>CM073582.1:41654180-41825943 GCA_037074715.1 Magnolia kwangsiensis | reverse complement strand
AGAGAGAGAGAGAGAGAGAGAGAGAGAGAGAGAGAGAGAGAGAGAGAGAGAGAGAGAGAGAGAGAGAGAGAGAGAAGAGAGGGAGAGAGAGAGAGAGAGAGAGAGAGAGAGAGAGAGTAATGAATGTCTCACAAAGCAATGAAAAGGTTCCTCGTTTTTTTTCCCCCTTCAAAACTAGGGCCAATAGATGAAATTTGACGGTCAAAATCTCCAATAAGAGCAAACCCACATGCATCTTCCCTGTATGTGGTCTTCCAGATGCACGAAACATGCCATGTGGGGTCTTCAATGTAGCTCACTGGGCCCCCATGTAGCAATCCTCCAGCCATAAACTGGAGCTTCAGTTGGGGTCTTCCTCCTCTCGCTGGTAGATAGGATAGGATGATGCTCTGATGTACTCATCAAATGGTTTCCATCGTTATCGTTGTGTAACGGGTGTTATGCTGTGTCTATATATATATATGTATGCATAAAAATTCGCGAAAAAATATGGATTAAAAAAAATATTTAGTGAATTCTAAATATGTTTTTTTTTTTTTGGGTTTTGAACATGTTTATAATAGCATAACAATCGAACTTTTAGTAGGGATGCTGTATTGACTTGTTTGATGATTTTATGAATTTGACAGGCTTATATTGACTATAAAACTCCTACATTTAATTTCATAAATATCTAATATCAATGATAAATTATATTAGCATGATAAAATTATATTAATAATGAGATAATTATTTATTTATATTTATATAACCATGGACAACATGTCAACAGAATTCGAAACATAAGTGATTAGTTATAAAATAATGCTATTTAAAGCCCAATGGACAAACATATATACAAAGCTATTAACTAGTCAATCACCACCAAAATGAAAATCTTAATGCCTGTGGTTATTTAACCTCCACATACTCGTCATTATTCAGTTACAGCTTTGGAACACATGTTCCATATCAATAATAACTAGAGTTGGAGGGAAAGTTCATGTCAATGACATCCGAAGATGATTGATCACGATCCTTACCGGGCATCTGTTGACCCCGAGTAAGAATATCCACCATTGCTAGACAAAGACCCATATCCATAGTCATAGCCACTAGACTCACTACCATAGTTGTGTCCATACCCATACTGCAGCTGCCCCTAGTATGGTTGCTCGTACTTGTTTTGCTGAGAGTGAGATTGCGATGAAGAATAACTGGGATATGAATTCAGATGTGCAGCCCCATATCAACCTGCTCCACATGGATACATTGATGATTGGGAGTAGTCCAACATGAAAGTGGCTCAACAGGCTCTGTATGCTATCCAAAGTCATATCCAGATCCATTTCCATAAGCGATCTGATGTCCTGACTTCCCACTGCACTATTTCCTCCAGTGCCACTAGTGCCAACCTCCTCATGATTGTCTCCTCTGGCTGGTTGTATTGTGACTCACCATACTCATAAGTTTGGATTTGTCTAACCCATCAATCCTCATCGGCTTCGTGACTTGTAGTCGGCTGTACCTCCGTGTGCCAAGCAACACTAGAAGCAAGTGCACCATCATCATCATCATTACTGCTATTATCATTTGTTTCGCTTTTGTTGTTGTTGCCTTCTAGTACTCTTTTATTGGGCCAAAATTAATCCTCTTTGAGTCCAAGATAGTTGCACGATTTTCTTCTTGCCCTGCGCGTATTGCTGGGTCATGCACCTCACCTCACACCTGCAATCTATTTCTGTTCTTCAGTGTGGGTGTGTGTAAAATAGCTCTAGTTCCTCTTACAGCTAGAGGAAGTTGTTGTGCACAAAGAAGCTGGCTTAACAAAGTGCATATACTTCTAACTGTGGGCAGCATTTCAAAACATTTATATTATTTTTTATCATTGTAATGACAAAACTAAAGACCACTAATTTAAGACTTCTACTCACTTTGTTTGGCGTCCTTATATGCCCGTCTAAGTTGGGCTCTAATCTCTTTATCATAATTTTCAGCGTGACATGAACCTCATCATCGTCACAAATGAAGCAACATATCTGTATCTCAGATTTAGATAGTATCCTACAGTACAATAATGAAAACAAAGACTTTTAATGATTACACTATAAAAATAACTGACTAATAACTAACAACAAGTGCATAATAACAAAGCGTTATATTTGCTGCCACATGAAGATTGTGGTGAAATTGATTTGTCCAATGCCTGTTGATCATCTTCCAGTAATTTGTATAATGTCTACAATTATGACGAATAACAAGTTTCAGGAAGCCTATGGTAGGTTTTTCATCAGATTTTATAAGACGAAGGACTTCCATTAGTGGTTCCGTCACTTTGAGAATGTTTGTGACCTTCTTTTGAGAATGTTTGTGACGTTCTTCCAATATTTGTTGTTCTTGATGGTCACTACAACCTCAACTGTTGTCCTTAATGTCTTTTGCCTATGTTGTGTTGAGCCACTCCCGAGAAACAAACATTTCACTCAAGTCTCCTCAATGCTGGTACAAACTCTCAAGGGAAATAAAGTTTGTTGCAAATTTAGTCGCCGCAGGCCTAAGTGGCTCTCTCCCATTCGTGAAATTCCTCAATACTGCAACTAGTTGTTTCTTGTTGTAGATGAATGTCATCACTTGTCTTCCCCTTTCAACCAATTTTACAATATTCTTTCCAATATCTTCCAATATGAGATCAATGTAATGTATGACATATGATGACCAAAATAAATAGTCTCCTCGTCGTCAATATTCTTCCTGCAGAGTGTATGTTGCTTCGTTGTTGGTCATAATCTGCACCATATTCTCCTCGCCAATCTTAGTGAGTTTGGATAACCTAGCGAGTTTGTTGATTTGCTTAATGTCTTATGTCAGAAGGGAGGGGAGATTTTGGAGAATGAAATTATCTTTGGGGATTTTCTCTACTTCTAGTTTTTATAGAGTCCTAGTGGATAGTAATGATATCCAGGTCCAGCTCTTAAGGGTATGGTCATTTTGTGTCCTCATAGGGTCTATACTCTCTCTCTCTCCTGCAGTAGGTTTGGATAAAATTCTTACTATCTATCATTTGAAACTTCTGGAAATGCAAATGCAAACAAGTTCATGTGCAAGGAAAATGTAAAGTTTTCTTTTAATGAATACCTTGAATTTTATTAAAAGAAAAAGGGGAAACTAAATACAGAGACAACAGCCAATTGGGAGGCAGAAAAGCAAACGACTGGAGCTACTAAATCTGTTCTGACTGGCTGATGAATTCTTCATAAACTGGACCTAAGAGGCCCTTCCTTAGCCGATCTGTCTGCAGGCCCTTTAATAAACTTGAGAATTTGCTTCATGGTGAACATGTGAAAATGGCATGGGGAATGAATTAAATCAACTACTCTTCAACTATATTTGTGATTCCCCCCAGTCTGTTGTCTGATTTTGCCCACTTAATAGCATCAGCATAGTCACCTTCAATGATTACTGGAAAATGTGATGTCTGCCATTCATTTTAATCATTCAAGTTTTCCTATCAGTATCGGTGTTTATTTTGGATCTTTGGAGGACAAATTGGCCAATAAAGGCCTCAATAGGCCTCAATGACAGAGTCGATCACTCCTAAAAGCTTATTGAGATACTCTTTGAGTGTGGCATGATCAGGCAATTCTGACATCAAACTATGATCAGGCTGTACAGTGGTAGCAGAATCAAAGTGGCAGAATCAGGCTGTACTGTGGTAGCAGAATCAAACTATGATACCCACATGAGTTGTGGGAACCACCAGAAGGCCATTTTGAATAGGAAGGTGGTTCTTGATTGATTTCCAAATTGGTTTGGCTTAGGAATCCTTAGAATTTCTAGAAGTTGCTAGATTTGATTTGGTTTGTGAAAAGATAGTTAAAGATGGTTCCTTTGCTTTGTTAACAAATTATCACGTCAGTCTTTTGCAGTTGTGGTCTTCATCAAAGAAGAGTAAGTTTGTAAATAGGATTTTAGGATAGTTCTTGTGGTTGAAGTTCACCTAATTCAGGGTCTATTTTAGAATAAATTACGGTTCAGGAAGTGCCCGTTTGACAGTAAGTTAAACTGGGAGTGTCTTAGAACTAGAAAGCTTGGTTTTAGAGTTGCCAGGTGGCTGTAAACATGGGTCCTTGAATATTTGAATTCCGTCTTAGTTTCATGCTCTCACGCTAAAGTGTCATCCCCTAAATCTATTGTTCACCTTTTAGTGTAAATGTTTGTGAGATTATTGTATCATTAAAAGGATTCATTTTTTTCTTTCTCGTTGCCAACCATGATATTATTAGTTGTGGGACCCTCAACCCATTATTTCATCTAGTTGGCACAATGTTATTACACACTAGCAGTCTAGCACCCTAACCTATCAGTGGATTGAGTCATTTAGCACTCGCACAACATTGCTCATGTCACTATGTTATTGCTATTCTAAAATCTAAATGACAAGTTAATGCAGGGGCATTTTCACACCGGGTTCGAGTGGGGTGGCCTGTGAGATGTAGAGGCACACTCAGGGTGGGTGGCCCGTGTGAAGCGGTCCCCACCTGTGTGAGGCGAGTGGCTCATATGAGGCGGAACCCATTTGATGTGGAGCCCATGAGGAGGGTTTGGTTGGGGACCTAACTCATGGGATGTGGGTTCTGGGCTATGAGATAAATGGATTAAATTTCCATGCTTAATCAGTTTAAGCTTTTATAGAAAGTGGTTAGTTTTACTGCATCATAGTGGTATCAGAGCAGGAAGTCTCGTGTTTGAGACTCTGCTTATGTGCGAGCAAAGGGGTGGGTGGCTTGGGTGGGCCTCACCGTGAAGAATTTTTTTTTTTTCAAATCCATTGTGACCATTAGGTGCATGACCCAATCATAGGCTTGGGGCTAAAAAATCAGCCTAATCCGTGATTCTGGTGGACCGTACGATTGGAAACAGTGTATAGGGCAACGTCCACCTTTTAAATTGTTTCCCTTGGTGTGGCTCACTTGAATCACATACAGGCCTGATCTTTGGGCCCGTGGGATAAATTCTTGTTTGGCATCTAATGGTTCAAGTGGATTTCACATAATCATCACGGTGGGCCCTGTAAAAAATCAAAAGTGGAATTCTATTCCAACTGTTTCCTTTGGTGCAGCCCATCTAAATCACCAGTCGATATGATTTTTGTGCCCTAGGCCTAAAAATGGCGGGATCCATAAAAGATGAAAGGTGGGCATTCCCCTACCAACTGTTTCCATTGGTGTGGCCCACTTGAATCATGGATGTTGCTGATTGTTGGGCCTTGGGCCTAGCATGAGATGATGCATCCAAAGGTTGGTGTGGATTTCAGAAACACATCATGGTGGCGCTCACCCGAGCCGGGCGCTCACCCGAGCCAACCGCCCCTTTGCTCACACATAAGTTCCCTTTGTGTGTGTGTTATGCCTTACGGATTTTGGTTACTGATATACATGCAAATTTTATTTGAAGAAACCATTATCTATGTGCATCGTCGTTTTACAGTGCTGCATTTTTTTTCTCCAGGGAATTTCTTTAGGATACGCAGTGCCTTTGCGTTTGGAGCTAAAAGGTTAGCCAGGTTACTTGAATGCCCGAAAGAGAATCTAATTGCTGAAGTAAATCAGTTCTTCATGAATACATGGGAGAGACATGGCAGCGGTCATCGCCCTGATACTCCTAGTCCTGATTTATGGCCCTCACGACCTTTGAACCCAGATCGCTTCCATGGCTCTGAGAATTTCAGGAACCATTTGTCCATGAAGAAAAAAGGTGACCATGTTGGATTATCAGCTGGTCATGAATCTCAGGCTGAGGGAGCTCTTGCTTTCCATGGTATCTCCTCCCATCCTATGAAAACCGTAAACCATCACCCAGAGAACATGTCTAGGACCACTAACGTGCCTGTGGTTTCTCATACTCAGAGCCATAGAGGTTATACCAACCAAACAAGCTCGAGAATGTCTGATAAGATTGCGAGGCATGTAAGCTCCAGTGAAGCTACGCATGCTGAAAAGGAACAGAATATTTCTCAGCCAGATAAATTGGTCAGTGAACATGAAGGGCAGGGCCGATACCTCTTTGCAAGGACTCAGTCTAGTCCTGAGCTTACAGACACATCTCGTGAGGTTACATCTCGAGGTAGGCATAACAGGGCCCCTGAAACAGGTAAGAACCAGTTTGTGGCCACAAGACCAGAACATGTCAGCAGAAGGAAGGTCTCGGGTGGATCTGAGGTTTCAGCTAGTCATAGCACAAGATCATCAATTGATGATCCGTCATCGCTGGGGCATAGCCCATCCCATCAGAGCCTTGATGCTGCTGACTCTAACAGTGTTTCGAATAGTTACCACAACGACCCTGGCTCGGGTGGCGTAATGGGGGAAGACCTTGCTTCTGTCTCCGGGACGATTGAAATGTACCAGGAAGAGCAAAATCTGGTCAACATGATGGCATCTTCCAGGGTTCCTAACTTCAATGGACAGGTTCAGTTGCCATTGAATTTGGCTTCTGCTCATCTACCTCTTCCGATATCACCTTCTGTTCTAGCGTCAATGGGTTATGCTCAAAGAAATTTGGCAGGAATGGTCCCTGCAAATATTCCCTTGATTGAGCCTCCCTGGGGATCGAACATGCATTTTCCCCAAGGTTTTGTTTCTTCTCCATTATCCCATTACCTTCCTACAGTTGGGTTTCCGTCAAATCCTGAAGGAATGTTTGAATCCGGTAATGAGAACTCAAGCCTGACAGATACGAACCAAGAGGATGGAGATGGTTTCTGGTATGAACAGGATGCTGCTTCTTCCAGAGGGTTTGATCCTGACAATGATAGTTTTCAGATGCCGCAGTCTGAAGACAAACCACAGTCTAATTCTGGTGAGTTAAACCGCATTTCTTCACGGGCTAGCAATTCTGGGAGTTCTTTAGTGGGAGTTCAACAGAAGTTTGTTAAGGAGAACAGGCTACAGAGGGATGATCAGGGTGATGCTTTCCAATACCAATACAACAGGAGCAATGTTTACTCCACAGACTGGAATGCCAACTCGAGATATTTACCAGTGGCACAAGCTAGTTCTTCAAGAAGCAAATCGGCTTCTGAAAGTTTTTGGGATGGGTCATCTACAAAAAGCTCCAGGTCAACAAGGGATAAGAAGGGGAGAAAAGCAGCTCCCTCCACAGTTGCTGCTGGTTATGGGAAAACCCAGAGCACGTGGCACTATGAGGGAGCATTGTCTGATCATGCTTCTTCTCAAGCAGACGATGACAACAGAGACTGGATTCCTCTTTCAACCATGGGTACTGAAATGGTTGAAAAAAGCACGGGACCCACATCTGTGGCCCTGCCACATGTGCAGACACATCAATTATCTGGCCACATAAGTGGTTCAGATTCAATGATACCCATTGGTCCGATGCTCATGGGTTCTGGTTCATGTCAGAGGGTAGTTGATAATTCTGGGGTGGTACCCTTTGCATTTTATCCAACAGGACCGCCCGTTCCATTCTTAACCATGCTTCCTGTCTATAATTTCCCACCCGAGACAGGAAGCTCTGAAGTATCAACCAGCCAGTTTGATAGGGATGATGGATCAGATAACAGCCGTGTTAATCGGTCCAATCAGAACTTCAATTCTGCGGAGAGCCTTGATCAATCCCCAACTTTTGCGGATTCAAGTTCTATCAGAAGTGCCTCTTTGGAGCCTTCTGAGGAACAGCATAAATCTGACATTCTTAACAGTGACTTTGCCACCCATTGGCAGAATCTGCAATATGGGAGGTTGTGCCAAAACTCACGGTACCATGGCCCCTTCATTTATCCGCCACCAGTGTATTTGCAAGGTCATTTCCCTTGGGATGGTCCCGGCAGACCTCTTTCCGCCAACACCAATCTTGTCACTCAGCGCATGAGTTATGGCCCTCACCTTGTTCCTGTCACACCTCTCCAGCCTGGTTTTAGTCGGTCTGCTGGTGTTTATCAGCGTTATGGAGACGAGCTTCCTAGATCTCGTGGTGGAACCGGAACTTATTTGCCAAATCCTGTAAGATAATCTTTCACCTGTTATCCTGTGCCTCTTTTTCTTCCACTATTCTGAATAATTATGAGGATGCTTTTATTTTTCTACAAAAAAATATTTCGAGGTTTCTTTTTGTTGATTGCATCTGGCTGCAACAAAAATCATGATATTTGGTGCGACCAAACATACCTGTTCCCATATCATCATTGTCGTCGTTGTCACTGTCGTTGTCTTTGTCATCACTATCATTATCATTATCCATAATGGTCACATCGCAACACGTCACTTCCTTTCCGGTGGAATCACAGAATTGCAGTTGATACTTTGAGACGGACTAAAAGGTTTTTAGCTTTGTAACACACTATTCTTTAAAAAATTTCATGGTGGAAAAGGGTTTATTCTGTGTCCTTGTTTGAACCTATTATCAAGCTGCTTAGAAAAGGTAGGAGTACTTCACAACTTTCAAATAAAAGATAGTTGTACATGCCCATGGTTCATTAGAAAAGTTGGGTGGACTTGTCTTTTGTTTTCCAGTGAAGTTGGTTCCAGCTTAGACACAGGGTTCAGCTGAAGTTGCTGATGCTGACATATGGTTTGCATCAAAAGACGGTCATAATGCCCATCTAAGGAATACCACCCATGAGTGCCACTTCAAACCACGACACAGTTCACATGAAAAGATGAGATGCAAAGGGTACTTGCAAGAGTTGGGATTTTGGATCCTGCTGTCATCACATTTTCTGAATTTAATACATGCAAGACCTGAGCCACTCATCAGGAATGTCCCACTCTCTCTGTGCCTTAGCCCAAAGGCTATCCGGTGGGCTATATGCCTATATGTGTATAAGAAAATGGACAGTTTGAAAATATAAGGTCAAATTATCACCTCATGATCCGACTGGCTTGGTGGGGACAACCTGAGGAATGGCCAGGATTTCACTTGTATGTGTCCCATTTATAATGTGTGGCGAGAGTAGGACTTGGAATCCTAGTCTTGCAGGCAACCTTAGCATGCCTCCAAAAGATTAGGATGAGGTGAGGATTAGATCCACATGCATCTTTTGTTTCTTCCATTCGTGTATTCGATTGTTTTGTTGTCACATCAGTTGATAGAGGTTCTTGTTTGAATTTTCAGAAGGTTTCTTTCAGAGATCGACAATCTTCGAGTGCCAGAAACCACAGAGGAAATCACAGGTATGACAGGAATGACCACACAGACAGAGAAGGGAACTGGAATATTGAATCAAAATCGAGAGCTGCAGGACGCAGCCATGGGCGCAACCAAGCTGAGAAACCAAGCTCGAGGCCTGACCGACTGACAGCAACTGACAACCGCTCTGACAGGCAGTGGGATTCATACAGGCATGAACCATTTACCTCGTACCAGGCCCAGAATGGTCCATTGAATTCTTCCACTTCTATGCACAGCTCGGCCAACATGGCGTATGGCATGTATCCTGTGAGCTCAAATGGTGTTACTCCTTCTGGACCAGCTGTTCCTTCTGTTGTCATGCTATATTCATATGATCACAACTCTGGCTATGGTTCGCCCTCAGAGCAGCTTGAGTTTGGCTCTCTTGGACCGGTGCATTTATCAGGTGTCAATGAACCGCTGTCACAGCTTGGCGATGGAGGTTCGATAAGAAGTGTGTATGCGCAGAGGCACAGTACATACCAAGGAGGGTCTCCTGTACGCTCATCACCGGATCAGCCCTCCTCTCCCCAATGCCAAAGGTAATTCAGCGTCACAGTTCATGATCTCACCGCTTATCTACTCATTTACTTGTGTATTTTAACTTTTTAGTACGGTTGTTTTGGAAACCACAAGGATAAGATGAATTTTCAGAGGAAATCATTGGGTTCTGAGCTAGGCACAATGTTCCGTACATGTGTTGCTCATGGTTTGGTGGTCCTCACTGATGGCCCTACTTTGCTTTCTCATCCTTATAGCTGGGCTGTGAATAAGTCTGCTACCAAACTACTGAGAGAGGCTAATTTGATGGACTGCCTATGTATTCATAGACCCAAGATTGAAAGGACAGGATGTTTCTATCTGGGAGATGTTCAGGACATCCCCCATCCATGTGGTGATCATTAGATCATCAGTCTGGATTACTGAACCATGGGTCCCAGCTATAAGAAATCCTTATCATTTGTAAACTACACTTTACTGAGATTCAGGATCCTTTCATTCCTCTAAAGTTGGGTGGTTTACCTTCAGTATTTGATTTGCATTACTTACGATTCGCAATCTATTTATTCATTCATACGATCTACTGGGATTGCTCGTGATGCTGTTAATTTATTATCTTAACAGGGGGATTTGATTATTTTGCCAGATCGGCTGCCCAAAGGAATTATCAGTTGAAAGAAGATGATTTCCCATCTCTATCATTTCAACGAAACCAAGGTAATAGCAGTGGGGGTGAGAATGACTATAACAGCGAACATCCCCATTACCAGACTGCCTACTTCTTCGCCCCTCACTCTTGAAATGGATCACAACCTTTTTCTCTGTTCTGCTCTCTGTATATTTTTCCTCATGTAAGTGAATGGCATCCTTCCACACTAACGTAGGTAGGTGTTTGTCTGTGTACACTACGACATCCAATTCTTAACCTAACCCATTTTACAAGGGCATTGCGGAGCGGAGGGATGGTGGGCGGGCAGGAAGAGGTGGAGAAAGGGTCTCTCTTTGCCTTAGTTTTTAGGATTTTTAGTTTTTTTTTTTCTCCATAATTCCAGTAATCAACATAGCATCTACACTACTTGGGTTTTAGGGTTTACTTGTTTGCACCAGCTGTTCTTGCTAGGGTTTCATCTGATGATATTAGTGCTTTTGATTTGTCACCCTTTCTTTACTTGGTAGGGCTCTCTATTAAGTTTCTTTTCTCAGAATTTCTTGTCCTGACTTTTCATGTAGCATATCTTGTCAAGATAAATCAGATAAGGAAATTTTCTTTTGTGCCCTCAGAACATGATATGGTGCTCTTTTTTTTTTTTTTTTTTCTGCCCAAAGAAATTTTCTAGAACATGATATGGTGCTCTTTTTTTTTTTTTTTAACTTTTCATCTGCCCAAAGAAATTTTCTTTTCATGTAGCATATCTTTTTTGCCCTCATCTGGTATAGAATACCAGATGAGTGGCTAGCCTGATGAATAGATCAGAGTAGTCACCTGCATAGCAAGGCAAAACTAACATAACATGTTTATTTATTTATTTATTTATTTATTTATTTAAATAAAATAAAATAAAATAAAAATCATGTTATGTTAGTTTTAGCCTTGCTATGCAGGTGACTACTCTGATCTATTCATCAGGCTAGCCACTCATCTGGTATTCTACGCATATACATGTGCATACATGTTGCACATGCAACTGTAAATTTTTATCACAAACATCATCACGTGATGAATGGACCTACCTGATTGATGGCCTGGATGCTGCATGTGTGCTTTGAATAGCTTCTTCAATCAACACCTCATGCGAAGTGCACTCGCACTTCTCTTTCATTCGTTAGTAGCTTTACACATTATACGAGCATCGGGATTTTCTTCAACCCCCATGTGAAATATTAGATTAATCAATGTTTGGGTAGGACCCATTTTGCTTGGTATGTGCATGGGGTGTCAGTAGGCCGGGTGCACTGTATGGCTACCTAAGCCTGGCCCAACGGGCTCTCTGGTATGGGTCTAGCTGAATGGCTGTGGGTGTCTTTATTTTTTTTGGCCTGATTAATTAATGTGCTTGGTGTGGGTCATACCCAAACCTGATTATATATAGTTAATAAATAATTTATATATGTTCCTTGTATTAAAATAGTGGGCCATATAGATCAAACAAACCATAATTTTTTGGGCTCATCTGAGGTGTAAAAAGGGCCTACGGTGCATGCCAACATATAGGACCCATGTCCATTTTATATACCAAAATGAAAGTTTCCGCGTATAATTTACTTGCCAAATCAAGAGTTGTAATAAAATGGGGAAATAATAATATTCAGGTTGTGGGGAATTAATAAAATGTGGGGAAACAATATGTCAAATTAAAATAAATAAATTGTGGAAATTACTGTCGCTAAGTAATAGACCTAAAATCAAATTGGTTGAACAATCTCAACCTCTAACTGTCAGAGCCCTGTTGGAATAGGTTTGTCTGATATTTTTCACTTTTAACTGTCCAAAAAAGGGTCACTAATCCAATAAACATATAAAAAGAAGCTTAATTTTTTGTTCATTTTATCTCGGGCCCATAATTTGACTGTTTAAAATTTTAATTACTTGCTCTTCAAGCATGTGATTTCACTGTGATAATTTTAGTTTTTACCATGTTATGGTATTAAATTCAAGATGGAAGTTATTTTTTAGCCTGTTAATCCAAAAAAGCATGCTGGCAGGTTATATTTTATGGTTTTTGAATAAAAAAAACTATAATTTTTAAATTGTCTAAACACACACACACACACACACACACACACACACACACACACACAGCTATACTCAACTGAGTTTTGAGTCAAGGATGCAACCCAAATAAATTATATCTTTGAGTTCCTCTCCATTTAATAAGATGAGAAATACATCTGTGCTTTCAGAGAAAGAAATACAAGTCACAGTGCTAGTTGCATCGGGAGAAATGGTCAATTCCATTGATCAGACTGTTCATTAGGTCGAACAAATTTCATGGATCACACCAAGCAGAGAAATATTAATCATTTGATAAAATAGCCTTTAATATGGATGGTCCAGATCATTCACACTAAAGTAGGTTGAATCAACATTTGATCCACCTATTATCTTAGGGACACATGATGAATAGGTAAATTATAACCATCCCATCCATGGCTTTAGAAAATAACACCAAATCTCAAGGATTGATTGAATCATCTTATAGTGTGATTTGGCATCATAGCCCATGAAATACATTCTGGAATTTATCGACAATTCAGATTGATTGATTGGATTGATTGGACTGTCCAAGTGAACCATTGCAACTAGGACTAGGAGCACTATAACTGAATAGCCCTGGAGAATTTCTCAAATAAAACAAATGCTTCAGTGCTCTAGACTGTTCATTTGGTCTAGCACATACCATGGACTAGGATGCAAATATCGTGCCAACTAACAAAATTTAACTTATTTCATCAGTGGCCTTTAATATAAACGGTCATGACAAAAATAGGTCCAATCAACAATTTAATCCATCTATTTGGTAGGGCCCATAATAACTTATAATTCTAAGGAATCACTTTTCTTAGGCAATCGTAGCCATCCACTTCATGCATTGGAAAAAAAAAAAGGCCAAATCAAGGATAGATTGGATCTTCTGATCAGAGCAAAATTTTCATGCTGGCCTATGAGAAGTGTTCTGGACTTAATGGACGATTCAGATTGATTGATTGATTGAACTGTTCAAGTAAACCATGCAACTAGGATCCGTATAACTCTTAGTGCTCTGAGAGGAATGGAGGATTGTAGTTACCAAAATGGAAAACTCAAACATTCATGTACCTGACCTGAACCCATTTCTAATCGAGTCAGCATTAGTAGAGTTCCAAATACTACTTGAGCTCAAAATCTGGATCCTCCATATCTGATCAATCCAGGACGGATACCGCTGGCATCCACAGTTGGCAGTAACAACTGATCACCCTACATTTAGCTATGGAAAATTTCAATTCTCTAAAAGGTGATAAAAAAATGAAAATCATTAGAAAACTCTGTTCTATAATTTTAATCCATGGTACAGATACCAAATTTTTGTGAATGCAGATTAAAAGAATAATCTAAAAGTTTGATAACATGGCCCATGCTTACATGACAGGGCATGCCAGACAGGCTCACGCATAAATACACAGCGACAAGCTTGTATCCTTTTCGGAAACTGATACACCCTCAAAAGTTCCATTTCAACTGTGGTTTTGTGCGCGTTTGGATGCACTTCTGCAAGCCATCTTCTGATCCCCACTCGATGAAATAAGGGCTAAAAAGCCCACTCATTGAATGATTTTCATCAAGTCTAGTGAAAAAAAAATAATAATAATAAAATGTTGGAAACCTTCTTTTGCGAGAGTTATGTCCAAATGGGCCCATAGCTTGGTCTCTTTCTGTGCTATGAAATGAGACCCAGCACAAAATAACATTAAATTTCATGAACATTTCAAGATTGATCAGTCTAATTTGGTGCAACCAAACGCTCCCTAAATAATGACCTTTTCAGAGTCTTGTATCCACAGTGAATTTTGTTTCAATTCCCTGAGATTTCAAAACTACTACAGTACTACTACTACCAGTTAAGGGCGCATTGGATGTCATGCTATTTAGCTTATGTGATTCGTAGGAAATGCCAACTCAAAGATCATAGGTTCTAATCTAACAAGAAGATCCCGACTGTTGGTTGAAGTCGATTAATAACTGACAACCCCACCTTCAAAAGAACTTCAGTATAATTTCACCAAATCTTTTGAATGGCAGGCTGGCACGAGCAAACCACTGATCCAGATTGTGCATTCATTTGTGCCACTTATTTGAAACGCATGTGTGAAAATTCGCACACATTGGATGGTTATAATCCTCTAAAGGTTAGGTCACTCTGATAACCCTAGATCGGATGGTCGCCATCATCAAACTAGAGTGCATCTTCCGAATCATCCAATTAGTGTGCTTCTATGTTTCTCCTTTGAATTTTGACTATCCATTTTCATGCTATTGATTGGATGGTTTGGATTATGCTATCAGCGTGATGTTTACACCATGTGTTGCCTTGGTCGAATGAGTGAGTGGACTGTCAAAATCTACCATTGGCTGGATGTCAGAGGAAATCAACATCTTAGGTTTCAAATTTTTGAATTTTGAGTCTAAGATACTTACAAGACACATTTTCATAACCAACTACTTGGTGGACCCACCATAGATTGGACACCATAAAAAATGTTGCAAGTGATCCTTCATTGTGATGGTATTTAATTTTTTCCTAGTTAATGCATATTCTCTATCCAGTAGTGACTCTGGTTGGCATGAGTTCATTATCTGCATTGGTTATGGTGGTGATTCCGGATTTCTTAAGAATCACTTGAGTTGGACTCATCCATTAATTGTCATATATAAGATATATGATACCCACATCCAATAATTTAAGCACCCCAGTTTTAACTTCTTTCATGTTTAGATTTAACCGGCGTTGTGGTTGTCTAGAAGTTTTCGCATTGTCATTGAGGTGAATGCAATGAATGCGAATAAAAGAATTGATTCCCTTGAGGGCTGGATCGTCCATCCAAGGGCTTCTTTGTGTTCCTTAAGAGTAGAAATAAAGATATTCTCTTGTTTCTCATATACATAGGAAAAAATTGCCACCAGATATGTTTCAACTTAAATCAAATAAGCATATTTAAGATACGTGGGTAATAAGTAATGTTTTCCATGTAAGAAATGGTTCCAAAATGAACCTTTGGGGCCCATGTGTACTTTGGTGGGTCCAAGCTTTACTTTGGTTCCTCATTTTCAATTTCTTTTTTATGTTCCTACTTTCTCATTTCTTACTTCCTTTCTTTTCTTCTTCTCTTCTTGAATGTGGTTGGGTGCAAATGAGTTTAGAGAGGCCCACATCTGAATTTTTTTCTTCTCAAAATTCTTTAAAATGGCCCAAGCTCTCCCATGGGGCTAAATGGGTAAGAGAGAGAAGCCCATGATTTTTTTGATCACTTTAAATTCAAGTGGGCTTAAAGTTCATCAACCAGCCCATGTGGATGTGGACAATTGAGCAAGCCCATTTGAGTTTGAGTGAACCCCTCTCCAAATTGATTTTTTGGGTTCGAGCGATTTGGACTAAGGTAATCAAACTTCTTTGTTTTTAGATTTTTGAGATGGACCTACAATCGTTTGTTTATTATATCCACACCGTTCATCCATTTGGAAATATCATTTTAAAGCATGAGCCCAAAAATGAGTCATATCCAAAGCTCAAGTGGACCACACCACAAATAGGAGTGGGGACAATGATTCTCACCGTTAAAACTATCGTAGGCCCACCATAATGTTTATTTTCCATCCAATGTGTTCATAAGGTCATACAGATTTGGATGAAGAGATAAAGCACATATCATATTGGTCCAAAACTTATGTGACCCCCAAAAGTTTTTCAATGGTAGACGTTCAATCCCCTACTGCTTTTTACAGTGTGGCCCACTTGATCTTTGGATCTGCCTTAATGTTTGGCTCAATCCTTATGACAGCTTCCCAATTAGACACGGACAATTTGGATGTAACACATAACTCATGTGGGACCCACAAAACTTGGTGACGTCAACATACTAGCCAGGTTGGTGGTGTGTGGTACACCTTGCAATCCGCTTCCATTATCATGAGTCCTGACTTGTCCTCCCAAAGGCATGGGATTATTAATCCCTTTTACAAATTTTGGATTCATGTGACCCTTAGTCGTTTTCTAGGCTTATGTGGCAAAGATGTGAGACCTCAAATCCTTTGGATTTTCAGATTGAAATGTGTCTTGGGTTGCCCTTTTTGGCCCACGTGGAAACTTCTCTTTGGTTTACCTTCCTTTCTCATTTTGTGTGCCATAAGTATCTTTTTAACCCATCTCAGCATGTGCTTTCTCCTTGGATTTCGTGGGTCGCAAATTGTCTTTTCTAACCTACCTAACAGGCTGGATGCTTGATTTATCCCTTTTAAGGACCTGCGTGTACATGTGAGAGGAAAGTTAGTAGTCTTTTGAAAGATTTGTAGGCAATGAAGCAAGTGGGGCATTCTTGGACTTCTGATGGGCTTTCATCTTTCCTTTGTGACCGACGAATCTTCTCGATTAATTAAAAGGGCAAGAGCTTTCCCTTTATCAAAGTGCACGTGGTAGGATTTACCCTTTCTTGGTGGTAAGCTGGATCCACCGGGGTCTTGTGTTCTACATAGATTAACTTGGGCCGTTCTCATCTTCTGTACATGCGGCTCTTTTAAAGAGAAATCTCAAATGTGCCTTCCTTTCTTCACCTGGGCTCCCACCTTGTTACTCTTGACATCATTGTGGTGCATGGGGTAAGAATCTCTGCACCTGCATTGTACTTTGATCTTAACTAGATGGTTTTCTCCCGTGACCCACCCACTTAGATGCAACAAGATACTTAAATCTTAAGGAAGAAGGGGTTGTTGGAAAATATAACAATTTAGAACACAAGGATAGAGAAAAAAGATAATGAGACAATAAGATCTATCGGGTTCAAGGATCGACTTGAATAGTCAATTTTTGAAGACAGATTTACTACCATTTTTTTTTGTAGTTCCAGCTAGTGCAAATGTAGAAAATCTACAAATTGTTTTTTGGATACAATGAACTCTTACTTCGAATTTCAACATGAAAATTTGCATATTTAAGTTTTGAACAGATTTATAGTCTTGACACTGATATGCCTTTAAAAAGTTCTGAATAAACACAATAAGATATAAGATTCTAGCGTACTTTGAAATGAATGGTTTATCTGGAAAAATGAAGAGAATGTAATATATCTCTGGATTATAATATTAAGGATTTTTATAAATTGAATGGTCATGAAGTTCTTCATGAATAGATACCAATGTGCCTCTTTAAAACATTCACACCCATTCATAGTAAACAACATTATTTCATGAAAGGACACAACCTTTTGTCCTATGGTAGTTATTTCTGTATCATTTTAAACAGAAAAGTCATCCAACAGTTTAAAACTGTTTCCACATGAGTAACATGTTAGATTGCGCCTTATAGAAGGCACACAAAATGTATCTATTAGATTCAATAAATGATCTGACCTTAACCTAATCCTACAGATTCCAACTGCCTCCACGTCGACTTTAACGCCATTGCCTACGTATACTAAGTGTTCCGCATCAGTTGGTGCTTGCATTGTAGCAAGTCTTACACAGAATTACATATGTGAATAGTTGTTCCCGAATCTATCCACCAAAAATTCACTAATACATCAGTTATATTGGATTTAAAACAGACTAAAATTGTATTATTGTTCTTCCTTATGAGCCACTGCTTGTACTTTATACAATCTTTTTTCATATAGCCCGGCTTCATGCAAAAGAAGTAATTTTCTCTTTTACCTTGCTTGTGACTCGGTCGAATTGCAGGTTGATTGTCAACTGGAGAACCTGGAGGACTTGAGGATCCCTTATTATAACCATTTTTTCTTTTTTATGTTTTCATTATGTCCATATACATGTCTTGAGGTTACAAGATTAATATTTTGACTGTTTTCAAAGGATTTTGAAGGTTCAGATTTTTCTGAAGTAATGTCCAAATGTAACCATCCTAGGACTGTCTTTATGGACTCTATTCGTTAAACATAATCAGATCTGGTTAGGAAAAAAACTAAATGCATTTGAGTTGGAATTAAACTGGTTGCAAAATATACTCACATTAGTAGATTGTTTACATAAACAATTTATGAATTAAAACTAAATATTAGGCAAATTTTATCAATTCAATTGATTGGGGTCCTCAATTGAACTATCCAGGATAAAGATGAGCCCAAACATCCGATCCTGGCAGGAGTTGATTACATCAATATTACTCATCTTATGGGAGGTAGTGATAATATGCAAGTGATCCTCCTGAACATGAAGCTAAGCAATGCCAATTATGCAAATTAGACACACTCAACACTTTTGGGTAAGTTGAATCTTTCATCTTTATATCATAAGCACCATTAACTCCACCCCGTTCATGCACATGACAAACGGTGAACGTCTGTGTTTTCGTCACCGTTCGTATAAAATATGAACGTAACTACATGCAATCCTCTAACTTAATCCCAATATCACAAGTTTGGACCCGTAAAACTTTCTCCGACTGAGGTCATTATGGTGGCTAAAACAACCGAATTAAATCTCACTGGTACGAACTTAAGATTGCGAATTTAATCCTGCCTTCAATGGATTAAATACTAATCAGTCCGATTTGGCTCATAAGGTGGTTGGTATTGGTCGTTGGCCCATAAGGCGGTTGGTATTGATCGTTAGGAAAAATGAGGAACCCTAAAGAGAAATAGACAAGTAGGTTCTACTGTGCTCATTCCAATGGTCTATATCAATTCCTAAAGGATATGTAATGGGTTCATAATTAAGGTGAACAGACGGGTGGGTTCCACATTACTCATTCTAATTGCTTATATCAATTCCTAAAGGATGGGTGATGGGTTCACAATTAAGCCGAATCGAGACTCTATATGATCTGATCATCATCAATGAGCGATGCACATCTGGCCCTTAACATTCATATGATGACAATATAGATAGAACATTTACCTGAATCAGGTGGAGATTCAAGTCCTTGTTATGCTCCATAAAGTGGACCTCTTGGATCTAATACTTAAGTGTCCATATGATTGAAGGTCCATATTCTTTATTGTCCATCTAGTGAATGATCCAGATTATACACACATTTTAAACTAAACAGACGGTTCAAATCCAAGAAATGGATCCCAACATTAGCCCAAAGGGAAAGCCCAAACATTAAATGTGCAATCAACATTCCCTGAGTTGGGTTGAATTAAAATGGTATGGACCTAGAATAGGAATTCAATCTGGTTAATCACTAGGTCTCAATTGGGCCCAAAACCTATTAAAGTGTGCCCATAAATTATCAAATGAATGTGAACCAAAATTGGATGGCCCACAAATAAAACTAAGGCCCAGTCAAGAGTCCATGTCATAAGGCAATTGGCCTCCACCACCTGAGTTTAAATGGGCACAGGCCCAAGGACCAGGCCCATTCACAAGGCAATAGGTATGAACCTAAAAACTAATAGCTCATAAGGTCTGAATGGGCTCTAACCCATTCTGTAGGGCCGTAGACAGGGCCCACTCAACCAAACAATTGGCCCATCTCACAATACAAAAAAAGAAAAAAGAAAAAAGAAAAAAAGAAAAGAGCCTGAGAGGGGCTCTTACCCGAACTAAGGAAGGAAAAAGAGAGGAGGCACGCCTTCACTTCGCCAATCTACTGTAATCCGGTGTTTAATTAATCTCTAGAATCAAAGGCTTCTGACCAGATTTCGCTGTGATCCCCACCCGATACAACTGTCAATGCTACTGGTTGAGCTCTATGTGACCTTGCGACTATAGTTGGAGGGATCTGATAAGGTTCGAAGAACCCATCTCCATTCGAGCATCAATGGTGGTCACCATAAGTGATAATAGCAATATGGATAATTTCATGATAAATTTGACAGAGATGGCCAAGGTGCGACTACTATCCCTTTAGTAATTATTAGTTGGATCAACTATAAGGTCTCAAGAATAACTGAATCAGAGACCTTATTCTTGTTGAAAATTCTTTGTGATGAATGGATTTTGAAATTCCTAATTTCTAATTTGGGAATTGGAATCCCTAATGTCTGGATTTAGGGATCGAAATTCCTAATCTCTGGATTGGGAATTCGAAAGAAAAAAAATTCCCAATTTTGGGAATTAAAAAAAAATCCCTAATTATTATATTTAGGATTCAAATATGAAATTCCCAATTTAGGTTTCGAGATTTGAAATCATAATATACCTGATTTGGAAATTTGAAAGACCCTAATGTATATCTGGATAACCAAATTCCAGATGGGGAATACAAAGAATCTCAGTTGTCTGTATTTGGGAGTCAAAATCCCAATGGCTGGATTTGATCCTCCATACCAGATGCAGAGTGGCTCTGATACCAACTGTAAGTGCTGGATATGGAATAGCCGTAGGATCTGCTGTGCACTGGATATGAAGGACCAATGAAGAAGATGGCTTACCTTGTTGTGTCGCCATTGTTATGAAATCGAATTGTCGATATCTTCCCATCCTTACACATTAGAGAAGTTGTGATGGGGTTGTAACTTCTGTCGGTGGTGTTGGATTGGAGACCTAGCCCTAATTTATAATGTAGAGGTTAGAGGAGTTTAAAACGCATCAAAACTCCTCTCCCTAAAGGCTCCACACGAATTTGCAATGCCAATTTCACTGGGGTACTGTTTGTGTATTACAGCTATAACATTCCGTCCCTTACACTAATTTTAGAAATATCATGACTTAGTGGGGTCAATTGGTACACCCGATCACATTATCCAACCCTTAGGACAATCTAGACCGTTGATAAATAAGTCACACCTTATAGAATTCTTATATGCACATCATACTTTCAACGGTTTCTTCCATTTTGCTTGATGAATTTTGTAACTCTACTGCATATATCATGCGAAGTTGGAAAACATTTCTAATATTTATGTGAATCGGGGATATTTCTGACGTTATAATTTTTCATGAGAGTATCCGACCCCTTTCTTTGCATGTAACCCAGTCAGACGCAACTCTTAAAAGCCCGTCAAACACAAAAAGCACGTGGGACCCACTGTCGTGGATCCCATGTGCCTTATCCACCAAGTGTTTAATAAGCTTAGACTGTGGTGATGGAAGTGAATTGCCTGTGGAGGTCCACAAGATATCCCTGTAGCACTACATGGCCCTAGCTTTCTATGGGCCATTCTGATGTATGTATTTTATCCATGCCGTTCATCTATTTTACCAGCTCATTTTAAGGCATGAGCCCCAAATTGACATGGATCCAAAGATCAAGTGACGCGCACAAAATAGTGGGTAGAATGCCCACCGTTAAAAGCTTATGTATAGAAAACACATACATGATGATGGCCCCACAGATCTTGCGCAACGTCGTGCCACAGGGATATCCCCTGGCGGGTGGCATCGACAATCCACTTTCTATGGTGATAGTTCATGTGTCAAGTGCTCCGCACTCTATTTAGAAGCAAAAAGAAGCCGGAGAGCATGAGTGAGGCTTTTAATCTCTTGCAACAAGGATTTCATATGTATAAGAATTACTTTTTTCTAGCATTATATCCACCAAATTCTTGTCTTAATTATAGAAGCATGCATCCAACCACATGGTTTCATGCCTATTCATGATAATTTAATGTTGGAATCTCGTGTCCATTTTAAATGAAACGGTTCAGGAATATGACACTCTATATATATTATATTTGGAACAGTTTGCATGTTTCAACTCAGGATGTTATTGGTCTCGAATTCGACCGCGAGAATAATGGTCAAGCTTGCAAGTGTCTCAGTATTGATTGGATACAATTTAAATTGTTATCATCGACCATGTCGTTGAGATAGAGTGAGGTTCAATTATAAATTTGATTGTTCGTCTATTCAGTTAACTATTGTGCGCTTGTTACTCAGGTGATGGGTGAAAATTTGGGCTCTTTCCAAATGAGCTCTTTGTTATTTTGAAAATTTTAAAACTTTCCAAGGTGCATTAGATGTATGGTCAAAATGTAAAAGATTATAAAGAGATGAACGTAGGAAAAAGACGCGTGTCTTATCACTACAACGGGATCGCTGACTTAGCTGAGAGCATTATAGTGCTTCCAAGATCAGCATGCTGATGAGAAAGGGAAAGACAATATTGGGAATTACAACTAAAGTCTACCCAACATATAGACCTATGTAGACGGATTCCTAAGCTAAGGTCTTCCTTCAGTTTTGGCACAAACACATATGTAATGGAATTACGCTAATGACTATGGCCTAAAGTCAGTCCGTCGTATATGCAGGGAAAAACTGAGATTAGATTTACATTAAGGGTTCGTTGCTACTCTGCAGGGGAGAACTAAACCTAAATACACAACATTGTGCTGGATTTGTAATTGAGTATTTTGGATTTAGAAAGTGAGAGGGCCTTCTTTCTGGATTAGCTTCTACTATTTATAGCTTTCTGAGGAGAAATAGAAGAACAACTGTCTGCCCACGTGATGCCTTCACATGCAACCAATTGGGAATAGAGTGGTTACTGATCGAACCCAAGGGTTGACAACACCAAGTGTAGGGCTGCGATGCAATACTAACTTGGTAAGACAATGGTCGATCCACATGGACTTTGGTGAGAACACACTTAAAAGTAATCGAGTTTCTCTAGGTTTTTAATTCAATAAAACAGAAGGGTTTAAAACACTTAATAAAAGCAACTAAGCATTCATGAATCCCCAATCATTTGAAGTTATTTTGTCATCCTAATTGATAACGCAACTAGATCTGGATTCCAATCCGTTCTAATAGGAAGATAATGCAGTAATATCAATAATAAACATCTAACATATATTAGAATCACGATAGCTTTTCGCTTGTACCCCAAGTGCATGGTTGCGAAATAGTAATAATCTCAATGAGATTGAGGTCAAACCCACATAGATTGAATATATGTGATTTTCTAAGTTACTTTAGATTTAGATAAGTATCTAAATCTAAAAATTTAAGAGAATGTTGAGATAAAACTATCAATGTAATGGAAACTAACGCGTCAAGGATCCACTTGTAGCCATCTTAATGCTACTTTACTTGATTCAACATTGATTACTCAAATGGATTCGAAGTCCTAATCTATCCAGTCGGATGATTTAGTGATTAAAGCATCATAAAACATTTCCAAAATAAATTTGGGTATTCATTGTAACAATCCATGTATAACAGTCTTATTGAATTAATTGTAGAGAGTTTAAAGCATCCACAATGCCCTTAGTCAATAGTAGATCATGAAATTCTACTAATTAAACAATAAAAAATAGAGAAGAAAGCATTCATGAAGTTCCAAAGCATCTACCGTTCCCAGAGTCAATGATAGATCAAAGGAAATCCAAAAGACACGTTTATATTGAATCGTAAAATATGATATATCCATTATGAAGGTCATAAAACATGAATCAAAGTAAGAATAACATTAAAATAAACTACAAGTTTCATTTCTTAGCTCTAGCTAAGAGATTAGCCAATCCTAGACATGATTGAACTAAAAATCTCAAACAAAAACATAAATACCAACTAGAATAAGAAGATTGGAGAAAAAGAATGGACTCTTTAAGTTTCCACCACGCTTTGAACTACTCTTCTAACCCTAATTCATACTTAGGAGGACCTAGAAAACCACTATTTATCGGCAATATTCCAACCGACTTCAATTTATGAAGCTTCACACAGCTTCAATGACACCTTCGATGGGACTTCAATGACATCAAAGCCCTATCTTCGAGTTCAATTCGAATTTGGAAACTGACACTAACCTTCTGCATAAGTCCTTCGATGAGATCTCCTAACCTTCGAAGACATCAAATTGGCTTCGATGTCATTGAAAATGTGCTTGATGGGATCGAGAATCGTTCAAAACAGTCCAACGAGTTCATCCCAAAATTGACGATAATTTCAATGTCATTGAACTAGCTTTAATGGCATCGAACTGAGCTTCAATGGGATCGAAAATTGCATCTTTTTGTCCAACAACCAAACTTGATTTTCTTTAAATTTTCAATGTGACCGAGCCTCCTTCAATGGCATCGACTACTTACTTCGATACCATTGAAGCTGTGTTCTATATCATCAAATTGTCAAGTTTAGTAGTTCTAGATTTCTTCACTTTGCAATCTCGATTTTCTTCCTTCTTCACTTGGTTTCCTTGACTTTTGGACTCTTGACTTCTTCAATCTTGACCACCAAAGATCCAATCCTTGCTTTGGTAATTCTCTAGCATCAAATTCATGCTTTTAGCATCCGTTTTACCTTAAGTTCTCGAAATCACCTCGCAAGAGAGAACAAGCGTAATAAGTTCAATTAAGCACATTACATCCTATCACAATTCAACATAAATAACCTAAAACTTTCATTGAAAATGAATTAAATATCAAATATGTATAAAAAAAGTTCATCCTTTAGTCATATATAAGAGATTAGCCAACCATGACTAACATGTTAAACAAAAGGAAAATAAAAATAAACTAGGGAGGATGGGTTGAGGAAGAACGCCGCTGAAAGACCTTCACCTCACTTTAAATCACCTCCCAAATCCTAACTTTATATCTAAACATGTTCTAAGAGCTCCTTTTTATACGGACCGCCTCACAAAAATTGCAAATCAACATTGAATTTATGCAGCCGCACGCTCTGTTGATGGGTCTTCAATGGCATCGACCTCCTATCTAACCTTTATTGATGACATCAAAGATCTCCTCAATGTATCGAGTAGGGATATAAAAATTGTCCAACAACATTAAAAAAAATAAATTAGGAATCTGTTGATGGCATCGATTAAGAACATAGATTTTGTCCAGAAAGCTTTTGAGAAATTCTAGAATTCCTCAATTTATACTCGATGTCATTGAAGGGAAGAAGATCCGACCATCGGGGTGGCCCCCGCCACTATGAGGTCCACCACACACAATTATTACATACACCAAGTGGGTCCCAACCTTGTGGGCCCATGAAAAATGAAAGAAAGTAAGGAAAGATGGAGAGTTTGTCCTCCCTTGCACTCATAATGGTGGATGGACGGTTGGATTGGGACAGATCGTCGATCGGACGGCTCGGATAGTGAAGTTCCTCCCCTAAACTCCTCTAACCTTCCCTCAAGCTCTAATCTCTCTTAAACACATCCCTCTCTCTTAAGCACTTTCTCTTCTCTCTCTAATCTCTCTCTAATTTCTTCTCTTTCTCCCTAATCTCTTTTCTCTCTCACTATCTCTTTTCTCTCACTCTCATTTTCTAGGAAATTTTGTACAAATGAGAGGGGTTTGGAAGCTTTTTTGGTAGAACTTTTTGAGTAGATAGGGAATTATGAAAAGAGTGGGGTAAAATGAGGAGAAAAAGAAGTAAAGAATGATTGTTAGCATCGGTGAGGGTATAAGTTGCATGAGAAAGGCATGGGCTTGTTTGACTAATGTGAAGAGAGAGTGACATAAGTGATGGTTGGGTTGATTAATGAATTGATTGATGGACTGATTGATTTGACAAAATTAGGATTTATGCAAGTGAAGCCTGCATGCGTTGCATGGATCGCCTTGTGTTGTGCTAAAATTGCAACTTCTAACTAGATGTCGCTGTAAAGCGTGCCGCATGACATTGGAATCATAGCGCCTGCGCGGTCGATAGGGTAAAAGTCTTGGGGTGTTGCAGTACTAAATTAAGGTCGTGATTAAAACTCATCAATCTGGTCTACCAGGAATGTGCCTGCACTAAAAAACGAAGCATATGGTTGGCCTCACAAGGTTACAGGTCTTACACTAGCTACTTTGAAGATGCTTGGGTACTTAACAATTTTGTGTGAGTTATCACTTGAGCACGTACTTGCTATACTTTCACTGGTGATTAGCCACTGACGCAATCGAACTATATCCAGTGGTTGCATGAGATGTAAATGATGGGCATGTTGGTACTCATGGGGAGCATGAGGAGCTAGATGATCTTGTGGCTCTAGAATCTAGATTTCATTTGTATCGATTTTGTACGTTTCTATATTTGTAAAATTTGAGACAGTAGTTTGTATAAGCCCTATAGGCACCTGCTCGTATATCTTTGAATGTGTATTCAAACTTTTCTTTATGCTTGACTTATTTCTCTTCCACTGTAATGCTCACTAATAAAAAAGAAAAGAAAAGAAATATATGAAATGTGGGTTATCTTTAAAGGTTAACACTTGGATTTTGAAAAATGAGTAGTATACTTGGGTTACGAAGACTGGGGCATTATAATGTGGTATCAGAGCGGAGTTTAGACAAGTCGTGCCTTGGGGAATGAGCTTATACAAACCCTAAATGTCTCACGTTGGGATGCTGGAATTACAAATTTGAACTTATGTGAATCTACCTGAAACTTGGAGAAATTTGGGGAACATAGAAACCCAAACTTACATCCCCTTAAAAATGATTAGGATAGCCATTTGAATTTAGAAACTAAACTTAGGTATCGTGGGAGGAAAAATACCCACTATGGTGTAATTAAGATCAAACAAGAACATTCCTTGAACTTGACTTCCAAAGAATAATTTTTAGAAATTTAGAATTTGAATTTTCCCTAAAACTTTTCTTAGTTAGAAATAACATTGTCAGAACATTCAGCAAATGAAACAACCTTAGGCATCACTGAAACTCCTTACCCACCATATTAACCTCAAGGGAATAATGTCATACAATGAGAACAATCAAATTATAAGCAAGTGGATGGTATAAAGTACTTGAGAGACGAAAAATATCTAAGTGTTAGTACGAACTTCTTCCCGGTTGGTGCTTCAGTAACTAAAACTAAACTAACAAAGAAAATTAATCTAAGAAAGTAATTCAACTCCTAATCTAGGAAAAGGAATGGAAAAACTACTCATTCAGGTAGACTTTTTCTCCTCTGGCTAATATCTCAATAAAATTCTCAGTAGGCTTCTTAATAGGATAATCCAAATGCTCATTTTATAGTATGCTTGGATATCCTAGAGCATGAATTTCTAGAGAAATTTATGAAGCTTAGTAAAAAATCTTTGATAAAATTTTTGAAGTATCTAGATTGTATAGAATTTACCAGTGGCAAAAAAGTTTTCAATATCAGTACACCATGGTGAATTAGAGACTATAATTAATTATAAATTAAAAAAAATTCTTTAGCCAGTGTAGTCTTAGTAAATTTTGAAGTTTCACACTTTGGGTCAAATTTCAGCTCCTCCATCCTAAATGGTAAACATTCAGGATCGGTGGAAGGAGGCACTTCAAAATAATAATTTCTTCGCTCATTATTAGATACTGAGGAAAAGTTTTTTAAGGCATTCATTATGTCTTTAATGATGTCATCGTTTGAATTTTTAAAGATTGCTAAGAATACTTCTAGAGAGAATGAACTTTCAGTTAAAAGGGACTTGTCTTCCATAAATGAATCGATTAAATTAATTTCGTGAACCTCATCATAATTAAATTAAATATATTCAACTCAAGTATTATATTCCCAAAGGACAACTTTGTGATCCCATTACTACAATTAATTATAGTGGTTGACGTAGTAGAGAAAATTAATCCTAATCCTAACCAACTAATAACTCTAAAGTATTGTAGAAAAATACAGCCGAAGAACTCGGCAATGATGCCAAAAACTTGATTGATCCAAAAGGATGACCGTTAATGGTCAAATATTTCATATTATCCTCCATTTATATCTTGATTTTATGAACATGATAATGCTTAATGTTCTATTTTACTCATGTTTGTGTTGCAAGGTGAATTTAAGAGCTTGGATTGAAAAGGGTGCTAAAAGCATGTATTTGATGCTCAAGAATCACCAAGGCAAGGGATGGATCTTAGGAGACTAAGATTGAAGAATTTACATGTCAAAGATCCAAGAAAACCAAGTGAGGAATGAAGAGAATCAAAGATTTGAAGTGAAAAAAAGGAATCCTGAAATTGTTCTGAAAAATCATATTTAGAAACTCTGGGTCATTTTGTGAAATTGCGCAGAGTGAAATGTATTTTGGAAAACTGCACAGAGTGAAGTCTATTTTAGCAAACTACGTAAATTTGAGGTAGTTTCTAGAGTTTTTCAACTAGGTGCGAAAGTTGGAGTCCACAACTATAAATAGGACTCCCTATGATGTTTATAGGCATCTTCTAGGGTTGAAGGAGTGGAGCAAAAAGGGAGAGAAGTCATCACAAAGAGTTTTTCTTCTTCTTACTTAATTATTTTCATATTTTTCTTAAGAGACTTTGGTCCAATCATGTCTATGGTTGGCTAAACATCTTAATTAGGGCTAAGAAGTGAAGCTTGTAGCGTGATGAGATGTTTCTCTTGCTTTAATTAATATTTATGTTGAACCTTCTTTGATTCTAATTTGATTTTAAAGGAATACTTTCAGTTTTTAATGATTTATTGTGACTTAAAATTTCAGTAGATCTGTAATAGCTTTGAGTATCTTTTTTTTCTTACTTTGAGATTGTGAGATTGGTAAATCTTGTTGTCGGCCATCGCCCCATGGGCATGGTTTGGTGATGGAATCCCTCCCAAGTATCACAATTCTCCTCCTTTGAGAATTAGATCAATAAAAGTTTAAATTTAATTTTATTGATATATCTTCTAATTGGATAGGATATGACTCCAATTCCAATTGTGTTACTTGAATCAAGTAAGAGGGTTTGATGATCACTACAACTGGATCCTTAACACCTTGTTCCTACCTTTAAATTCTTAGTTTTAATTACTGTAACACCCCAAATTTTTTCCAACCTGGGATTAGACGTCCTTAGGCAATGGTTCAACCAAATCACCTTCGTAACTGCTCAGATCAAATTCCATAGCCAAAGAAATCACTTAGGATTAATTCCTTTAGAAACTAAGTATAAGTTAGCTAGCGCAACGCTAGAGTAGCTGGGAAATAGTCCCTGATCACTTTAAATACGTTCTACAAGACCTAAAGCGAGTAGAACCAATGACGCTATAATACTCTAAAACCTCGGATCAAACTCTAAACTGGTTTGTTCTCAGGACCTCTTTGAAACTTTGTATTGGATCTAGACCGCACGTCGAAAGTCCGATACCAACAATCTTAGACCGTTATAACCGCCTAGCTAGACTTGACAATTATTTCAAAAATCAAGTCCAATCGACATTCAGAAGCTATTTCATTGAGCATAGGATGAAGAGAGTGAAATAGGGTTAGATTTGGAATTTAAAATTTAAATCTGGCACACGAATTGGCACGTTATTATTAAGCGTTCTGACCGTCAGAATTCAGCCAAATTACACCCTTAGATCAGGAAAAATTTCTTTTTCATATCACGAGACTTGTAAACCTGATCTAGGTGCGATGACCGCTGAACTGAAACTGGACCGCCACGTGCGATCTGGGAACTCTACCGGTCTAAAAACTTGATGTGTGTTAGATCCAGTATGTATGAGCTTAAGTCCGACCACATTTGGCCAGGGGACCTCTAGAAAAGCTCTTTTGCACCGAAACAACCCCGATTTGGTTAGGCATCAAGTGAACATTGTTTCCAAGCCTGTTTTAGGTTATAAAAGGGGCTTAAACTCTCACTTCTCTCACCCATCCGAATTTGCTAGAAACCCTAGCTGGTGTGAGAGAAAAGGTGAGAGATTGTGAGAGAGAGTGGGAGAGAATTTCCTACTGCTTGTACTACCTGTTGCACGTGTTTAAGCCATGCAATCCAATCACTTTACCGGTGATTTCGCCGCTTTTTTAGGTAAGAAAATACCCCCAAACACTTGCTAATTTAAGGTTCCTTCGGTTCCTTAGCATGGTAGCTTATAGATCTTGTGTATTAGGTTCCCGGTTCGCCGTAGACGAAGCGTATACGTTCCGTTCGAATCAATACACTTTTAGGATAAAAGGTACGGATTCTAGACGCTTTGATTGACTGTTTTCAATGCTTTCAATGTCGTTTAATAGTAGATTATCGACGACAACTCCGTTTGACATGTACAACATGCTGTCTGTTTCCTGTTTCGTAAGCAGACGAAAAATATGAGATTTAGGGCATTTTAGTCATTTGTAGGAAATACTGTTTTCATCCATATTTTACTGACATGATTGACATGGCTTCTTGTCGCATTAGGATATTAGGAATGTGTGCATAATCAGTTTGGCGAAGAGATTCGCCCAAATGCGCACTATGAGTCGACATACTATATGTAGACTTAAGTGTGTAGACTAAGTGTTTGTATAAATGTTTGTATTAGTATGTATTGAATTAAATGGTGTTATGAATTAGTTTGAGATTGAATTCTCAAATAATATGCTGATGTAAATGATTTCCTACATGATGGCTATATGCATGATTTCATTATATGTATGAAATGCATGTGTTAGATGATTTACTTAAGTTGTATGTTATAACATGTGTTAACATGCTCATATTGTTGTATTTCATTTCCATTACTCTTACATGATTGCTGATGTGAATTCATAAATGTTTGGGACTATACCTAGTCCAGGCAATCGGTAACTGAGTAAATTCGTGGTTGGCTTATCTTTGCCACGAACGACGCGTCGCTGAACCGAGTCGTGTTTTGGAGTTGGCGGCAGTGGTTAGGCCACACGAGGTGTTTTATGCACTTCATGTCGTTCGACTTGAGATGCGCTCGTGCTAGTCGAGCCCGTCAAGTAACCCGACTGGCCATTGTATGTTCACCTTGTATAAGTCATAACTGCTTGAACCTAGGGTACTGAACTTACCACTGTAAACCCTATTAACCATGGTACCTTGATCCATAAAGACTCATGAGCCGGGCATGGTGGAATGGGACACCATGGTCGAGCTGTCGGCCTACGCTGGGGCCACAAACCTCCCCGTAGTGACCAGTGAGTACCTATGACTCGTGAGCAGATTATGGTGGTATGAGACACTATATTCTTGCTGTCGGCTTACATTAATAAGGTGATGGGGGAGCAGTGCAACGAGTGCGAGCAACAGCCCTGACAGCCCTTTGTAGTGACCTCGAGCGTATTCTGAGTCTACGGGAGGCGATGACCCTTCCGTAGCGACAAGAGTACAAGTAGGCCTGTATTGATAAGGTGATGGGGGAGCGGTGCAACGAGTGCGAGCAACAGCCCTGACAGCCCTTGCAGCGACCTACAAAATATACATCGTATGAGATTACTAGGAGTGATGACCCTAGACAGGATCTGTGTTGGGATTGATATAAGGGAAGTACCTTAGTTTCCCAATCCTGCTGTATGAATGGACTAATAATAACTCGGTAATCATATCACCATCACATTGCATGTGCCTGGAAGATGTGGAGCACTGAGCGGTACGTAAGCATGCCGCGGATGAAGATGGTGCCGTATGAGGGAGATCGTCGGTGAGAGTATCCATCATGTCACGTCATATTACATTAAAAACAGTATTAGGAATGTTTGATTTACTGCTTTACTATTATCGCATGATTGAATTGAGAATATGCTAATCTTTGCTCTATTATTTCACTGAGTTAGCTACTCACTCTCACGTTATGGGATGGTGTTTTCGGACACCCATCAGTCCCTATTTTGGTTGCAGATGACGGCGCTGCTTGAGAAGCGGAGCTGGACTTGATGATGATGAGGAGGATCCCTCCTTTATGTGTATTCTGATTGATGGGATTACAGGGAGGTTGCTTAGACGCTATGATATTTGTCATTTTAGATTTTTAGAGCACTCATGTATATTCTTTCTTTCTATTTTGAGGTATACATGTATATGTTTAACCTGGTAACATGTTCTCACTCTGGAGACACACAACAGTTTATATATGTTATACATACTATCACAGTCTTCCGCTTGTTAATTTAATTATCTCTAGAGTATGATATGCTGTTCTGGTGTAATCCCACTCATGTTTAATACATTAACACAGACAACATTCAATCATACATATCTATGTTGCATAAATAACATTTTGGAACTCGGGAGTTAGGTTTTTACTCGACCCCCGATTTTTGAGATGTTACAGATGGTATCAGAGGCAGGTTTAGATTAAACATGGCTTGGGTTATGGTCACGCGATGTACGCTATCCATTCCTTTGACTTAGGTGGGTGCGAAAGGAGTCTAGAAACATTCGTAGGACTTCAGTTTCGTCAACAGGAGAAGTCTACTCGTATCGATCACTTGATCGAGTCCGTAACGCATCTAGGGTCGCGCGAAGCGACCTGAGTAGCTCATAGGTTGTAAGTAGGTGGGTTGAGACATTCTTTGAGCGGTTCTAAACCCGTGAATGTGAATCCTTGACCTGTGGGGCAACCACAACCCTTACATTCAATCGCTAGGGCTTAAAAACCCCATTTCACCTGATTTCTTCCAAATTCTTCCTCTCACCACCCCATTCTTCAATTTTTTTTTCTGAATTTTCATGTTAGGCATTAATCCTAATGTGAAAATGATATAAAATTATACTTTGACAAAATTTTATAGTGAATAGTAAAATTTTATGAAAAATGGCCATTAGGCCATTCTAAGTTTGTAATCTTTAGCAACTAATGGGTTAGATAGATGTATTAACTCCTTCTACCCCAAAATCATATGTTACATGATAGGTGAATATATTCAGGTTTACAGATTGGCCCTGGAATGCTCCGGAGGGAATTTTGGGCCTCCCTATGCCAATCTAGAATGAACTAAGGGGGGGCCCATATATTTTTGAGGTCCCTAGGCTAGGGGGGACCCAACCCATGTGGTCCCACCAGCTGGATTGGCGACCGGCCGGCGATGCCATCGCCGATGGGTGGGCCCCACTTGCACTGAAATTTGGGTGTGGGGTGTTTTTTGGGTAGGGCACCCCTCCCATGTGTGGTCTGTCCGTCGAAACCCCTTAGAAAGGGTACCTCCTTCACAAAAATGCCCCTCCTAAGCTCCATTTTTGATTTTCTTGCTGCCCCATCTCAAATCGATGCTCCAAATCCCTCCTAATCTCATTTCTTGTTGAAACCGAACCCATTCCATCCCTCCATTATAGTTTGTAACTCCTCTTGCAAATCTCATCCGTTGGAGCTCCTACAACCTCCATTTGTGGCTGAAATCGGGTGGAGCTCCATTTTCCTTTTTCTTTCTCTTTTCTTTTTGAAAATTCAGCCTAAGGGAGCTTGAAGCATCCCTCTACAATGCCTAAATTTCATTCTGTCCGTTTGGATAGCCATTTCTCTACATTTTCTACATTTTCCATGGCTATTGTTGGAGCCATTTTGGGTCTTTTCTCCTTCTCCGCCATCCTCTCTTTGATGGGAAAGAGAAAGACCACAGCGGATGAGGCTGGGCCTAGTCGTCCTGTGCAATCGAGAAGACCGAGGGGTAGCGCCACTAGCTCAAGCACCACCGCAAGTCCAAGCACAGCCCGGGAGTTTCATACAAAGCGGGATTTGGATCCCCATGCTCAAATTGGGCGAGTGATATTAGCAGAGATGCCTCACGGTGAATACACTGACCGTAAGGTGTTGTTTGAGTCGGACGTGGAAGGGCGACTATTCGGTGAATTCTTACTATTTGAGCGCATTGAAGCTGCACATTGGGGTCCGCTCTTTGAAGCCCGTTCTCGTGCTAATGTGAGCACCGTTCGTGCCTTCTACGCTCGTATCCAGAATCCTACATTGGAGCCATTACAGTTCAAGATTCCCTTTGGTAGAGACCGGATGACTACGATTGATGTTCGGTTGATAGCGCGACTTCTGAACGTGCCCCTTGGTGATGTCCATCCCAGTGCAAAGAATTTGAGGAGTAGGCGTGAGCGAGATAGTCGTACCAGGTTCCTATGCGGTTGTCTGGTTCCATGGTAGCCTAACAATAACCTCAAGGCGTCTCATATGTCTGATGATTTGCACCTGCTGCACCACATTTGCACGTTCAACGTGTATTCCAGGTCGACAAATCACATTGAATGTACGCGCCTCATGGTTGATTTCTTGTATCAGGTGGCCCAGGGAGAAAATGTGTGTATGGACACTTTCGTGTTGCGACAGATTATCCTCATAGCGAAATCAAGAAGAACGTCTGAGTCGCTTCCTTTTGGCCGGCTTATATGTAAGATCGCGCTTGAGTTTGCTTACAGACTTGGGCTGGAGTTGTCAGTTCCGATTCACTACATTGATGAGTCTACCATGGTTAAGATGAAGATCGGGTCTCAGTACCGTGAGACTCAGCTTGATGAGGATAGCGAGGGCGATTTTGATGACGAAGAGTATCCAAGTGAAGGAGAACCTGGAGCGAAAGTAGAGGAAGAAGTCCAGGAAGAGGTAGAAGAGGAGGCTCAGGATACCGATGAGAGTCCTCCTCCTGCGACTCGGGCTACTAGAGATGATCACATTGCCCGAATTGAGGAGAGTCAGGTCACCTTGCGAAGAGAAGTCCAGGAACTTTGGGCCGAGGTTGAGGATACCAAGGCCATCGTGAAGAAGAAATTCGGCAAGGTGACTCGCACCTTGAAGGCGATCCTGTGCTGCTTGCAGGATAAGGGTGCTCCTCCTCCATCGCCCGACTCGGACTAGTGATCTAGATCCAGATATTGCGGATTGTAGTTAGTTGTTTCCTATTTTTTGTGTGTAAGCCTGATAAGGCTAGTATTTCGCTTATGTTGCTGTAGTAGCTGACTGGCTTAGTTCCCATGCATTTCTTGTCATGGTACATATAAGAATATGTCTCCTATATTGTGACAATTTTGATTTAATGAAATGCATGGCATTTTTCGGCTTGTTATGTGAATGTTTGTATTGTGGTTTGGGCTTAATATAGCCGAATATGGTTAGATGGAATGCATGCCGTTTCGTTCGCTGTAAGGTATTGTCCCTAGATTGGGTGTATCCTGTGGTTTCCATTGCCATGTTGTAAATCCCTGGATTAAGCCTACAAAATTAGTTTTTATCCCACCCTACCCTCCTACCAAGCATGCCACTTCCAATCCCGCCGTGGGACTAGGAATGCAGTTCCATTTAATACAACTAAACGCTACTGGCCACATAGGCCCTTGGAGTTTTGAACCTAGAGTTAGCACTCCTAGATTTGAAGGATCTGACGACATAGGAAATCCAATTCCATTTGCACAATTGTGACCCTAAGCGAGAGCGATTCCCTGTACTAGTAATGGTATGAAACCATTTAGCATATAAGCTTAGGCTGTAGATTACAGACTAGTCTACTAGTTACCTTGAGTAGAGTAAAGCCTGTAGATGCTAAGGAATAGTAGGTAGGATTTGGTTGGAATGAGACTCCCTTCCTTGGATAGTAACTCTCAGGAAACTTATGTAACTTAGAACCATTCACTCTTAGGGAAGACTTATAAATCCCTCAGGTCGAACTTAGAATAAACTAACACATCCCTTAGAATTGCCTTCCCCAAGGGCTTATTGCATTCGGGAATGCGGAGTAAAGGAACTACATGTAAGCGATGTATTTGCGGTTTGAATCGACTTCTTAATCCTAGTGTTACCAATAAATCTAATGCTTTGATCAAGCAGAAGATCGGCATCGACTCGGATTAAGAATTGATATAATAAATCTTCTGTCCTAGCTAGACAGAAAGTCTATGTATCCGGCTCAGACCTACTACACAACCTTTCTTCTGTGATGGCCCAACCACCTATAACCAAACGGGATCACATTGCCTTTGGGAAATGGCGAGGACTTAAAACCAGTAGAGAATTAGACATCTTGCCACCAACTCATACCTGCCCCTGAACTCAACCACAATGGAGATTAGGCTCATCTCTATCGTCATAGATACCAATGCCATAGAACGCATCATTAGCAAAGGAAAACCACTGTAATGAGAGGTTGTTTCCATTTTATGTCAAGGATAGCCCCTAAGTTGCACCTCGTTCCGATATACGGAGCGATGCATAGATTCTTGAACTTTAAGTAGAACCAAGTTTTAAGGGGGGTAGAACATATTGAGTCCAATCCAGTTAGGTTAGTCAACGCTACCGTTCGATCAGAGTGGCACAGCAGAAGCGTGGTTGGAATCTTCTCCACTGGTCCAGGATCGAAACATTTGAGTTAGGTTATACGTACGGTTGGGTCATTAAATAGGATTGACCCTTCCTTAGAATGTCAAGACTGAAGTCTTGCTAGATACTCCTTACCCTTCGCCAATTTCGGGGACAAAATTATATTTTAAGGGGGGTAGATTGTAACACCCCAGATTTTTGCCAACCTAGGATTAGACGTCCTTAGGCAATGGTTCAACCAAAACATCTTCGTAACTGCTCAGAATCTAATTCCATAGCCAAAGAAATCACTTAGGATTAATTCCTTTAGAAACTAAGCATAAGTTAGCTAGCGCAACGCTAGAGTAGCTGAGAAATAGTCCCTGATCACTTTAAATACGTTGTACAAGACCCAAAGCGAGTAGAACCAATGACGCTATAATACTCTAAAACCTCGGATCAAACTCTAAACCGGTTTGTTCTCATGACCTCTTTGAAACTTTGTATTGGATCTAGACCGCACGTCGAAAGTCCGATACCTACAATCTTAGACCGTTATAACTGCCTAGCTGGACTTGACAATCATTTTAAAAATCAAGTCCAATCGACATTTAGAGGCTATTTCATTGAGCATGGGATGAAGAGAGTGAAAATAGGGTTAGATTTGGAATTTAAAATTTAAATCTGGCACACGAATTGGCACGTTATTATTAAGCGTTCTGACCATCAGAATTCAGCCAAATTACACCCTCGGATCAAGAAAAATTTCCATTTCATATCACGAGACTTGTAAACCTGATCTAGGTGCGATGACCGCTGAACTGAAACTGGACAGCCACGTGCGATCTGGGAACTCTACCGGTCCGAAAACTTGATGTGTGTTAGATCCAGTATGCATAAGCTTAAGTCCGACCGCATTTGGCTAGGGGACCTCCAGAAATGCTCTTTTGGACCAAAACAGCCCCGATTTGGTTAGGCATCAAGTGAACATTGTTCCCAAGCCTGTTTTGGGCACGTTTTAGGTTATAAAAGGGGTTTAAACCCTCACTTCTCTCACCCATCCGAATTTGCTAGAAACCCTAGCTGGTATGAGAGAAAAGGTGAGAGATTGTGAGAGAGAGTGGGAGAGAATTTCCTGCTGCTTGCACTACCTGTTGCACGTGTTTAAGCCACGCAATCCAATCACTTTGCTGGTGATTTTGCTGCGTTTCTAGATAAGAAAATACCCCAAACACTTGCTGTTCCTTCGGTTCCTTAGCATGGTAGCTTAAAGATCTTGTGTATTAGGTTCCCGGTTCGCCGTAGACGAAGCGTATACACTCCGTTCGAATCAATACACTTTTAGAATAAAAGGTTCGGATTTTAGACGCTTCGATTGACTGTTTTCAACGCTTTCAATGTCGTTTAATAGTAGATTATCGACGGCAACGCCGTTTGACATGTACAACATGCTGTCTGTTTCCTGTTTCGTAAGCAAACGAAAAATATGAGATTTAGGGCATTTTAGTCATTTGTAGGAAATACTGTTTTCATCCATATTTTGTTAACATGATTGACATGGCTTCTTGTCGCATTAGGATATCAGGAATGTGTGCATAATTAGTTTGGCGAAGAGATTCGCCCAAATGCGCACTATGAGTCGACATACTATATGTAGACTTAAGTGTGTAGACTAAGTGTTTGTATAAATGTTTGGATTAGTATATATTGAATTAAATGGTGTTATAAATTAGTTTGAGATTGAATTCTCAAATAATATGCTGATGTAAATGATTTCCTACGTGATGGCTATATGCATGATTTCACTATATGTATGAAATGCATGTGTTAGATGATTTACTTAAGTTGTATGTTATAACATGTGTTAACATGCTCACATTGTTGTATTTCATTTCCATTACTCTTACATGATTGCTGATGTGAATTCATAAATGTTTGGGACTATACCTAGTTCAGGCAGTCAGTAACTGAGTAAATTCGTGGTTGGCTTATCTTTGCCACGAATGACGCGTCGCTGAGCGCGAGTCTTGTTTTGGAGTTGGCGGCAGTGGTTAGGCCACACGAGGTGTTTTATGCACTTCATGTCGTTCGACTTGAGATGCGCTCGTGCTAGTCGAGCCCGTCAAGTAACCCGACTGGCCATTGTATGTTCACCTTGTATGAGTCATAACTGCTTGAACCTAGGGTACTGAACTTACCACTGTAAACCCTATTAACCATAGTACCTTGATCCATAAAGACTCATGAGCCAGGCATGGTGGTATGGGACACCGTGGTTGAGCTGTCAGCCTACGCTGGGGCCACAAACCTCTCCGTAGTGACCAGTGAGCATCTATGACTCGTGACCAGATTATGGTGGTATGAGACACTATATTCTTGCTGTCGGCCTACATTGATAAAGTGATGGGGGAGCGGTGCAACGAGTGCGAGCAACAGCCCTGACAGCCCTTTGTAGTGACCTCGAGCGTATTCTGAGTTTACGGAAGACGACGACCCTTCCGTAGCGACAAGAGTACAAGTAGGCCTGTATTGATAAGGTGATGGGGGAGCGGTGCAACGAGTGCGAGCAACAGCCCTGGCAGCCCTTGCAGTGACCTACAAAATATACATCGTATGAGATTACTAGGAGTGACGACCCTAGACAGGATCTGTGTTGGGATTGATATAAGGGAAGTACCTTAGTTTTCCAATCCTGCTGTATGAATGGACTAATAATAACTCGGTAATCATATCACCATCACATTGCATGTGCCTGAAAGATGTGGAGCACTGAGCGGTCGTAAGCATGCCGCGGACGAAAATGGTGCCGTATGAGGGAGATCGTCGGTGAGGGCATCCATCATGTCACGTTATATTGCATTAAAAACAGTATTAGGAATGTTTGATTTACTGCTTTACTATTATCGCATGATTGAATTGAGAATATGCTAATCTTTACTCTATTATTTCACTGAGTTAGCTACTCACTCTCACGTTATGGGATGGTGTTTTCGGACACCCATCAGTCCCTATTTTGGTTGCAGATGACGGCGCTGCTTGAGAAGCGGAGCTGGACTTGATGATGATGAGGAGGATCCCTCCTTTATGCGTATTCTGATTGATGGGATTACAGGGAGGTTGCTTAGACGCTATGATATTTGTCATTTTAGATTTTTAGAGCACTCATGTATATTCTTTCTTTCTATTTTGAGGTATACATGTATATGTTTAACCTGGTAACATGTTCACACTCTGGAGACACACAACAGTTTATATATGTTATACATACTATCACAGTCTTCCGCTTGTTAATTTAATTATCTCTAGAGTATGATATGCTGTTCTGGTGTAATCCCACTCATGTTTAATACATTAACACAGACAACATTCAATCATACATATCTATGTTGCATAAATAACATTTTGGAACTCGGGAGTTAGGTTTTTACTCGACCCCCGATTTTCGAGATGTTACAGATGGTATCAGAGACAGGTTTAGATTAAACATGGCCTGGGTTATGGTCACGCGATGTACGCTATCGCTTCCTTTGACTTATCTGGGTGCGAAAGGAGTCTAGAAACATTCGTAGGACTTCAGTTTCGTCAACAGGAGAAGTCTACTCGTATCGATCGCTTGATCGAGTCCGTAACGCATCTAGGGTCGCGCGAAGCGACCTGAGTAGCTCATAGGTTGTAAGTAGGTGGGTTGAGACATTCTTTGAGCGGTTCTAAACCCGTGAATGTGAATCCTTGACCTGTGGGGCAACCACAACCCTTACATTCAATCGCTAGGGCTTAAAAACTCCATTTCACCTAATTTCTTCAAAATTCTTCCTCTCACCACCCCATTCTTCAATTTTTTTTTCTGAATTTTCATGTTAGGCATTAATCCTAATGTGAAAATGATATAAAATCATACTTTGACAAAATTTTATAGTGAATAGTAAAATTTCATGAAAAATGGCCATTAGGCCATTCTAAGTTTGTAATCTTTAGCAACTAATGGGTTAGATAGATGTATTAGCTCCTTCTACCTCAAAATCATATGCTACATGATAGGTGAATATATTCAGGTTTACAGATTGGCCCCGGAATGCCCCGGAGGGAATTTTGGGCCTCCCTATGCCAATCTAGAATGAACTAAGGGGGGGCCCATATATTTTTGAGGTCCCTAGGCCAGGGGGGACCCAACCCATGTGGTCCCACCAGCTGGATTGGCGACCGGCCGGCGATGCCATCACCGATGGGTGGGCCCCACTTGCACTGAAATTTGGGCGTGGGGTGTTTTTAGGGTAGGGCACCCCTCCCATGTGTGGTCTGTTCGTCGAAACCCCTTAGAAAGGGTACCTCCTTTACAAAAATGCCCCTCCCAAGCTCCATTTTTGATTTTCTTGCTGCCCCGTCTCAAATCGATACTCCAAATCCCTCCTAATCTCATTTCTTGTTGAAACCGAACCCATTCCATCCCTCCATTATAGTTTGTAACTCCTCCTCTTGCAAATCTCATCCGTTGGAGCTCCTACAACCTCCATAAGTTGTATGACAAATATCATTTTAGATTTTTAGAGCACTCATGTATATTCTTTCTTTTTATTTTGAGGTATACATGTATATGTTTAACCTGGTAACATGTTCACACTCTAGAGACACTGTAACATCCCGAAAATCGGGAGGTCGAGCAAAAACCCAACTCCCGAGTTCTAAAATGTTATTTATGTAATATAGATATGTATGATTGAATGTTGTCTGTGATAACATATTAAACATGAGTGGGATTAAGCTAGAACAACATATCATACTCCAGAGACAGTTAGATTAACAAGCGGAAGACTGTGATAGTATGTATAACATATATAAACTGTTGTATGTCTCCAGAGTGTGAACATGTTACCAGGTTATATACATACATGTATACTCCAAAAGTAGACAAAACGAATATACATGAGTGCGCTAAAAATATAAAATGACAAGTGTTAAAGTATCTAATCAACCTCCCTGTATTCCCGTCAATCAGAACACGCATAAAGGAGGAATCCTCCTCCTCATCATCAAGTTCGGCTCCGCCTCGCAGGCTGTGCCATCATCTGCAATCACAAAAGGGTCTGGTGGGTGTCCGGAAACACCATCCCGTAACGTGGGAGTGAGTAGCTAACTCAGTGGAATAATAGAGCAAGGATTAGCATGTTCTCAAATCAATCATGCGATAATAGTAAAGCAGTAAATCAAACAATCCTAATACTGTTGTTAATGCAATATGACATGACGTGATGTATGCCCTCACCGACGATCTCCCTCATACGGCAACATCTTACGACCGCGGCATGCAATCGACCCTCAAGTGCTCCACATCTTCCAGGCACATGCAATGGTATGGTGATATGATTTTTGAGTTATTATTAGTCCATTCAAACAGCAGGATTGAGAAACTAAGGTACCTCCCTTATATCAATCCCAACACGGATCTGTCTAGGGTCGTCACTCCTAGTAATCTCATACGATGTATATTTTGTAGGTCGCTATAAGGGCTGCCAGGGCTGTTGCACGCACTCGTTGCACTGTTCCCTCATCACCTTATCAATACAGGCCTACTGTACTCTACTGCTACGGAAGGGTCGTCGCCTCCCGTAAACTCAGAATATGCTCGCGGTCACTACAAAGGACTCGTCGCCTGATCAGTGTAGGCCGACAGCAAGAATATAGTGTCCCATACCACCATAATCTGCTCACAAGACTAGGTGCTCACTGGTCACTACGGGGAGGTTTGTGGCCCCAGCGTAGGCCGACATCTCGACCACGGTGTCCCATACCACCATGCCCGGCTCATGAGTCTTTGTGGATCAAGGTACCATGGTTAACAGGGTTTACAATGGTAAGTTCAGTACCCTAGGTTCAAGCAGTTATGACTCATACAGGGTGAACATACAATGGCCAGTCGGGTTACTTGACGGGCTCGACTAGCACGATCGCATCTCAAGTTGAACGACATGAAGTGTGTAAAACACTTCATGTGGCCTAACCACTGCCGCCAACTCCAAAACATGACTCGCGTTCATCGTCGCGTCATTCGTGGCGAAGATAAGCTAACCACGAATTCGCTCGGTTACCGACTGCCTGGACTAGGCATAGTCCCAAACAATTATAAATCCACATCAGCAGTTGTGTATGGGTAATGGAAATGAAATACAACCATGTGAGCAAGTTAACACATGTTATAACGTACAACTTAAGTAAATCAACCAACGCAAGCCTTTCATATATATAATGAAATTATGCATATCGCCAACCTATAGGAAATCATTTCCATCTGCAAATTAATTGAGAATTCAATTTCAAACTAAATCATAATGAAATCATCAAGCACATGTTATAACATACCAATTAAGTGAATCATCAAGTACATGCATTTCATACATAAAATGAAATCATGCATATGGCTAACATGTAGGAAACCATTTACACCAGCATGTTAATTGAGAAATCAATCTCAAATTAATTCATAACACCATTTAAGTCAATACATACTAATACAAGCATTTATACAAACACTTACACTACACACTTAAGTCTACATATAGTATGTCGACCCGAAGTGCGCATTTAGGCGAATCTCTTTGCCAAACTAATTACACACGCATTCCTAATATCCTAATGTGGCAAGAAGCCATGTCAATCACATCAGCAAAATATGAATGAAAACAGTACTTCCTACAAATGACTCAAATGCCCTAAATCTCATATTCTTCGTTGGTTTACGAAACAGGAAACGGACAGCATGTTGTACATGTCAAACGGCGTTGCCGTCAAGAATCTACTATTAAACGACATTGAAAGCATTGAAAACAGTCAATCAAAGTGTCTAATATCCGCACCTTGTCTCTTATGGATGTGTAAATTCGAACGGAGCGTATACGCTTCGTCTACAGCGATTAGAGAACCTAATACACAAGTTCTATTAGCTACTTCGCTAGGAAACGAAAGGAACCTCAAATCAGCAACTTCTAGGGTATTTTCTTACCTGAAAACGTGGAGGAATCGCCGGGAAAGTGATCGGAGTGCGTTGCTTAAGCACGTACAACACGTGGCATAAGCAGCAGGGAATTCTCTCCCACCTTCTCTCACAAACTCTCACCTTTTCTCTCTCCCAATCTAGGGATTTTTGTAAATTCGGATGAGAGAGAGGAGTGAGGGTTTCAACCCCTTTTATAAGCCCAAACTTGCCCGAAATAGGCTCCAGTACAAAGTTCACTTAGTGCATATCCAAATCGGGGCTGTTTCAGTCCAAAAGGACATTTCTGGTGGTCCCCTGGCCGAACGCGATCGGACTTAAGCTCATGCATACTGGATCTAGCATACATCAAGTTTTCAGTCCGGCAGGGTTCGCAGATTGCACGTGGCGGTCCAGTTTCAGTTCAGCGGTCACCGCACATAGATCAGGCCTACAAATCTCATGATATAAAATAGAAATTTTTCCTGATCCGAGGGTGTAATTTGGCTGAATTCTGACGGCCAGAACGCTCAATACTGACGCGTCAAGTCGTGTGCCAGATTTGAATTTGAAATTCCAATTCTGTCCCTATTCGCACTCTCTTCGGTCCGGGCTCAATGAAATAACCTGTGTTTATCGGTTGGACTTGATTTTCGAAATGATTGTCAAGTCTAGTTAGGCGGTTCTAATGGTCTAAGATAGCAGGTATCGGACTTTCGACGCGCGGTCTAGATCCAATACAAAATTTCAAAGTGGTTCAGAGAACAAACCTGCTTAGAGTTTGATCCGAGGTTATAGAGTATTATAGAGTCATTGGTTCTACTCGATTTGAGCTTGTAGAACGTATTTAAAGTGATCAGGGACTATTTCCCAGCTACTCTAGCGTTGCGCTAGCTAACTTACGCTTAATTTCCATAGGAATTGATCCTAAGTGGTTTCTTTGACTATGAGATTGGGTTCTGAGCGATTTTCCAGGTGTTTTAGTCGACCCACTGCCTAAGGACGTCAAATCCCAGATTGGCCAAAATCCGGGGTGTTACAGACACACAACAGTTTATATATGTTATACATACTATCACAGTTTTCTGCTTGTTAATTTAATTATCTCTGGAGTATGATATGATGTTCTGGCGTAATCCCACTCATGTTTAATACATTAACACAGACAACATTCAATCATACATATCTATGTTGCATAAATAACACTTTGGAACTCGGGAGTTAGGTTTTTACTCGACCCCCGATTTTTGGAATGTTACAATTACTCTATTAACAATTACTCTCTCAAATACTTCAGAATTAGTTTCATATCTTCTTCTAGTTCTACTTTTAGTTAATTTGAGAAACGTAGAAATTTCAGTCCCGATGGATTCATCCTCGATCTTATGAAGATTTTTACTACATCGCGACCCTACACTTGAGGTCGTGAACAAATTTTTAGCGCCATTGCCAGGGATTGATGGTTGTGTTTTCTGGATTTGATTAGTTTTATATCTTCTTCTAGTTCTACTTTTAGTTAATTTTAGAAACGTACAAATTTCGGTCCCTATGGATTTGACCTTAGTCTTATGAAGTTTTTTACTACATCGCGACCACACTTGGGGTTGTGAACAAGTTTTTAGCCCCATTGCCAGGGATTGACGGTTGTGTTTTCTGGATTTGATTAGTTTTGGAATTAGGTTAAGATTATGATTTATTTACTTTCTATTTTTAGGTTAGGGTTCTTTCTAATTTATTTTTAGAAACTAACTTTTTTTTTCTATTTCCAGATTTAGAAACTTTCTTTTTTTTTTTTTAGAAACTAACTTTTCTTTCTATTTCCAGATTTAGAAACTTTCATAATATTTTTTAGAAACTAACTTTTCTTTCTATTTGCAGATTTAGAAACTTTTTTGCAGGATCTCAATATAAAAACTTCTAATTCTCTCTCTCTCTCTCTCTTTCTATTTCTAGATTCCTTACTGTTTTAGGTTCCTTCCTTTTTAGGGTTAGGTTAGAATTTGAACTTGAGGACTGAGAGTGTTTCATGCCCAAGTGGGTCTGTGACGACACTCTACATCTCTTAAGTGAAGGAGGATTAGTCAAGGGGTTATCTATCCATTGTAGGGTTAGACACCACTTGAGATCATCAGTGTCAATTAAAGTGATGGCTGCTAATCAACCTGAAAATCAACTAGCATGACAACCGCAACCTCCGATTGCGGAAGCCCAAGATGAGAATGAGGTGCATCATGCACCCCCGCCTTATACTTTATAAGACTATTCCAACCAACGGGGGTGAGCACCCCTTTTTGTATGATCTTTCCAAAAAATACAGGAAATATAGATATTAAGCTAGGAGTGATCCAACTCCTTCCAAAGTTCCTTGGACTTGAATATGACAGTCCATACCTACACTTAAAAGAGTTTGATGAGATTATAGCTACCTTATATTTTCCTAACGTGTTTGAGGACACGGTTAGGCTAAAACTCTTTCCTTTCTCCTTGAAAGAAAAAGCTAAGACATAATTGCACTCATTACATCCGTTATCTTTTGACATATGGAATGACATGATGAAGGAGTTTATAAGTTTTTTTCCATAACATAAGACGAATACCATCAGGAAGTCGATCATAAACTTTGCCGAAAAGGAAGACGAAATATTCTTCTAATGTTGGGAGCAGTTCAAGGATCTTATCAGTTCATACCAACAACACGGTTTTAAAACGTGGTGCATAACAAGTTTTTTCATGATAGAATGACATCTTCCATACACCAATTCGTCGAGACAATGTGCAATGGGGAATTCATGAACAAAAATGTTGATGAAGTGTGGGATTACTTTGATAAACACGCTGAAAATGAACAATCATGGGATATCTCCCCAAGACTTTGCACCACATCTAAGCGTAATCAATCAAAGGAGAGGGGTGGAATATACTTGTTGAAGGAGAATGATGATATAAATGCTAAAATGGTCAGTCTCACAAGAAAACTCGAAGCCATGAAACTTAGGAAGGATAAGGGTAAGGAAGTTGTTTACAGTATTTGTACGTGCAATATTCATACAACTGAAAATTGTCCGACAATTCCTACATTTCAAGAAATATTGAATGAGCAGTCGAATGCCATAAACAACTACCAAAGGCCTTTCAAAGGACTTACTTTGAACATATACAATCATAGTTGGAGAAATCGCTCAAATTTCAGTTGGAGGAATGGACAATCGGCTACACCTCAAGGTATTCCTAATCAATTCTTAAATCAAGGAAAACCTTAAGAGGAATTAGTTCAAAACCCTCAAGAGCTTATCCAACAAAGTACTCTTCAAGCCTTACAAGAACTCACAAAGGCTATCCAAAAGATAGACTCACGTGTTACGGTTATGGAGAAAGAGATACTCCTAGCTTAAGCTATCCCCAACCTTAAACGCAATACGAAGTTAGTGAACCAAGCTCTTCAAATTCAATGGAGCAAGCTAAGTCTATCACCACTCTTAGGAGTAGGAAGATAGTTGACAAATCTATTTCGGTAAGGGTTGGAAAGCCTAATGACTCGGAAGTAGATGAAATTGATAGACCTAGGGCTTGTTTATTAATGCTGAATTTTTGCACTTAACGTGGAATTGAGAAATGTTCTGTGTTTAGTGGTGTTTGTTAATGCGTTGTTAACTCGGAAGAAGGAAAGCGTTAAGTGATTTTTCACTAAATTCTTTCCGTGATAGGAGCCTGACTTAATGGTGAATGCAGAATGCGTTCAATGAATTTTTCATTAAATAAAAATTTTTGCTTCCAAAATTACCCCATTTCAAGTTGCTTCTACAATTTTCTCTTTAAATTGTTTGCGCAATACAAAATCAACTTTTAACATGTGAAACTTCTTTATACCCCACCATGATTTATGTGTTTGATCCACACAGTCCATTAACTTTTTCAGATCATTCTAGAGCATGAGCCTAAAAAATGAAGTACATGTAAAACTCAAGTGGATCACACCATAGAAACCAACGAAAATTGAATAAAATTATTATTGAAACTTTCCTAGAATCCAATGTAATGTTTATTTCTCATATAACCTCTTCATAAGGTCACACGCACCTTGATGAAAAAGGAAAAATACAAATTTCAACATGATCAGGGCCTTCTATGGCCTTAAGAAAATTTTAATGGTAAGTGCCCAATTTTCACTATTTCCTGCAATGTGGCCCACTTGAGCCTTATATCTACCTCGTTTTTTATTTTATGCCGCCAAATGATATGAAAAAGTGGATTGACTATGTGGATAAATCATATACATCATTGTAGGCCCTATAAAGCCACTAACAGAGCTCACCTAAAATTCATTGGTAGAAAATTCCTTCAAAGCCTTATGTTTTCTTATGGTGTGGCCCACCTAAGATTTATATCCCTCTCATTTTTGGTGTGAAACCCTAAAATGATATGTAAAAATGGATGAATGGAATGGATGAAGCACATACATCATGGTGGGGCCCACAGAGCACCCACAGAGCACCCACCAGTCAGTTTCTATCAATCCTCGGGAAGCGGATGGGCTGGTGTACCACACACCAGCTATATAGGACCCAGATTGCGTCCTACCCCACCTGGACTGTAAACCGTCCGGCAGGGCTATGTGGGGTCCACCATGATGGAAGCATTTTATCCACGCCGTTCATCATTTTCTTCAAATCATTTTAAGATATTATCCATAAAATTAGCTAGGTCCAAGGCTTAAGTGAACCACAAAGTGGGGATTGAATGTCCACCATTAAAAACTTCTTGTGAGCTGGAGAAGTTTCGGATCAAGCTGATATTTGTGGTTTAACTTCATCCACGTTCTACATGACCTTATGAATAGGTTGTATGGTAAAAAAAACATCACGGTGGCCCTGAGAAAGGTTTCAACGGTGGGTGTCATTATCACTGCAACTTCGTTTGATGTGGTCCACTAGAGCTATGGACTTGCCTAATTTTTACGATAACAAATTAAAATGATCTGAGAAAAGTATTGAACGGCGTGGATAGCACACTTACATCATGGTGGGCCCCACAGAACCCTGCCTAGACGGATTATTGGGTGGGGGTAGGACATAATCTGCGTCCAGCTATATAGATGGTGCAGATACGTGTCATGCGAAGACGCAGTGCCGATGCTCCTTGCACTCTGAGTTGTATGAACGATTCAAATGAGATCAAAGTTACATTGCCCAACAATGATGTATTTATTATATCCACACCGTTCATCAAAATTTCGAGATTATTTTAGAGCATTAGCCAAAAAATGAATCATATCCACTTAATCCAAAACTTCTGTGACCCCCAAAAGGGTTTCAATGGTAGACCTTCAATCCCTCACTGCTTTTTGTAGTGTGGTCCACTTTATCTTTGGACCTGTCCTATTTTTTAGCTTACGACTTTATGAACGGTTTGGATATAACAAATACCTCATGATGGGACCCACAGAACTTGCTGACGTTAATACACCAGTTATAGCTGGTGTGTGGTACAACAACCAATCTGCTTCCCAATCCTCTCCAAATCCGGACGCAGATTTCCTGTTAAAGGCTTCCTGTGCTGGAAACCTATCAGGGGCGCCCACCCTGACTTTTATGAGAAATCCACCCCGTCCATCCCTTTTGTGAACTCATTTTAAGACATTAGGCCAAAAATGAACTGTATCCGATATTCAAGTTGGCCTAAAAGGTGATGACTGAATGTCCACAGTTGAAATATTTGTGGGACCACAGAAGTTTTAAATCAGATTAATATTGTGTTTTCATTTCATCCCAATAAGAATGACGTTATTAATGGTATGGATGGCATGCAAACATGACTATTAACTCTAGGGAGATTTCAATGGTAGAATTTTCCGTACCCACCTTTTCCTTTAGTGGGGCCCACTTGAGTCTTGGATCCTACTCACTTTTGGTCTAAAATCCTAAATGAGTTGATAAAATGTATGGATGGGGGTGGATTTCTCACAAACATCATGTTGAGCTAGCCCCATCTAGGTTTCGTAGGAACTTCATGCGAAATGCCTTCATAGGAGATCCACGTCCATCTAGGAAGCGGATTGGCTAGTGTAAGACGGAAGCGGATTGCATAGTAACTAAACTTTGTGAGGTCCACCATGATTTATGTATCTGATCTGCTCCTTCCATCAATTTTACCAGATAATTTTAGGGCCTGAGCACAAAAATAAAGTATATAGAATGTTCGAATGGACCACACCTATAAGAAATAGTTGAATTAAACATCTACAGTTGAAAATTTCTTGGGGGCCATGGAAGTTTTGGAGCAAGCTTATATTTGTGTTTTTCCTTCATCCATGTCCGTATGATATAATGAACATGTTGGATAATAAATAAACATCAATGTAGGCCCTAGAAAGGTTTCAACGGTGGAAATCATTATCCCCACCGTTTCCTGTGGTATGATTCACTTGATCTTTGGATATGCTTCAATTTTGGACTAAACCCCTTAATTTTGATGGGAAAGCGGATGACGGTGTAGATAGACTGCATACATTCAAGGTGGGCCCAACTAAGTTTAATCAATATGCAATCTAATTTCTTGTACCACACACCAGCTATATAGCTAGTTCAGGTATGTGTCGTGCAAAGACTAGCGCTAACATTTCTAGAGCTCTGAGTCGTACGAACAGTTCAAAGGAGATCAAAGTTGACGGGAAATTTGCATCCTGGTGTAGTACCAATTTATGTTTATTTATTTTTCTAAAACACAACAGGCTTCTCATTCACTTTTTTATTGCATCATCAATTATTTCTTTAGCTTCTTTACAGAAGATTAGAAATATTTCTCTTTGACAAGTATTACAGTCTCTCTATCTTTGAAGATTGACTTGATTTTCTTAATTTTTTTTATCTTTTCTATCAATTTTGATCTAGTCATTTATTCAATTTGTTACCCAAGATTATGAGTAAATATGAATTATTTGGTTGCATCTAATATCATAATATTTTTAACCTTTAAATACTTTTTTTTTTCATTTTTCTTTTAAAATTTGTAAGTAAATTTATTAAAAGATTTTTACCCAATTGTTCTTCTTTAAATAATTCTCAGTTTATACTAGACTATTGTAGCGATGGCTTCAAGGGATAGTGGCAGGGCAAGATGGAGTGATTTCGACAAAAAATATTTATTGATTGTTGTCTTGAAGAAGCACATAAGGGTGGTAGGTCAGGGTCAAGCTTGACCAAACAAGCATGGAACAAATTAATAATCGAGTTGAAGAAGTGTACGAGAAAAGAATTTAATCAAAAGCAATTGAAAATTTATGGGATTATCTAAAAATAATTTATGGAATTATGTAAAACATTTCCAAATAGGAGATAGGGTCAAATGTGTTAAATTAATATATTTCATGCATTTTAGATGTTTGTTAACAAACAGGTTGTTTTAAATTCAGTACTTAATTTTCAGACTTCAGCGATAATTACCAAACAAGTTTTTTTAACTTCAGATTTCAAATTCAACCTTTAGATTTTAGATTTAGGCTTCAGATTTTAGATTTAGGCTTTAGCTTTAGATTTAACAAACAGGGCCCTAGTGATGCTCCACATGAGGCAGAACCAAAACTTCAAAGCAAACCGATTACTCTATTCCCCCAACAGTTGGTTGCACCAAAACCTCTCTAACTCTCAGGACATTCTAGAAGTGTTTTGTAACACCCCGAATTTTGGCCAATCTGGGATTTGACGTCCTTAGACAGTGGGTCAATTAAAATACCTGAAAAATCGTTCAGAACCCAATTCCATTGCCAAAGAAACCACTTAGGATAAATTTCTTTAGAAACTAAGCATAAGTTAGCTAGCGCAACGTTGAAGTGGCTGGGAAACAGTCCCTGATTACTTTAAATACGTTCTACAAGGCCCAAAGCGAGTGGAACCAATGGTGCTATAATGCTCTAAAACCTCGGACCAAACTCTAAGCAGGTTTGTTCTCTGGACCACTTTGAATCTTTGTATTGGATCTAGACCGCACGTCGAAAGTCCGATACCTCCTATCTTAGACCGTTAGAACCGTCTAGCTGGACTTGACACTCATTCCAAAAATCAAGTCAAACCGATAATCACAGGCTATTTCATTGAGCCCGGACCGAAGAGAGTAAGAATAGGGTTAGAATTGGAATTTGAAATTCAAATCTGGCACACAATTTGACGCATCAGTATTAAGCGTTCTGACCGTCAGAATACAGCCAAATTACACCCTTGGATGAGGAAAAATATCTATTATATATCACGAGACTTATAGGCCTGATCTTGGTGCGATGACCGTTAAACTGAAACTGGACCGCCACGTGCGATCTGGGAACCCAACCGGTCTGAAAACTGGATGTGTGCTAGATCCAGTATGCACGAGCTTAAGACCTATGCAAAATTCCCTAGATTGGGAGAGAGAAAAGGTGAGAGTTTGTGAGAGAGATTGGAGGAGAATTCCTTGCCGCTTGTGCTACCTGTTGCAAGTGCCTAAGCAACGCAACTCAATCACGTTGCCGGTGATTTCTCCGCTTTTCTAGGTAAGAAAGAACCCTAGAAAGTTGCTGATTTGATGCTTCTTTAGTTCCATAGCTTGTTAGTTGATAAATCTCGTAAATCAGGTTCTCTATTCGCCGTAGATGAAGCGTATACGCTCCGTTCGAATTCTCATCCCTAAAAGGGAAAAGGTGAGGATTTTAGACGCTTTGATTGACGGTTCCCAACGCTTTCAATGTCGTTTAATAGTAGATTCTTGACGGCATCGCCGTTTGACATGTACAAAATGCTCTCCGTTTCCCGTTTCGTAAGCTAACGAAGAATATGAGATTTAGGGCATTTTAGTCATTTGTAGGAAGTACTGTTTACATTCATATTTTGCTGATGTGATTGACATGGTTTGTTGTCGCATTAGGAAGTTAGGAATGCGTGCATAATTAGTTTGGCGAAGAGATTCGCCTAGTTGCGCACTTTGGGTCGACATACTATTTGTAGACTTAAGTGTGTAGTGTATGTGTTTGTATAAATGCTTGTATTAGTATGTATTGAATTAAATGATGTTATTTGATAGTTTGTGATTGATTTTTCAATTATTATGCTGACCTAAATGATTTTCTACATGTTGACAAAAGGCATGATTTCATTACATGCATGGAATGTATGTGCTTGAGGATTTGCTTAAGTTGAATATGCATGGGAAGTATGCCTTGAAGATTTGCTTAAGTTGAATGTTATAACATGTGCTAACATGCTCACATGATGTATTTCAATTCCAATACCTTTTTATAGTGTTAATGTAATTCCATAGATGTGTGGGACTTGACTTAGTCCAGGCAGTCGGTAACCGAGCGAATTCGTGGCTGACTGGTCATAGCCACGAACGACGCGTCGATGAATGTGATTCGTGTTGAGAGTTGGCGGCAGTGGTTAGGCCACGCGAAGTGTTTTATGCACTTCATGTCGTTCAATTCGAGATGCGATCGCGCTAGTCGAGCCCGTCAAGTAACCCGACTGGCCGATGTTTGTTCACCTTGTATGTATCATAACTGCTTGAACCTAGGGTACTGAACTTACCATTGTAAACCCTATTAACCGTGGTACCTTGATCCACGAAGACTCATGAGCCGGGCATGGTGGTATGGGACACCGTGGTCGAGCTGTCGGCCTACGCTGGGGCCACAAACCTCCCCGTAGTGACCAATGAGCACCTTGACTCGTGAGCAGATTATGGTGGTATGGGACACTATATTCTAGCTGTCGGCCTACACTGATCAGGCGACGAGCCCTTTGTAGTGACCGCGAGCGTATTCTGAGTTCACGGGAGGCGACGACCCTTCCGTGCAGTAGAGTACAGTAGGCCTGTATTGATAAGGTGATGGGGGAGCGGTGCAACGAGTGCGAGCAACAGCCCTGGCAGCCCTTGCAGTGACCTACGAAATGTACATCGTATGAGATTACTAGGAGTGACGACCCTAGACAGGATCCGTGTTGGGATTGATACAAGGGAAGTACCTTAGTTTCCCAATCCTGCTGTTTGAATGGATTAATAACAACTTGGTAATCATATCACCATAGCATTGCATGTGCCTGGAAGATGTGGAGCACTCTAGGGAGTGTGGCATGCCGCGGTCGTAAGATGTTGCCGTATGAGGGTGATCGTCGGTGAGGGCATACATCACGTCATGTCATAATTGCATTAACAACAGTATTAGGATTGTTTGATTTATTGCTTTACTATTATAGCGTGATTGATTTGAGAACATGTTAATCTTTGCTCTATTATTCCACTGAGTTAGCTACTCACTCCCACGTTACGGGACGGTGTTCCTGGACACCCACCAGACCTTTTTGTGATTGCAGATGATGGCGCGGCCTGTGAGGCGGAGCTGGATTTGATGATGATGAGGAGGATCCCTCCTTTATGCGTGTTCTGATTGACGGGATTACAGGGAGGTTGATTAGATACTTTGACAATTGTCATTTTATATTTTTAGCGCACTCATGTGTATTCGTTTTGTCTACTTTTGGAGTATACATGTATGTACATAACCTGGTAACATATCCACACTCCGGAGGCATACAACAGTTTATATATGTTATACATACTATCACAGTCTTCCGCTTGTTAATTTAACTGTCTCTGGAGTATGATATGCTGTTCTAGCTTAATCTCACTCATGTTTAATGTGTTATCACAGACAACATTCAATCATACATATCTATGTTGCATAAATAACATTTTGGAACTTGGGAGTTGGGTTTTTGCTCGACCCCCCGATTTTCGGGATGTTACAGATGGTATCAGAGCATGATTTGGATTAAATCGGGCCTGGGTTATGGTCACGCGACGTACGCTGTCGCTTCCTTTGACTTAGGTGGGTGCGAGAAGGGTCTAGAAACACTTCTAGGATCCCAGGTTCGCCAATAGGCGAAGTCTATTCATTTCAATCGCGTGATCGAGTCCGTATCGCATCTAGGGTCGCGTAGAGCAACCCGAATAGCTCTTAGGTTGTAGGTAAGTGGGTTGAGCTGTTCTTTGAACAATTCTAAACCCGTTAATGTGAATCCTTGGGCCGTGGGACAACCACGACCCCTGTATTCAATCGCCAGGGCTTAAAAACCCCGTTTCACCGAAAATCTTCAAAATTCTTCCTCTCACCACCCCAATCTTCAATTATTTCTTATCCATTTCATGTTAGGCATCAATCCTAATGTGAAAATAACATAAAATCCTACTTTCACAAAATTTTACAGTGAATAGTAAAATTTCATGAAAAATGGCCATAAGGCCATTCTAACTTCACTTTCTTTAGAAAATAATGGTTTAGATGGATGTACTAGATCCTTCTACCCCAAAATCATATGCTGCATGATAGGGTTTTGTATTCGATATTGAAGATTGTACCCGAAAATCCTCGAATAGATGTTAAAAATGTATTGGCCTCCCTAGGGCAATCTACAATGAACTAGAGTGTGCACCATACCTTTTTGGAATCCCTAGGGCAAGAGGAATCCATCCCATATAGCCTTAGGGGCCAGTTTGCAACTTCACCGGCGATGCCATCGCCGGTTCGGCGATGCATCGCCGGTCAAACTTGTCGGATGGGCTTGATCTTTGGGCTGGAGGAGTTTGGGGGCTAGGGTAGTCCCCTGGTATGCGGTCCGTACCTTGAAACTCTCTAAAAGATGTACTTCCTTCACAAAAGTCATCTTCCCTAGCCCCATTTTCGTTTTCTTGCTGCCCTAACCCAAAACCGTGGTTCCAAACCACCCCTAGATCCATTCCCTGCCAAAAACGACCACCCTCCATCATTCCTTTGAAGTTGGCAGCCCTCCCTCTTGAAGATTTCATCGTTTGGAGCTCTTACAACGCCCAAATCGAGCTGAAATCGTGAGGCGCTCCATTCCCCTTTTTCATTCTCTTTTGTTTCTGAAAATACATCATAGGGGAGCTTGAAACATCCCTCTACAACGCCTAGATCTCCCTTTTCTAGTTTGGTTAGCCATTTCCTTGCATTTCCCCCATTTTTCATGGCTATTGTTAAGCCGTTTTAGCCTTTTTCTCTCTTTTCACCATCCTCCCTCTCAATCCTATTTCTCCATTTTCTTTGCTTAAGGGATATTGAAAATATATGGCTGAGAGACCTCTAGTGAGCAACAGACAGTATTAGACTCGACAGGGATAAAGAAGGTAAGTCGGGACTGTGGTAAAGTCCTTTGGTAGAGTTAGGCATCTATGCCTTTGCCCTGTAGATTGTTTAATTTTTATTTTAAGGATTTCTGTGTTTTGTTGTTGTTAGGTTTAGTGAAGTTACAGGTAGAAACTGTGTTTGTGTTGTGGTTTGGCTTTATCATAGCCGAATTTTGTTGAATGAAATGCATGCCGATTCATTTTGTGGTGAGGTATTGTCCCTAGATTGGGAGTATTATAACTCTCGGGATTCAGCCTACAAATTAGATTTTTATCCCACCCCACCCTCCAACCAAGCATGCCACTCCCTATCCCGCTATGGGACTAGGAATGCGGTTCCATTTAAGACAACTAAGCGCTACCGGCTACATAGGCCCTAGGCGTTTTTGGATCTAGTGTTAGCACTCCTAGATTTGAAGGATCTGACGACATAAGAAATCCAATTCCAGTTAGACGAATCTTGACCCTAAGCAATAGAAGAATTCCCTGTAGTAGAAATGGAATAGAAAGCCATTTACTGTATAATCTTAGGCTTTGGATTATAGCTACTGAGTTACAGACTAGCCTACTAGTTACCTAGAGTAGGGTAAAGCCTGTATATGTTAAGGAATGATAGATTAGTTTTGATTGGAATGAGACTTCCTTCCTTGGATAGATCCCCTTATGACTTATAGACTCCTGTTGTTGCCCATAGGAAGGAACCATACACTCTCAGGGAACATTTATAACTCCCTCAGATTGAACTTAGAATGAACTAGCACGCCCCTTAGAATTGCCTTTCCCAAGGACTTATTGCATTCGGGAACGCAGAGTAAAGGAACTACATGTAAGCGATGTATTCGCGGTTTGAGTCGATTTCTTACTCCTAGTGGTTACCAATGAATCCAATGCTCTGATCAAGCAGAGGATCGGCATCGACTTGGATTAAGAACTGATACAACACATTTTCTGTCCTGATTAGACAGAAGGTTCAACGTATCCGACTTAGACCCACTACACAACCTTTCTTCTGTGATGGCCCAACCATCTACAACTAAACAGGATCACATTGTCTTTGGGAAATGGCAAGGACTTAAAACCATGTAGAGAAAGGTTAAGGATAGCCCCTAAGTTGCGCCTCGTTCCGATATACGGATCGATGCAACGATTCTTAGACTTTAAGTAGAACCAAGTTTTAAGGGGGGTAGAACGTATTAAGTCCAATCCAGTTAGGATTAGTCAACACTGCCGTTCGATCAGTGTAGCGCAGCGGAAGAGTGGTTGGCCTCTTTCCCACTGGCCCAGGATCGAAACATTTGATTTGGGTTATATGTACGATTAGGTTATTAAATAGGATTTGAACCTTCCTTAGAAAAAGTACTCCTTGCCCTTCGCCAATGTCGGGGACGACATTGTGTTTTAAGGGGGGTAGATTGTAACACCCCGGATTTTGGCCAATCTGGGATTTGACGTCCTTAGACAGTGGGTCAATTAAAACACCTGAAAAATCGTTCAGAACCCAATTCCATAGCCAAAGAAACCACTTACAATAAATTTCTTTAGAAACTAAGCATAAGTTAGCTAGCGCAACGTTGGAGTGGCTGGGAAACAGTCCCTGATTACTTTAAATACGTTCTACAAGGCCCAAAGCGAGTGGAACCAATGGTGCTATAATGCTCTAAAACCTCGGACTAAACTCTAAGCAGGTTTGTTCTCTGGACCACTTTGAATCTTTGTATTGGATCTAGACCGCACGTCGAAAGTCCGATACCTCCTATCTTAGACCGTTAGAACCGTCTAGCTGGACTTGACACTCATTCCAAAAATCAAGTCAAACCGATAATCACAGGCTATTTCATTGAGCCCGGACCGAAGAGAGTAAGAATAGGGTTAGAATTGGAATTTGAAATTCAAATCTGGCACACAATTTGACGCATCAGTATTAAGCGTTCTGACCGTCAGAATACAGCCAAATTACACCCTTGGATGAGGAAAAATATCTATTATATATCACGAGACTTATAGGCCTGATCTTGGTGCGATGACCGTTAAACTGAAACTGGACCGCCACGTGCGATCTGGGAACCCAACCGGTCTGAAAACTGGATGTGTGCTAGATCCAGTATGCACGAGCTTAAGTCCGACCGCATTTGGCCAGGGGACCTCCAGAAATGCTCTTTTGGACCGAAACAGCCCCGATTTGGATATACTTTAAGTATACCTTGACTTGGAGCCTATTTTGGGCATGTTTAGGCTTATAAAAGGGGTTGAAACCCTCACTCCTCTCTCCCATCCGAATTTACAAAATTTCCTAGATTGGGAGAGAGAAAAGGTGAGAGTTTGTGAGAGAGATTGGAGGAGAATTCCTTGCCGCTTGTGCTACCTGTTGCAAGTGCCTAAGCAACGCAACTCAATCACGTTGCCGGTGATTTCTCCGCTTTTCTAGGTAAGAAAGAACCCTAGAAAGTTGCTGATTTGATGCTTCTTTAGTTCCATAGCTTGTTAGTTGATAAATCTCGTAAATCAGGTTCTCTATTCGCCGTAGACGAAGCGTATACGCTCCGTTCGAATTCTCATCCCTAAAAGGGAAAAGGTGAGGATTTTAGACGCTTTGATTGACGGTTCCCAACGCTTTCAATGTCGTTTAATAGTAGATTCTTGACGGCATCGCCGTTTGACATGTACAAAATGCTCTCCGTTTCCCGTTTCGTAAGCTAACGAAGAATATGAGATTTAGGGCATTTTAGTCATTTGTAGGAAGTACTGTTTACATTCATATTTTGCTGATGTGATTGACATGGTTTGTTGTCGCATTAGGAAGTTAGGAATGCGTGCATAATTAGTTTGGCGAAGAGATTCGCCTAGTTGCGCACTTTGGGTCGACATACTATTTGTAGACTTAAGTGTGTAGTGTATGTGTTTGTATAAATGCTTGTATTAGTATGTATTGAATTAAATGATGTTATTTGATAGTTTGTGATTGATTTTTCAATTATTATGCTGACCTAAATGATTTTCTACATGTTGACAAAAGGCATGATTTCATTACATGCATGGAATGTATGTGCTTGAGGATTTGCTTAAGTTGAATATGCATGGGAAGTATGCCTTGAAGATTTGCTTAAGTTGAATGTTATAACATGTGCTAACATGCTCACATGATGTATTTCAATTCCAATACCTTTTTATAGTGTTAATGTAATTCCATAGATGTGTGGGACTTGACTTAGTCCAGGCAGTCGGTAACCGAGCGAATTCGTGGCTGACTGGTCATAGCCACGAACGACGCGTCGATGAATGTAATTCGTGTTGAGAGTTGGCGGCAGTGGTTAGGCCACGCGAAGTGTTTTATGCACTTCATGTCGTTCAATTCGAGATGCGATCGCGCTAGTCGAGCCCGTCAAGTAACCCGACTGGCCGATGTTTGTTCACCTTGTATGTATCATAACTGCTTGAACCTAGGGTACTGAACTTACCATTGTAAACCCTATTAACCGTGGTACCTTGATCCACGAAGACTCATGAGCCGGGCATGGTGGTATGGGACACCGTGGTCGAGCTGTCGGCCTACGCTGGGGCCACAAACCTCCCCGTAGTGACCAATGAGCACCTTGACTCGTGAGCAGATTATGGTGGTATGGGACACTATATTCTAGCTGTCGGCCTACACTGATCAGGCGACGAGCCCTTTGTAGTGACCGCGAGCGTATTCTGAGTTCACGGGAGGCGACGACCCTTCCGTGCAGTAGAGTACAGTAGGCCTGTATTGATAAGGTGATGGGGGAGCGGTGCAACGAGTGCGAGCAACAGCCCTGGCAGCCCTTGCAGTGACCTACGAAATGTACATCGTATGAGATTACTAGGAGTGACGACCCTAGACAGGATCCGTGTTGGGATTGATACAAGGGAAGTACCTTAGTTTCCCAATCCTGCTGTTTGAATGGATTAATAACAACTTGGTAATCATATCACCATAGCATTGCATGTGCCTGGAAGATGTGGAGCACTCTAGGGAGTGTGGCATGCCGCGGTCGTAAGATGTTTTCGTATGAGGGTGATCGTCGGTGAGGGCATACATCACGTCATGTCATAATTGCATTAACAACAGTATTAGGATTGTTTGATTTATTGCTTTACTATTATCGCGTGATTGATTTGAGAACATGTTAATCTTTGCTCTATTATTCCACTGAGTTAGCTACTCACTCCCACATTATGGGACGGTGTTCCTGGACACCCACCAGACCTTTTTGTGATTGCAGATGATGGCGCGGCCTGTGAGGCGGAGCTGGATTTGATGATGATGAGGAGGATCCCTCCTTTATGCGTGTTCTGATTGTCGGGATTACAGGGAGGTTGATTAGATACTTTGACACTTGTCATTTTATATTTTTAGCGCACTCATGTGTATTCGTTTTGTCTACTTTTGGAGTATACATGTATGTACATAACCTGGTAACATATCCACACTCCGGAGGCATACAACAGTTTATATATGTTATACATACTATCACAGTCTTCCGCTTGTTAATTTAACTGTCTCTGGAGTATGATATGCTGTTCTAGCTTAATCTCACTCATGTTTAATGCGTTATCACAGACAACATTCAATCATACATATCTATGTTGCATAAATAACATTTTGGAACTCGGGAGTTGGGTTTTTGCTCGACCCCCCGATTTTCGGGATGTTACATGTTTAAACAAGTAAAGGTCAACATCTCTCTTTTGGATGCTGTGAAATAAATTCCTTAATATGTCAAATTTCTGAAAGACCTATGCATGACCAAAAGGCAACAAAACATCAAAAAGAAATTTTTTCTAACAGAAAAAGTGAGTGTCATCTGAAAGTGAGATGTGCCACAAAAATACAAAGATCCTGGTAGCCCAAACATCACTTGTGTAATTGGAAATTACCGGATTGAGCATGCACTTCTTGATTTAGGAGTGAGCATAAATCTGATTCCTTATACGGTATACGAATAACTATGTCTGGGTGATTTAAAACCAACTCGGACCACATTACAACTTGCCAATCGTTCAGTTCGTGTACCAAGAGGAATAATTGAGGATGTGTTGGTCTAGGTTGACAAATTCTGCTACCTAGTAGATTTTATTGTCCTGGATACTCAACCCATTGTGGACATGACCACTCAAATTTCTCTCATCCTTGGTCGCCCATTCCTTACCATATCAAATGCAATCATAAATTGTAGGAATGTAGTCATGAATCTATCTTTCGGGAATATGACATTAGAGCTCAATATTTTCTTCAATATAAGTAAACAGATGGAGGATGATGATGATACCCACGACATTAATATGATTGATTCATTGTGGAAGATAGAATCCTGATGACCTTATCCTCTGACCCTCTAAAGACATGCTTAACACACTCCCATGATTTGGATGATGATACAATTAGGGAGACGGGGGTCATGCTTAATACTGTGATGGTACTTGAAGTTAACTGGTGGAGGCCACAATTTGAAGAATTACCCCAAACTGATGTAGTGCCTCTACCGTATAACCTTAAGGCACCGAAGCTTGACCTAAAACCTTTGCCCTATGAATTGAAATATGTCTATTTAGGTCAAGATGAGACATACCCGGTGGTGATTTCTTCCCACCTGGCGTAAGAACAGGAGAGTATGTTTATCTCTACTCTTATTGAGCACAAAGGAACCCTTGGATAATCGATTGCAGACCTCAAGGGAATTGACCCTTTGATTTGTACTCACCGCATTCATCTCAAGGATAATGCGAAGACCTCCTAGAAACCATAATGTAGACTATATCCAAACATGAAGGAAGTGGTTAAGGCCGAGGTTCTTAAGCTATTAGATGTGGGTATCATAAACCCAATATCTGATAGTCAATGGGTGAGTCCAACTCAAGTGGTTCTTAAAAATCCAGGAATCACCATTATAACCAATGTCGACAATGAACTCGTGCCACCTAGGATCACTACTGGTTGGAGAATGTGCATTAACTACAGGAAGTTGAATATCATCATGAGGAAAGACCACTTTCCTTTGTCCTTTATCGATCAAATTTTGAAAAGGCTAGCTGGTCATTCTTATTACTGTTTCCTTGACGGATATTCGGGTTATAATCAGATTAAGATAGCCCTTGAAGATTAGGAAAAAATGACATTTTTAGCGATGTATGTTGAGTATTTTTTTTGATATGGTGGGAAAATGTTTAGAGGTTATCATGGATGACTTCTCGGTCTTTGGTCCATCCTTCAGCGGATGTTTAAAAAATTTTAAAAATGCGCTAAAGCAATGTGAGGAAAAGAATTTGGTACTTAATTGAGAGAAGTGCCACTTCATGGTTCGTAAGGGAATTGTCTTAAGCCATATCATTTTTCCCAAAAGAATTGAGGTAGATAAGGCTAAGATTGATCTTATCTTTAACTTATCTCCACCCAAGAACATATGTGACATGCGATCCTTCTTAGGACACGTTAATTTTAAAGAAGATTTATAATAGACTTTAGTCACCTATCTCATCTTTTATGCAATCTACTTCAAAAGGATGTACCATACAAGTGGATTGAGCAATGCTTGGAAGATTTTTCTAAGCTCAAGGGCATGTAGACCACCACACCTATCATGCAGCCACCTGATTGGAGCATCCCTTTTGAACTTATGTGTGATGTGTTCGACTATACTCTTGGGGTGGTATTAGGTCAGAGAAAAGATAAGAGGCCCCACGTTATACATTATGCAAGTAGAACCTTGAATCCAACTTAAGTGAATTATACTACTACGGAAAAGGAACTCTTAGCCGTAGTATTCGCTTTAAATAAATTTAGGTCTCACCTAATTGGATCCAAGATCATCATTTACATGGATCATGTGACGCTTAAGTATCTTCTTTCTAAGAATGATGCTAAGCCCTGCTTGATAAGATGGATCCTTTTACTTCAGGAATTTGATTTAAAAATAAAAGATTAAAAGGGAGTAACAAATCTAGTGGCTTACCACCTTTTCCACGTTGATCTCTTTGATTCTCTTGAGATGACACATATAAATGACATGTTCCCTAACGAACAATTGTTTAAAGTTTCTCAATCACCTTGGTTTGCTGATATTGCTAATTATCTTGCTCAGGTTCCACGCCGACACATTAGACTGTACAAGATAAAAAGAAATTCTCTACCGAGGTATGTAAATTTTTCTAAGATAATCCGTATTTATTCAAATATTGCCTAGACCAAATATTAAGGAAATGTGTTCCAGATAATGAACACTAAAATATCATCTCCTTTTGTCACTCTTTGGCTTGTGGTGGTTACTTTTCTGCTAAAAAGATCATGACCAAAATTCTGCAGTGTGACTTTTATTGGCCCACTATGTTCATGGATACTCATGAGTTTTGCAAAACTTATAAGCATTGTCAGAAATTTGGAACATTGTCCTGTACAAATATGATGCCTTTAAACCCCATTCTTATCATAGAAGCATTTGATTATTAGTGCATTGATTTCATGGGACCATTTCTCCAATCCTTTGGAAATTTATATATTTTGCTAATAGTAGATTATGTAACTAAATGGGTCGAAGCAATCTCATGCCAGAATAATGACCATCAAATCATCATTAAATTCTTAAAAGAAAACATCCTTTCCTAGTTCTGAACGCCTCGAGCCATCATTAGTGATGAAGGATTACACTTTTACAATAGGCCATTTGCAAATTTAATGAAGAAATATGACATCTCTCACAAAGTAAGCACTCCATACTACACACAAACAAGTGGGCAAGCTGAGATTTGAAATAGGAAAATTAAACACATACTGAAAAAACGGTTAACCCTGACCACAAGGATTGGTCAATCCGCTTGATCGATGCTTTATGGGCTTACCATATTGCATTTAAGACTCATATTGGAATGCATCCCTTTATTCTTGTCTATAGGAAGTCTTGTCACTTACCTGTGGAGTTGGAACATAGGGCTACTGTGTAATTAAAAATTTAAACTTTAATTTAGACAACGCTGGCTTGCTGTGTAAACTTTAATTGAATGAACTTGAGGAAATCCAGAATAATGCATACTAGAACTCAAGAATTTACAAGGATAAAATGAAAGTGTTTCATGACTAACATATTCTTTGAAAATCATTTACATTAGGTTAGAAGGTCCTTTTGTACAATTCTCGATTACATATTTTTTAGGGTAAACTCATATCTCGTTGGTCCGACCCTTTCACTATTATTAATGTCTATCCTCATGGGGCCGTCCAGATTCGAAATCAAAACAATGACAATGATTTCAAAGTGAATTGACACCATTTAAACCATTTGTTGAAATTTTTTATTTAGAGGACATGTCCATACCTTTGAATGATCCTGTTTACTAGGATTGACCTCCTAGTCTGACGGAGGTGTAGTTAGGTTTATTGCTTTTCGCTGTTTAGGATAGTTTACTTTCTGCTATTTAAGGATATTTTGCTTATTATCTGTTTGAGTCTTTTGTGCTAACCCATCTTCGTACTGAGATAATTGGAAAAGCCTTAAAATTCCTTCTTCAGGTACTATCTTTCCATCACTTCCTTTTTCTTTTTGTTGCCTCTCTTGCACTACGTGCTTATTTCTTTTAAATTGAGGACAATATAGATTTTAGATTGGGGATGGGGGATTAGGTAACCTAATCAGTTGTTCTCCTAGTCTTTGAGCAAAAATTCCGAAAGAAAGTGCAGAAAATTGGATTTTTTTTTATAAAAAAAATAGAAGTATAAGATGTTTAATGTTGATGATTTATATCCCTTGGATTCAGTTACTTAGAGATTCAAAGTTAAGTTCGAGTTATTAATCCATGAGTAGAAGTTTTAAACATTAATCGAGTCATGATTTCACATGCCACATCTAGTAGTACATTAAAGCTTCAGTTAATATTGAATTGTTAACTTGGTGATTATTTAACATAAAAGGAACCCACCTGGAGAATTTGTCCATCATATTTTAAAAAATAATAATAATACCAGGCTAAAAAATAGTTGTCTTCACAAATGCCACCTATTAAAGATCTTTAAAAAGTTGACAAACATAAAAGCCATCGATGGAAAAATCAAAGCTGAAGGAATAAAATAGAGAATTAAAAGATGAACTGTAAGGCAAGTTTTTGTTTAGGTTTTGTTTGTCCTGAATGCTCTTTTAATTATCAATGTTAGCATGAAAGTATAAAATTGAACCTTCACTCATGGAACTCAATATTTGGAATTGTTCTAATTAGAGGATTAATGCTTTGAACTTAATTATGATACTTACCGAGTGCTAGAGTTTAGGAGAAGGTAATGCACAACATTGATGTATTTTAAAATTCTATTATTTAGATTATTTTTTAAAACCACTTGAGCTTATAGAAATTATCATGCGGTTCTCAAAATATTTTTCGCATACTTTGATCGGGATTAGCAAAATGTTAGTTGGGGATTGTGTTGAGGGTCAAATATTGCATATTATCATTCATTTATAACTTGGTTTTATGAACATGATAATGATTAATATTTTATTTTACTCATGTTTGTGTTGCAAGGTAAATTTAAGAGCATGGATTGAAAAGGGTGCTAAAAGCATGGATTTGATGCTTAAGAATCACCAAGGCAAGGGATGGATCTTAGAAAACCAAGATTGAATAATTCACATGCCAAAGATCTAAGAAAACTAAGTGAGGAATGAAGAGAATCAAAGATTTGAAATGAAGAAAAGAAATCCTAAAATCGTCCTAAAAAAGCATATTCTAAAACTCTAGGTCATTTTGTGAAATTATGCAGAGTGAAGTCTATTTTGAAAAACTACACAGAGTAATTTACCAAACTGCGTAAATTTGAGGCGATTTCTAAAGGTTTCTAACTAGGTGAAAAAGTTGGAGTTCCATAACTATAAATAAGACTCCCTAAGATGTTCCTAAGCATCTTCTAAGGTTTAAGGAGTGGAGCAAAAGGGTGGAGAAGCTGTCACTAAAAGTTTTTCTTCTTCTTCCTTTGTTGTTTTCATGTTTTTTCTTAAGAGACTTTAGTCCAATCATATCTATGATTGACTAAATCTCTTAGATAGGGCTAAGAGGTGAAGCTTGTAGTATGATGAAATGTTTCTCTTACTTTAATTCATGTTTATGTGGAACCTTCTTTGATTCTAATTTGATTTTAAAGGAATACTTTCAGTTTTTTATGATTTATTATGACTTAAATTATAGTAGATCTGCAATAGCTTTGAGTATCTTCTTTTCCTTACTTTAAGATTGTGGGATTAGTAAATCGTGTTGTCGGCGATCTTCTTATGGGCATAGTTTGGTAATGGAATCCCTTCCAAGTATTACAATTATCCTCCTTCGAGAATTAGATCAATAAAAGTTCAAATTTAGTTTTATTGATTTATCTTCTAATTGGATAGGGTAGGACTCTAATTCCAATTGTGTTACTTAAATCAAGTAAGAGGGCTCTCTGATCACTACAAGTGGATCCTTGGTACTATAGTTCTCACTTTTAAATTCTTAGTTTTAATTACTCTATTCACAATTCTTATCTTAAATACTTCAGAATTAGTTTCATATCGTCTTCTAGTTTTACTTATAGTTAATTTTAGAAATGTACAAGTTTCAGTCCCTGTGGATTCGGCCTTAGTCTTACTGAGATTATTGCTACATCGTGACCCTACACTTGGGGTTGTAAACAATGACAACCCTAAATCCAGGGTTGCTATGTAGTTTTAATTCAATGAGACTGTGATCGAATCCTTAAGGACTTATATTTATGTGTTCTCAAAACATTTTAGAACTAGAAGTAGAAATAGAATTAACTATGAAATTCGAATTTAGAAGAAGCAATGATGAAAACTAAAAAATGTAAAGAGAAAATTAATGAAATAAAACACTAGAGTGCCAAGGATCCACCTCTACGCATTCCCAATGTCTAATTCACTTGGTTCAATCAAATAGCTCAACTGGAATTGAAGTCCTATCATATTAAGCCGGATGATAGAGAGGTTAATTCATAATTCAGAAACTAAAATAGATTTGAACTTCAATTAATTCAATTCCCACATAAAGCACAAAGTTATTAATCGTAGGAAATTCAAAGTATATATTATGATCGTAGTCTACGATAAATCCAAGAATTTTATATATTAATCCCTTACAAAATAGATAAGTAAAAAATCTTAGCCTTCTTAAGCATCCAAAGTGCCTGGAGTCGAGAATGGATTAAAGTAAACTAAAACCAAAGCTTTATTCAAAACAAAAGCAATGAGTTGTTTAACATTCAAACCATAAACTTGAATCAAAGTAAACTAGAACATAAAAAACAACTTCAAGCTTCACCTCTTAGCTTTATGTAAGAGTTTAGCCAACCATTGTCATAGTTGAACTAAACTCAAACAAAAATATGAAAAATAACTTAGAACCAAAAGATTGAAGAAGAAGAACGGCTCCATAAAAGCTCTATAAGCTCTCCCTCTATTCCAAACCCTAATTCGTATATAGAACAACCTAAATCACCCATTTAAATTGGAAAAATTCTACACAAACTTTAAATTTTCATACTTTTGTTATGCTTTTGTTGTACCGAATGCACCTTCAGTCGTACCGAACGTCACTTCAGTTACACCGACGATGATTTTCAGTTGCAACCAAATTTCCTCAAAATTTATCTGAAGTCTTTGTCTCCCTTTGGTCAGACCGAACTCTCCTTCGGTGACACCTAATATAACTTCAGTCACATCGAACTATCGAGCCGAATTAAGTATGACAATCATTATTTCTTGGTAGACTATTTTGGGCACTTTCGGTTGGATTGAGACCGAATAATCTGTTATTTTCGTTATTAGTCTATGGATTTCTAGACTTTTCTCCATCATTGGTGCTTGGTTTTCTTGGATCTTTGACGCTTTAATTCTTTAATATTAATCTTTAATCTCTAATTCTTCACTTGGTATTCTTCGAGCATTAAATCTTTGCTTTAATCATCCTTTTCATTGTAGCTCTCCAAATCACCTCGCATAGATAAAAATTAGATCAGTTTAGCACACTTATGCTTATAAAAATAATGCACAATCAGGGAAAAATATGCAATATTTCATACTCAAAAATATCTTGAGTATTGGGTAGAGGTTTGGGTGAGATCAATCATTGTGGGAATAGTGCTAGAAGCTTATACTCTTGTTCTAGTTCCTACTCATGTGGGGTGCTGCTAGGTTCATTATCACCCTTAAATTCTTTCGAGCCCTTAGGCTTATCAAACATCGTCTAGATGCTCTTGTCAATTATTTTTCCACTTATAAGAGTGGTGAGGACTTAGCTTGCTCAACATGTTGATTGGAAGAGTTAGGGTCACTTATCTTGCATAAAGGTTTTGGGTTAGGTAGAGGTTGGGCTGGAAGAGTCCCCTTCTCCCTAATGATTAATTGTGACTCTAAAATTTAAATATAAGATGCAAACATCCCTAATGATTTTTTAATATCTTGGAATGTTTACATGATGTTTTGATTGAATTGCTTTTGATCATTCACGAATTTTTGAATCGAAACTTCTTGCGACTTCTTCAACATTAAAAATAGAATAAGAATCGAAGGAAGAGGCCCTTGAGGATTCTTGTACGTATTAGCCATTGGTCCATTCCTCCAATTAAAATTTGGATGGTTCTACCAATTAGATTTGTACATATTTAAAATTGGAGCACTGAAAGGCCGTTGATAATTGGTCACGACATTAGATTGCTCATGTAATAGCTATTAAAACGTAGGAATTGTGGGACAATCCTAAGTCAAGTACACATTACTTGCACAAATACCACAAACGGTTGCAATGGTCACATTAGGTTTAACCATTTTCACTTTCTTCAACTCTATGGCCTTAACTTTTCTTGTGATGTTGGCTACCCTAGCAATAACATCGTCTTCTTCCCTTAATATACAAATTCCTTATTTTTCCTTGAACTGAGTCAACTTTGGATTGGTTGACTTATTTGAAGTATCACAAGATTACACGTTTTTAGATGACATATCAAAGTAGTTTCATGCGTCATCAGGATCCTTGTTCATAAACTGTCCATTGCACATCTTCTATACAAATTGGCGCATGGGTGAAGTTAGTTCATTGTAAAAAAAGTTTATTACCCACCAAATCTCATAGCCATGATGTGGATAAGAATTTAGAAGTTCCTTACACCTCCTCTGGCATTGAAAGAAGTTTTCATCCTCATTTTGTGAAAAATTTATTATGGTACTTCTGACGGTGTTAGTCTTATGAATCAGGAAGAAATTTTTTAAGAAAATCCTGGGTCATCTCAGACCATATCCTAATTGATCTCAACCTTAAGGAGTGTAGCCATGATTTGACATTCTCCTTAAAAGAAAAAAAGAACAATTTTTCTCAAGTTGTTGTTTGACGCATTATTAAAGTGCAGGGTGGCTACAATCTCATCAAACTCTTTGAAATATAGATATGGACTTTCAGAGGCTAGTCCATAGAATTTTGAAAGTAGTTAGATCACTCATGGTTTAAAATCTACCTTTCATTCATTGTGTGGAAAAATCATGCATGAAGGGGTGCTTGTCCTAACTAGTTGTAAATAATTATATAAAGTTCTAAATGGTGGACCATTGTCCACACCATTCTCATATTGTTGTGTTTGTTCTTCAACACGTCGATTGGGTTGGTTCTCAGCCATGTTCTCAGGCAATTCAGAAGATCTAAGATTTTTCTAACACGACGATGGATCGACAATCCTTCAACTAATCCTCGCTCAGTTAGAAGACGAAGAGTGTGATCATGGACCCACTTGGGTACGAACCACTCAAACCTAGTGCTAAATCTAATTTTACTTTAGAGGTAAGCAATTAAAAGTTCTACAATGAAAGAAAATTCAGAAATAATCTAAAGCAAGAGGGTTGGAAACATAGTACCCAATTGACGATTATAGGTTAGAATCTACAAAACAAAAGGAAAAAAAAAAAAAACAATGTTAATATCTGAATTTTTTAAGAAAACCCTAACCTAAAAACGCAGTGAAAACTAATCCCTATCCTAAATGAACTCTAACCTTAAAGTATTTTAGAAAAATGCATCTGAAGTCTCTGACAATGACACCAAAATCGTGACAATCCCAAGTACAAGGTTGCGATGTATTTTTAACTCGATAAAACCGAGATCGAATCCTCAAGGACTTATATTGGTATGTTCTCAAAATACTTTATAATTAGAACTAAAACTAATTATGAAACTTTGAATTAGATGAAAGAAATAATGAAAATCTAAGTTTTGTAAAGAGAAAATCAATAAGATGAAACATTGGAGAGACAAGGATACACTTCTAGCCATTCTCGATGCCTAATTTATTTGATTCAATTAGATAAAACTAATGGGATCAAAGTCCTATCCTATCTAGTTTGATAATAAAGTGGTTGAATAAAAATTCAAAAATTAAAACAAATATAAACTTCAATTGATTCAATTCCCACATGAAGCACCAAATTAATAATTGCAGAGAATCCAAAGTAACTATCATGCCCGTAATTTATGATAAATCAATGAAATTATAGATAAATCCCTTAAAAAATGGATAAGTAAACAGTCTTAACCTTCCTAAGCATCAAAGTGCCTATAGTCGACAATGGATTAAAGTAAACTAAAACCAAAGCTTTATTCAAACCAAAATTAATGAATTGTTCAACATTCAAACTATAAAACTTGAATCAAAGTAAACTAAAATAATTACATACTTTACCTCTTACTCCTAACTAAGAGTTTTAGCTAACCATTTTCATAGTTGAATTAAACTCAAACAAAAGTATAAAAAATAAATTAAAATCAAAAGATTGAAAAAGAAAAAGGGCCTTGGAGAAGTTCTGCCATCTCTTGCTCTCTGTGCTAGACCCTAATTTGTCCTTAGAGAGGCTAAGAACATCTCTTTAAATAAAAAATCATGCACTGACCTTGAATCGACTTTAAAATCGTGCACTTATGTTTTCATTCGCATCAAATAACACATTTAGTCGGACCGATCCAGCCGAACAATTCTTTGATTGGAACCAAATTTCTCTAAAAGTCTTTGAACTCTTTATATCCTTTCGATCGGGCTAAATTATCTTTTGGTCGCACCTAACATAACTTCAATCACACCGAACAGTCCTTCGGTCAAACCGAATTAGCTTTGACATCCACCATTTGTATGCTGCTTGACAATTTTTGGTACTCACAGTCAGACCGAACCTAACTTCGGTTGGACCAAACAGTCTATAATTTCTATTGTCAGACTAGTTGATTTTCTATAATTTTCTCCATCTTCGACACTTGGTTTCTTTGATCTTTTATTGCTTGCAATTTTCATCCTATAATCAACAAGTCTTCAATTCTTCACACTTCATGAATTGGGCTTTAAATTTTCCTTTTAAGCACATATTCTTCCATGGTTTTGAAACCACATCGCATATAGAAAACGTATATTATTAGATCAACTTAAAACTTGAAAGCAGTTGAAACTAGTGCAATTGAAGGGATAATATATGTAATATTTGAGTTTTAATACCCTCATAAACTTCTATGTCAAAGAGTGTGGGAAAAATATATTTAAAAACATATAGAAGCTCGTTGCAATGGAGGGAAAGATGTCGAATGCATGCCGGAAGCTTGCTGAAGTGGGTCACAAAGATGGCGACAGTCCTAATGGCTATATGGTCCCCTCTCGTAAAAATAAAAAATATAAAAAAAAGAAGAAAAAAAGAAAAAGGATAAATGGCTTTTCCCGTGTAAGGAACCCACCTATTTAAACCCATCTTATGTTTGCTAGATCGTCTTGGAGCATATCTAAGCCATGCACATAAAACGAGTATTAATTTCATGCTATCTATCGAAGTTTGAGAGAAAAAATAATCACAGATGTACCACTCCAGAGGAAACAGTTTGAAATTAACGCACAACATTAATGCAGTTGTGGGCCACAAATACTAATTTTTTCTTGAAATAACCCTACTGTGGGTTCCAGTTGTCCAATGAAAGTGGGTTAATTTCATACATACCACACCATGATGTATGTGTTTTATCCACGCCATCTGTCCATTTTTATATCTTGTTTTAACCCAAAAATAGTCTACATTAAAGGGCCAACTGGACCACACCACAAAAAGTGGGGATCCACAAAAAGTAAGGATTAAAAGCCTACTATTGAAAACTTCCTAGGGTTCTCCAGGATGTTTTATTTGCCATCTAACTTGTTCGTAATGTCATACAGACCTGACTAAAGGGAAAATACAAATATAAGCTTGATTCAAAACCTCTGTGGCCCCAAGAAGTTTTCAATGGGGACGTTTATTTCATAATGTTTTCTGAGGTGTGGTCAACTAAAACTTTGGATTTGCATAGTTTTTTCCTCATGCCTTAAAAATAACTTTAAAAATGGATTGACAGTGTGGATAAAGAACATACATCACAGTGGGCATTATAGATAGAGTTGGGCATCGGTCTGGATCAGAACAAATTGGGTATAACTCGACCCAATCCGAATTCTCAATATCCTGACTCGAATTCGATCCGATCCGGGATCAAGTCTGGGTCATCTGACTCGGACCGACCCGATGGATGGTTGTCTAGACCCGAACCAAGTCCGACTCAATCAAGGAAACCGAGTCGGATCGGATTGGATATGATTCAGATCGTTTGAAACTAATCTAACTGTTTCATGTGGTGTGATCCACTTCAGTCTTCAATATACCACATTTTTATGTTCAAGGCCTAAAATTATATGTCAAAATGGATGAACAGCTTAGATAAAATATATACATCAAGGTGGGCCCTACATGGATATGAATGAACTGTATACATGTAAGTGCAGCGACGTCCTTTTCACGCAATGTATTGACGTTAACAAGTTCTGTGGGTCTTATCATGGGGTATGTGCTATATCCAAACCGTCCATCCATTTGGTGAGCTCGTCTTAAGGCTTGAGACGAAAAATAAGACAGATCTAACTATCGTGTAGACCACACGAATTGTTTAACAGTGAAAATCATACTCTACTGCTACTTGTGGTGTGGTCCAGATGATCTTTGGATATTATTCATTTTTTAGATAATGCTCTATGATAATCTCTAAAAATATATGAACGGTGTAGATATAATAAATACATCACCGTGGGGCCCATATAACTTTGATATCCTTTGAACCGTTGGTACAACTCGGAGCTCGAGGAGCGTCAGTGCTCGTCTTCTCACGACACGTAACTACAACACCTGGTTGTGTTAGGCAGACATCATATTCATGGTGGTGCACAGAGAGGGAAACGCGATTGGCTACTCCCCCTACATGGTCGGTGCTATGTGGGCCCCACCATGATATATGTGTTTCATCCATGCCGTCCATTTATTTTAACAAATCATTTTGACAGTATGAGTCCAAAAATGAGTTATATCCAAATCTCAAGTGGACCACATTATAGGAAACAATGTTGAATGAGAGTCAACCATTAAAAACATTTTGAGGGCCATAAAAGTTTTGGATCAAGCTGATCTTTGTGTTTTCTCTTCATCTGGGACTATATGACCTAATCAATAGATTGGATGTCAAATAAACAGTATAGTAGGCCCTAAGAGGATTTTAATGGTGGATATCCAACTGCTATTGTTTTCATGTGGTGTGGTCCACCTGAGATTTATATTCCTCTCATTTTTGGTATCAAACAATAACATGATCTTTAAAAATGGATGAACGGAATGGACGAAACACATACATCATGGTGGGTCCCATAGAGCACTGACCACCAGCCACGGAGCCTGTGGTAGGGGAGTAGCTGTCCAATTGCTTTCACTGTGCACCTAATCAAATTCAAACTCCATTGCAATATCCTATGCTTGCTCCCGTGCGTTTAAAAGCGAGCCAACATGATCCATATCTGGTTGCCACCTCCACACTAGCGGTAATGCGATAGTCATCATGTTCAGCGAATGCTTTACTCCTTTTCCCATGCTGAAGCTACATCCCACAAACGGTGCTAGCAAATGCATGTGGTTTATTCACTCCGAATCGGGTCGGGTTGGATCCGATCGGTCCAGGTAGGCACGGATTCAAATTTAACCTGAAAATCTTTCGGATCTACCCTACCCTACTTGATCCGCACCGATCCAAGCCGTCGGATCGGTTCGGAATGGGTCGGATCCATTGGAACGGGTCAGGATTGCCCAACTCTAATCACAGAGCTTGGGCCACACCATTAACAGGTATATTCCTACCGGCGGGTGCCACGGGCACTCGGATGACTCTGCCCGGCTTTTTAATTTTCTTATGGTGAAGTGACAAAAATGCCCCACTAACCATTTATATCTAAAACATTATCATTCGGTAATTAAGAAATGTTCCAGAGCTAAGAGTTGTACAAGTTTCAATGCTCGTACTTATATCAGAACATTTGGCCAGTCCAATTGATCGATCTTGACTGTACATCAGGCACACCCCACATCTAATTGACTACCAAGAAAAAATAGGCCCGTCATATTTATACTAGGTCCCAATAAATAGACGGTTCAGATTATTGAATGTAGGGTAGATATGATACTTTGTATTGTAACATTGGTACGACGCTTTGTATTGCACAGGTAATTGGAATGAGGCTTTGTACTGTAACATTGGTGTAGATTTTAAGAGATTACTTACAAAATAGACGGTGGTCAGTTCAAATTAATCGGCAATTGGACTACCACAACTTTCGGTACTCTCGTAGCAATTGTTTTTGTTCTTTTACGGGCCACCGTGGTTTATGAATCAAATCTACTCGGTCCATCACGTCTCCTCGCAATTCAAAACACATTTGGGCCACACAATGGAAAATCATACCTAAAACCTATAAAGTACGGGGTTTAGCCTGCCTAACTTTTTAAAATAGCCTGATATCTTGGGTGTCCATTCATCTTTATAGACCGTATATTATGAATCGATTGGATGGCATATATAAAACACGGTGGACCTCACATGGAATCTGGAAGGTTTTGACGGTGGAATCCCAATCCCAACTGCTCCCTGTGGGAGTAATCAACCCGGAACTTGGTTTTGGCGTGAGTTTTAGGATACGGGGTGAACTTGAAAGGGCCCATATATACGGAGTGGTTGTGGACTCTACATCACAAAGGGGCGCGCCCACACACAAAATTGTATAAAAAATAATATTTGTATAGCTAGTTGTAGGTGAACCTAATGATTAATAATAAAGTTTATCTTATCGGTTCCACCTCAGCTCCCCAATCTGTACTGCTCAGTGCTTTCTCTATAAAATCAAACTCTACTACCCTTTTCTTACTGTTCTCTTCATCAACCGTTTCTCATACTCGCTCTTTCAAAATTCTCTCCTTTACTCTCTCATGGATACTTAAGGTTTTTTCAGCACTGAGGCCGGTCCTGGGCTTGACCGAATGTCATTTTCCAGCCCTCTTCAAATTTGGTGGCTCGAATTCTGAGTGGATTGTCTAAGGCTTTCGGCAGGCTCCGCCGCCGAATGGAGAGTCCTACTTCGGCGCACCTGCTGGAAGATATTCTGATGGACGCCTCATCGTTGATTTCATCGGTGATTTTTTCCTTCGCACAAGATGCATATGATCATATATTTTATTTATTTTCATAGGACGAACGGCAAATTACATTGTAACCTTTAAAAAATTCTACCCAATTAGTTGGGCGAATGAATGGACCATATAACGTATATAACATGAAAGATATAAAAAGAATTTTTAAACAATTAAAAGAATATTTAAGTAATTTAAGATGAAGTTGTTTTAACATGTTGTATTTGTAAAAGAGACTTAACTTTTACAACCATTTTATACTGTATTCCATAACTTAAGACTGATGATGTCATCTGCCACATGTCAGTTATGTGATTATTATTAAATTATATAAGTGCCAAATTTGCTGATATTATTTTATAATATAAATTACTTATTATCTAATTTGTTAGGAGATATAATGGAAGGTGAGTCATTTGGTAGTACATGTAACTATATAGGCAGTGGATTGCATCTTGGCCCGCTTGGACGGACTTGGTGTAGGTAGGGCCACTACACGGCCTGCTATAATGCATGGGTTTTATCCACCCGGTGATCCATTTTGCTATATCATTTTAAGTTATAAGCCCTAAAATGAAGGAGATTTAAGGCTTAAGTAGACCACATAATGAGGATTGAATGCCCATCATTAACAATTTATTGGGATCCTGTTGGGATTTGTGTTGCAGAATCACACAGATATGGATATAGGATAGTAATCCAAGAGCATCAAGCGAACACAAGAAAACATAAAGATAAAAAACTACAGCATGAAGTGACATAAATTCCACTATGAAAAACACAAATTATAAAGATAGAAAACTTATTCTGCTTGAGAAATCCTCAAACATCTCCTTTTTTCTCTATCCCTTGAAACCCTAAAACCCTTTTAGAAACATTAGATTGACTTAGAATTCCCTTATAATACCTCCTAGCTCCGTATACAACCCTTTATATATCTTTAGAAACAAATAGAACCAGAATAGGAAATAAAAATTGCAGAATCTGCATTTTAGTAAATGAATCTGCATAAACCTTCAATGACATCAAACTGGCTTTGATGTTATCGAAAAATGACAAATACAGTCCGTCGACAGGGGCTGAAAATCCCGAAAAAACTTGATGGCATCGACCGACTTCGCTATCATTGAACTGGCTTCGATGACATCGAAGCTGGTTTGATGTCATCAAACAGTAAAACAGATTTACGACATCTGTTATCACAATATCCACCATGTCTTGAATCTTCAAATATGTAACTTCTTGTCTTCTTCTCTTATCTCTGTATTGCATCATAGTTTCATTAACGCTTCTCGTGCACACTCCATCCTTCTATTACGCCATCGCTAAGCCCAGAGAAGTTGTATAGAACTTGAACTTCTCTGAGGAATAACCTTAGTGAGCATGTCTGTTGAATTCACGCTGGTGTGAATCTTCTCCGGTGTTACGTCTCATTCCTTAAGCACATGTCGGATAAAATGGTGACGAACATCAATGTGTTTAGTATGTGTGATAAATAGAATTTTTAGCCAATTCGATAGTGCTTTCGCTATTACAGTTAATCGACATGGCCTCTTGGTGAAGTCCCAACTGTAACGTCTTAGAAAAATCCGTACTTAGACCCGAGTACCACCTTTAGTAGAAATCATTCAGGATTAAAATCTTTAGAAATTTAATGTGTATTAACTAGCGCTAAACTAGATTACTTGTGAAATTAGCACCAACCACTTTAAATGTGATCTGTAAGACCCAAAAGCTATAGAATTGTTAACGATATATTATCCTGAAATCTAAGATCCAACTCTAAATCCAGTTACTCTTGGGAGTACTTTGAAACTTCGTATTGGACCTGAACCACACGTCGAAAGTCTGATAGTGATGAACTTAGACCATTATGACCTCTTAGTTGGACTTGACTATCACCTCGAAAATCAAGACTAAACGATGTCCTAAGACCATTTCCTTGAGTTCGGAGTGAAGAGAGTGAGAAAGTGAAGATTTTCAAGATATTAAATATGATTTTAAGTAATCTAGGTCTTGTCGCTTGCGTGCTTTTTCTAAGCGTTTTGACCATTGGTTTTTGCCCCAAATTCACCCTCGAATTAGGGAAGGTAACCCATACATGTCCAAGTACTTGTGGCACTGATTGAGTTTCGGTGACCGTTGAACTGAAGCTGGTTCGCCACGGATGATCTGGAAACCCGATCGGACTGAAAACTTAACTTGCTGAAGATCCCATACTAGTGAGCTTAAGTCTGACTGCATTTGATAAGAGAACCTCTAGAAGTGTTCCGTTGGACCAAAAAGAACCCGATTTTGTTATAACCTAAGTATACCTTGGCCCTAGGGCTATTTCCGTCGCTTTTGGGCTTATAAAAAGACCTTAAACCCTTATTCTCATATCCCATACGAATTTCCAACCCTAGATAAGTTAAGAGAGAGAAAAGAGAGTGAAAGTAAGTGAGAACCTAGTATTTCTTCGTGGGATTCTTTCCAGTTCTTCTACGCATCGATCCATCGTATCTGAATCGTTATTCCGGCGATTCTGATTCCGTTCTTGGGTAAGTTAGGCAAACCCTAATCTGTTTTGAAGCTTAGAATCGTTTGAGTGACGTTATAGCTAACCTGTTTCATGCCTTAGGTAGCTTATCCACCGTTGATAAAGACTTATTGTCTGAATCATATCTATTTCATATTTTCTGGTTTAATGTGCAGATTATATATGTTTAAGTTATGGTTTTCAAGACTTTCAATGTTAGATAATAATTTATTCTTGTTATAGATGCTATTACACATGCCAAATGCACTATCCGTTTTGATTTACGTATATGTATAACCTATGTTATAAATAGAATATTTCATGTATATGTTAGAATACCCGTATATGTATGAAATTTGCTGTTATGATTGCCATGATTATTTGACATAGATATATGATTGTTATGTATGCGGCAACTCCTTGACGAAAGGATTCGCCCTAATATGTAATGGAGTTGACATACGTGATGTATGTTGAATAGTGTAGTCTAAGTGTTTGTATAAATGTTTGAATGAGTTAGCATTTAGTAAAGTGTGATTTTTAAAGTTGTTGAGATATGAATCTTAATCACCTTACCTGTGTGTATGATTTCCTCTATGAACTGTTTAGCCTAAATTATTCATGTTAACTGTGTGTATGATTTTCTCCATGTACTGTATTTATGTTCAAGTTATATTTCACCACATGTTCATATGAATGTAGGATATGAATCAAATGCTTGTTATTGAGCCTGTACGTGATTGAGACTATACTACAGTCAAGGTAATCGGTAACCATCCCTAAACTGGTGGTTGAGGTTATTTTCACCGCGCAGGATAAGTTTGACGAAATCGAGTCGTGCTTGGGATGTTCGATAGTGGTTAGGCTACACGGAGTGCTTATGCATTCTATGTCTATCAACTTAATGTGCGCTTGGCCTAGTCGAGCTTATCAACTAACCCGATTGACCGATGTATGTTCACCATGTTTGGTTGCTATTGTTTGAATCTAAGGCACTGAACTCACTAGTGAAGATCCCGTTAACCTTGGTACTGCGATTCCCTAAGACTCATGAGCCGGACATGGTGGTATGGACACTGTGGTTGAGCTGTCGGCCTACGCTGGGGCAACGAGCCTCCCCGTAGTGACCAGTGAGCATCCTACTCTCGTAAGCCGATTATGGTGTTATGGGACACTATATTCGTGCCGTCGGCCTATATTGATTGGTGACAAGCCCTCTGTAGTGACCTCGAGTATATCCTGACACTGCATATGAGCGACGAGTCTTATTGTAGTATCTAGGATATAACTAGACCTGTATTGATTGGTGACGAGCCCTTTATAGCGATATAGAACCGTAACATCTTCTGAAATTTTCTAGGACTGACGACCCTAGAATGGATCATTGTTTGAGAATTGATATAAGGGAGGTGTCTTAGCTTCCCAATCCTGCTGTATAAAAAGGACTAATAAGAACTAGATAATCATGCTCATAACATTGCACTGCATGTGCCGTTGGCATTGGTGTAGAGCACTGAGAAGTGACTGACATGAGTGACAGTAAGATGAAGAGCGCAGAGGGAGATTGTGATGAGGGCATGCATCATTATTTTATATCATTCTTGCATTAACAAGAGTATATAGGACATGTTTGATTGTACTGCTTTATCATTACTTCTTGATTAAATTGATAACATGTTAACCTTTGTTATATAGTTCCACTAAGTTGATCACTCACTCCCATGTTCTGGGACGGTGCTTAAACACTAACCAGACTCTGATTTAGCTGCAGATGATCCTGCGCCGTTTGAGGTGGAGACGGAGTTCGATGAGGACGAGGAGGCGTTCTCATTTATGCAGTTCTCAGGTGGGTTCATGTGAGCCTTGTCCTGTCTGGTGGGGATTCTGAGTTATGATTGTATTGATTATACATAGTTTGATACATCTATTTTGAGACAAAGTTTGTATTTATTTTTCAGGCAGAGCATGCATATTTTGGGGATTGTTTTGGTTTACATATTTATTTAAGACTTCCGCTTACATTTTCTCACTATCCCTGAATTATGTCTGCTGATTTGACATAATCTACTTCATGTTTTATGCACTAATACAGACAACATACAACCATCATCAATTATGTTGCATAAGTGATGTTTTAGAACTCGAGAGCTGAGTCATACTCGACCCCCGAATTTCAGGGCGTTACACCAACTGATTTATCATGCCTCTGAGCCAAACACCTTCTTTAAACACTTTCGTCAGTGACATATAATCTGCTTCGATCGTGGAAAGAGCCACCATTGACTGAAGCTTCAACATACAACTGATTGGTCCACCAGCTAGTATAAACGGGTAAAATGAAGTGGACTTTCTGGAATCCAAATTGTCTCTGTAGTCTAAATCCACATACCCTACCAACTTTGTCTATGTCTTCTCAAAAATGAAGACGTAATCTTTCGTACCGCGAATGTATCGAAGTACTCATTTCACCGCTTCCCAATGTTGCCTATCGGGGTTTGACATGTATCTGCTCACAACATCGACTGTCTGTGAAATATCTAGTCTTGTACAAACCATGACATACATTAAACTGTCAACTGCATTTGAATAATGTACATGAGACATAACTTGAATTTTCTCATTTAATTTAGGACATTGTTCTGAGGAAAGCTTTAAGTGAGCCACGTGGGAAACACTCATCGACTTTGTTTGGTTCATCCCATACTTGATCAGCACCTTTTCAAGGTATTTTACCTATGATAACCAAAGTTTATTTTTCTTCTTGTCTCTATGAATATCAATGCCGAGAACCTTCTTTGCAGCCCCTAGATCTTTCATCTCGAATGTCCTTGTTAACTGAGTTTTCTTGACATCCATCTATTCTCGCTCGAGATTATATTGGGTAACCAGATCTAACATGAATCTGATAGACACTTTCTTAACCACCGACACGAATATCTCTGTGAAGTCAATTCCTTCTCTCTGAGCATAACCCTTCGCTACCAATCTAGCTTTGTATTTATCCTGTTTTCTTTTGAATAATCACTTGATTTTGATCGCTTTTCAGCCCACCGAAAGCTCCACCAGCTCTCATGTGTGATTTTTGTATAATGAGTCCATCTCATTGTCCATAGTTACCTTTCACTTTTTTTGCATCAGGCTTATTAAGAGCCTCCTGAATAGTAGACGGGTCCCCCTCATTTATAATGAGGGCATATACAATATAAGAGTCGTCTCTGTATCTTGCAGGTAACTTCTGATCACGTGATGGGTTTCTTCCCACAGGTGGCTGCTCCACCTGCTCCTGTACCTCTGTCTGCCCATCCATATCTGCCTGAGTATCATTTGTATCTGTCTGGACGTATATGATTAACTTTTCTGGTTCCTCTTGCTCCTCTTGATCATTCTTACTGAATAGGGAGCTTTCATCGAATTTGACATTCTGTCTAGTGATGACCTTGCGTGTGACCTTGTCGAATAACTTGTAACCTTTCATACTAATACCATAGCCAACAAAAATATACTTCTTGGCTATATGGTTTAGCTTATTTCTCTTAACTGGCGGTACATGAGAGTAAGTCTCACAACTAAGTATACGCACTTCTAAGTAGTTATTGAGGGTCAAAATTGCATATTATCCCCCATTTATATCTTGGTTTTATGAATATGATAATGCTTAATGTTCTACTTTAGTCATGTTTGTGTTGCAAGGTAAATTTAAGAGCTGGGATTGAAAACGGTGCTAAAAGCCTGAATTTAATGCTAAAAAATCACTAAGGCAAGAGATAAATCTTAAAAGACCAAGATTGAAGAATTCACATGCCAAAGATCGAAGAAAACCAAGGAATGAACAGAATAAAAAATTTGAAGTGAAGAAAATGAATCCTGAAATCGTCTTGAAAAAATATATTCAAAAACTCCGAGTCATTTTGTGAAATTGTGTAGAGTGAAGTTTATTTTGAAAAACTGTATAAAGTGAAGTTTATTTTAACAAACTGTGTAAATTTGAGGTGATTTCTAGAGTTTTTCAACTAGGTGCGAAAGTTGGAGTTCCACAACTATAAATAGGACTCCTTAGGATGTTATTAGTATCTTCTAGGGTTTAAGGAGTGGAGCAAAAGGGTGGAGAAGCTGTCATGCCCCAAACTTAAAAATCGGACTTACAAAATTTCCAATCGTCAAATCTTGTGCTAACAGCCTTTGTAGTATCCCATTCTCGATTCCCAACGCCCATCTGCCAGATTCTGATCCTATGATTGTACAATGAGAATTTTTCAATATACATTTATCTCATTAGAAGCATAACCACAAGTTTATACAAATTACAAAGGCAACATCATCATTACATATCCACTAATATAAACAGTTGAATATAGTGCTGAATGGGAATTACATATATAAAAAATTAAAGCTCTAGAAGATAGCTGCACGCTCCAAGATCAACGCTGCTGCGACTTAACGCCACCTGCACGTATATATCATGCATAAGCTTATACAAAGCTTAGAAGGTAGTGTAAATGGTAAGTGCCAAGTATGCAATATCAGAGCAATGCGGAAACATGTTGGTAAGTTCAAAAACATAATAAACCAATATTATATATTAAGGAAGCAATATAATGCGGAGACATAGTAAGCCAAATAACATATACTGAGGATACAATGTAATATGTAAATCTTGACGAGTCCACGAATACCGTTAACCTCATTAAGGACATATAAATGAAGAAATATTGCAACCCAAAATACTATAAGCCGCAGATGTAATGCAATATGTGGTGCGAATGAAATGACAAAGTTAGAGTGTGAAGTTGGGATGATAGTACGCAGTATTACAGGCTATGAGGTCCATCACAAGGGACTTCTATGCAAATCAGTCTCATACCTAAATTTGGATAGATAAACTCAATGTGGTAAACTCCTGATTTTAAGTTGGTCATGTGCCTCAACCGAAATCCTGGCCATTATGAAGGTACGCATAACAATTAGTTGCACACCACCAGCCCAAGTGGATAGTGAATGAATGAATGAATGGGTAGAATGCTAAGTATGCAACTCCTGCTTAATAAATTCACATACTAGTACTGTACATCTCTGGGATCATCACCGGAGTCTAGTACACTCTACACCACCTGACACCCCATTAAGTACACAACTGGATAAGTGGAAGAGACCTCACTATTCGCCTGCCAATATTGGGCCCGACTTGTCGATAGTGGACCCATTTATGAGCGGGTCAGACTCAGCCTAATATTACTTACTCCCTTAGGCAAGTAAGGCTACATCCCCTCCCAACTGACCACGACACAGTTGGAGATACGACCTACTAGTTTATGACCCTCATGCGCTCATATATATCCACTTAGTCTAGACGTTGGAGCGTCCTTTGGTACCAAGAGAATTTAGGGACTTTCACCCAGGGACACTATGACATCCCATGTAGAAAAGATTTTCGGTGTCTTATCTGGCCTTCCATGATATACTTGTGAAGGCTACGGCCTTGATGTCGCTAGGGCGACGGTGGTCATATCACAAAATGCGCGATGCATGAGTCATACCATCCAGTCATGCAGTAATCCTGCATGTACCGTGCGCTCATGTGGGCAACTCCTCCTATCAGGGAGACCCATAATAATCTGCCCTATGACATATGCAATGGTCGACCACATCTCATAACAAACATGCAGATGATGCGTACGGGCATATGTCATAATGCTATGCTGTCACATATTCATAATCGGATCGATAACTGGCATATATAATCGACCTCGACATTTGGCCTCGATAGTCGGCCTCGACAATTAGCCTCGACAATCAACATCGACAATTAGCTTCGATATTCGACCTCGATAATTGGCCTAACAAAGGGCCTAAGGGAAGGTCACAATGTGGACATTTAACCATCATCGCTCATGAATGTGGACATTTAACCAACATTACTCCCATTGAGTGGCCCACATAGAGCCAAACGTATAGTGGACCCATGCCTCACACAAGGGCCTAATATACATCACAATGAGTCTCACTTAAGGGCCTAATACACACCACGATGGGCTCGCTCATGGGCCACATATGAGTCACATTAGGGCTCACCACATGGGTCATATAAACATCACATTGGGCCTGATATCCAGGCCTCAAATATATCTTAATGGGCCTTATGCCTGGGCCTCAAATACATCTCAATGAGGTAGTTCGTGCTCATTCCAAATGGGCTTATTGAATGGACAACGTGGATAAAACACATACATCACATGGGGGCCCCACAGAACTTGTTGACGCAATACAATAGCTATATGGATGGTGGGAGGTACACCAGCCGTCCCACGTGAGGGGGTGGGTCCCACAGAATTTGCTGATGTTAAATATAGCACCTGTATTACTGGTGGGATGTGGACCCACCAACAGATGGACAGTTAGGATATAAGACATACCTCATGGCGTGGCCCACCGTCCAACCATCTGGGTGGTGTGGACCATTAAATACATCATGGTGTGGCCCACTGTCCAGCCATCTGGATGGTGGGGACCATCACATACGTCACGGTGGGCTCCATCCAAATGGACGAACAACGTGGATGGAATTCACACATCAGGTGGGTCCCACGTAGGGCCCATCCTATATATATATATATATATATATAAAGGTCATATGGATCACACCTTATAAATTTAAGTATAATATATATAAAGGTCATATGGATCACACCATATAAATTTAAGTATAATATATATAAAGGTCATCTGGATCACACCATATATATAATTATTTTTTTAATTAATTAAAAGCATGTCAACGTCCAGTTCAAGCCCTGGATGGCCTAGACAGCATGACTGGTCCACGGATGGACGGGTTGGATGCATCATGCATCAAGGTGGGGTCCACGTCAGCGTGGCCGACCTGATGAACCAAGTTGATCTCTGTGTTTCCCCATCATCCAAAACTTCCAAAGGGGCAACAAGGCGGTCCATTCGGTGGACAGTTTGGATAAAAAATACATGCATCATGGTGGGCCGCAAAAATAGGGAAGAGAGAGAGAGAGAGAGAGAGAGAGAGAGAGAGAGAGAGAGAGAGAGAGAGAGAGAAGTGTGATGGAGGGACCCCGGCACTATGAGCCCTCCTTTCCATGCATTACAATATACATCAAGTGGATCCCATTACATGTGGGCCCACCGATCAAAATCAACGGTGGGGATTTCATCACCACCAAAATGCAAGGTCTAGATGACCTTTTCATACTAGAAAAATAAACATCATGATGGGGTCCATGGAGAATGGCCTCATCATGGAATGATCATGTGATTCATGGTGGGCTATCAGCCACATCTACGGTCCAAAGTGAGATCCGTACCATCAATCGTTAAGCCCCACTTGATCCATCATCAAAAATAAAAATCTAAACCTATAAGAACACCCACCGTTGGATCTTTTTAGTCCGATGGAATGCCAAACTCCTCGACTCTCTCTTTGATGGAGGTTGATGAAGGTTGGATGGCTAGGATGAGGGATCTTGGGGTAGGAAGTGAGTCACACCTAGCTTCTTTCTCTCCTTGGAAAACCTTGGACGGTTGCTCTCTTGTTTGCTTGGGAGTGAAGAGGGAAATGGGAGAGAGAGAGAGTGATATAAGGAGAGAGGGTGTGAGACCTGTATCCTAGCCCGTACTGTTCCGTAGGCTTCTACGTTTCTCTCGGTCGAATTCCGATGACACGCGATCTGTTATCAACGTTTGCGCATGATCCTGAGCCGTGTCCCGTATATTTTAGTCGGCTCGACTCGAAACTTGTACCCTAGCGACCGCGTCGTTGCCACGGTTTTAAGGGCGTGTCTCGTGCGCCGAGGCGATATCTGGGATAGGAGATGTAGGCTGCGTTCAGTTATAAGAAAACGCCACGCATTATGAATTTCGAGAGAATCTCTACGACACGTTAATCAATTAATCAAATCAAGTCAAGTACAAGTAACCATCCCTCTCTTACACCACCTTACTTAAATTCAACTCTCTCTCTCTCTCTCTCTCTCTCTCTCTCTCTCTCTCTACCCATCCGTCTCTCACCCAAAATTCAACCCAACCTATCCCTCTTTTTACACACCCATCTCTCTCCCCATCACTCAATCACTCACATCACCCCTCTCTCTCATTTCTCTCTCATTTTCAAGCAACTCTCATGAGAGCAATTGTCCAAGCTTCCATGGAGAAGCTAGATGTGTCCCACTTCCTATCTCTCATCCCCACCCTCCATGATCGATCTCAACCGTTGAAGTCCTTCCATTGGAGCTCTAGCATGCATTGACAGAGGAAAGAAGAGTCCAAGATCTAACTGTGAGTGTTCATTTCATTTGATTTTGATGTACGGTCCACATGATTTAAGACCACTTGATGTATGCATCGTATAGGGAGGGCTCATAGTCCTTTCCTCTCTCTTTCTCCTTGTGCAAATGGTCCACCTTGTGGACGGTGCTGAGTGTGGGACCCACTAGATGCGTGTGATTTATCCACACCGTCCCACAGCCTGTGGACGGTGCTGGACTCATAGTGATGTATGTCCATGTCATCCATTGCATGGACGTGGGGCCCATGTATGTGTTGTTTCCAGACAGTCCAACTGTCTGGACGTGGCCACCTGACGTATGTGTATTATCCAAACCATATGGGGCCCACCTTGTATTAAAATTTGTGTGAGATCCAGACCGTCCAGCAGTACAGTCTGCTGGACTGGATTAAGTGAAAACACCAATAACGGCTTGATTTAACACGTGTGGTGTGATTTATCCACACCGTCCGGCCTCCTGGACGGTGTGATCCACCCAATATATGTACCTTACATCCAGGTCGTCCGTCCAGTACACCTAGACGCTGGATGCATATAAAATATTTTATTTATTTTTAATGTAATACTGCGGTGGACCCTGATGTACGTGGGACCCACCTTGGGAAGCAGTTTGGCTGGAGTAATTTACAGCAGCAGTAGCTGCTGTATCGTCAGCAGGTTCTGTGGGACCCACCTTGATGATGTGTAAACTCCACACCGTCCATCTGATGGCATTGCAGGGTGGATGAGATAAATCTAAACCTCAAGTGGGCCCAGCAGCCATAACTGCTGCACTACACATCAGCAATTCTGTGGGGCCTGACCGTGATGTATGTGCTTCCATCCACACCGTCCAGACCTCTGGACGGTGCTGGAGAGATTTGGACGGTGTCGTGGACCGCCATGATGTATGTCTTGATCCAGACCGTCCATCTCTGTGGACCTCGCTATGATGCATGCGTTGCATCCTACCGTCCATCATCTGGACGTGGCCCAGTAACCTCCCACTTGCAGGTTAGCTGCTGCACCGTTGTCAGCGAGTTTTGTGGGGCTGATGATGTACGTATTGCATCCAACCGTCCATTCATTTGGTGTGCTCGTCCTGAGGCTTGAGACTGCAATGAAGCAGATCTAAATTCCTGGTGGGCCACTTGTGTGAGACCCACCTTGAAGTTTGCATTATATCCATACCGTCCAGAATATTTGAACAGTGCTGGACCATGTTTTGGACGGTGCTATGGACCCCACCTTGATGTATGTTCCTTATCCACACCGTCCACAGTGTTTGGATGGTGCTGGATAACGCCTGGATGATGCTGATTTGCATGGATAATGTTTGGATGGTGCTGATTCACCTGGATGATGTTTGGACAGTGCTAATCATCTTTAGTGGGCCATGTGCCTCATGGAATGATGTGTACAGTGAACACATGTTGCACCTGCAACTATCGAAATGATTTTAGATGTAATCCAAGCTCTCATATGTGAGGCCCACTTTGATGTATTTTGTGGCCCATTTGAGAGGCCCACCTTGATATACTTGTGGCCCATTGGTGAGGCCCACCTTGATATGTTTATATCTCATATATGAGGCCCATTAGTGAGGCCCATTGATCCGGCCCACTTGTTGTATATGAGGTCCATTGGTGCGTCTCAATGATGTGACCCACCGTGATGTATATATTATCCATGCTGTTCTTTGGTTGGACCGTTGGTAGGCCCAATTGTGATGAGTTGTCACGCCCCAAACCCGGAAATCGAATTCACAGGAATCCTGATCGCCGAATCAGGTGCCGATAGCTTCCGTAGCACTCCATTCCCAGCTCCTAACATCCATATGCCTGATTCCGATCCTGAGATCCTACAAGGAGGATTTTTTTTTCTTTTCAATATACATTTAACTTGTAATAAGCATTACCACAAGTATACCCAAGTCATAAAAGTAACATCATCATCACATATCCACTAATATAATAATTTGAATACAATGCTTAAAGAGAAAATACATATGTTGAAATCAAAGCTCCAGAAGACAGCTGCACGCTCCAATCTCAACAACGCTGTAACCTAACGCCACCTGCACGCATCTATCGTGCATAAGCTTATAGAAAGCTTAGAGGATGGTGAAAGTAGGTGTAAGGTAAGTATCAAGTATTCAATACAATGCCATAATCATACAATACTGAAAAACTGGTAATTAATAAATCGTACAATGTCTAAATAAGCAAAAATCTGATAAGATCATGAATTATCAAAGTAAGTAGAAATACTGACAAGATCAAAAATTATTAAAGTAAACAGAGTAAGCGGAAATACTAATAAGTGCATGAGTCATAGAGAGGCAATTATCAGATGCAAATGATGCAATGTAATATGCATTCCTGATGAGTAACACAAACAGTGTCAATCGTACCATATGCCGCGGATGTAATGCAACATGCAGTGCGAATGGAATGACCATGCTGGAATGTGAAGTCGGGATGATAGTATGTAGTATCACAGGCTATGGAGTCCATCACAAGGGACTTCTATCCAAACCAGTCCCATACTTAAATTTGGATAGTCAGACTCGATGTGGTAAACTCCTGATCTTAGGTTAGTCGTGCACCCAACCGAAATCCTTGCCATAACGAAGGTACATAACAATTAGTTGCGCACCACCAGCCCGAGTGGATGGTGAATGAATGAATGAGCATGCACTCTTACTCAATAAGTCCACATATCAGTACGGTTCCTCTCTGGAAAATCACCGGGGTCTATTACACTCCAAACCAGATTTTCGCCCCATCGCGCGCAACAAGGTGAGTGGAAGAGACCTCACTATCTGCCTGCTAATATCCGGCTCAGCTTGTCGATAGCGGACCCATTCCTCAAGCTGGTCAGACTCAGCCTAGCATTGCCCTCTCCTCTCGGGCAGGTAAGGCCGCACCCCCTTTCAACCGACCACGACATAGTGGGAGACGCAGCCTAACAGTATACGGCCCTCATGCACTCATGCATCCACTCGGTCTAGACGTTGGAGTAACCTCTGGAACCAAGAGGGTTCTGAGACTTTCACCTAAGGATATCTATAGCATCTCATGTAGAACAGATTTTCGATGTCCCATCTGGCAATCCATGAAATGCCTTTAGAGGCTACAACCCTGATGTCGCTAGTGCGTACGGTGGTCATGTCACAAAAATGCGAGATGCATGAGTCACACGGTGCAATCATGCATAAATCCTGTGCATACCGTGCACTCATGTGGAGCATCCCCGCCTATCAAGGAGCCCCATGAATAATTTGCCCTATGGCATATGCGATGGTCAATCACATCTCATAACAAACATGCAGATGATGCGTATGTATTATGATGCTATGTTGTCACATACTCATAATCGGTATCAATAATCAGCCTCGACAATGTGGACATTTAACCAACATTGCCCCTAAGGAATGGCCACATAGAGCCAAACATATAATGGGCCCATGACGTCCCACAAAGGCCTAATATACAACACAATGGGCCTTACTCAAGGGCCACATATACACAACAAGTGGACCCTGCTCATGGGCCTAATACATATCACAATGGGCCTTGCCCATAGGCCATGAATACATCACAATGGGCCTTGCCCATGGGCCTCAAATACATGAAATGTGGGCCCTACACATGGGTCTTGAATACATCAAATGGGCCATGCATCATGGGCCTAATACGTGTCACAATGGGCCTCAACTGCGGGTCACATGTAATCATATAAGTCTCAACAATCAGCCTTGACAATTGAAATCAGCCTCGGCAATCAAAATCGACATCGACAATCGAGGTCGACCTCAACAATCGAAATCAACACTCGGAATCGGCTTCAATACTCGGCCTCGACAAATCAAAATTGACCTCGATAATCAGAATCGGAATTGGCAGATCAGTCACGTCAATCGAAATCGATAATCGGTCACAATAATTGAAATTGGTCAATAATCAAAATCAGCAAATCGGTCACGTCAATCGAAATTTACAATCGGTCACATCAATCGAAATCGACAATCGGCCAAGACAATTGGAATCGGTCTATAATCAGAATCGAAAAATCGGTCACGTCAATTAAAATCGATAATCGGCCACGTCAATCGGAATCGATCAATAATCAGAATCGACAAATGGTCACGCCAATCGGACTCGGAAATCGGTCAGGCTAATCAGAATCGATCGATAATCAGAATCGGTAAATCGATCACGATAATCGGAATAAGGGAAGGTCACAATGTGGACATTCAACCATCATTGCCCATTAATGTGGATATTTAATTAACATTGTTCCCAAGGAGTAGTCCATACAAGGGATTCATACATAACGTAACGGGCCATACATACATCGCATTGGGCCTCAACCATAGGCCTCGAATACATTATAGTGGGCCTTGGCCATAAGCCATGAATATGTCACAATGGGCCTCGCCCACGGGCCTCGAATACCTCACATTGAGGCTTGCCCATAAGCCTTAAATACATAATAGGTGGGCCCCGCACCTGGGCCTCAAATACATCTATGAGCTTCATCACATGGGCCTCAAATACATAATAGGTGGGCCGCATCAATAGGCGGCATAGATATACAATACAAACATATAAGGCGGGCCACATGTGCCATTAAGGTAGGGCTCACCATAACATTATTTTCTATCAAACCTATTCGTACAACCATAAAGACCCGAATAACAAAACAAATATCATATTGATCCAAAACTTCTGTACTCCCAAAAGGGTTTCAATGGTAGATGTTCAATCCCTCACTGGTTGCAATGTGGTCCACCTGATAACCGCATGGATATAGAATAAATACATTAGGGGTGGGTCACACGTCCCATGGACGGTGTGGATAAAACATACATTGTATGGGGTTCATGTCCCATGGACGATGTGGATAAGAACGTACATCAAGGTGGTCTCCCATCCCTAGACGGTGTGGATGAAATCATTCATCAAGGTGGACCACACATCCATCGAAATGGACAGATAGTGTGAATACAACACTTGTATCAAGGTGGAGTCCATGTCCACTGGACGGTACGAATGTACAACTCCTTATCAGGGTGGACCCCAAGAAAACAGATGGATGACATGGCTATACAATACATGTATCTAAGGTGGGTCCCATAGGTAGACGGCATGGATGGAACAAGTGGGATCCACTAAGCTTGCTGCAGTACACAACACCTGGTGGTGGGGTCGACTCTCCAGTATATATACAGAATAATATATATATATATATATATATATATATATATATATATATATATACACTATGACTGCAACAACAACTATATGCATTAAAAGACCTGTATATACATAAAATATATAAAATGAAAAGTGGCTTATACAGAATAATATATATATACTATGACTACAACAGTAGCTATATGCATTAAAAGACATGCATATACATAAAATATATAAAATGAAAAGTGGCTGCTTGTGGAGGTGGGTTCCACGTAGGGCCACCATACATTTAGAAATATATTAATTTTATATTATAAGCAATATGCAGCTCTGCTGCCTTTCTAAAGAAACAGAAGTGGGTCCCACGTAGGGCCCACCCTTATGAATGTATATATATAATATTATATTATATTATAATATATAACATATAATATTATATATTAAAATAATATAACATAATATATTAATATTATATTAGTAAAGTGCAACGTCGAGGTCCTGGACGGCCTAGACATACACATACATCAAGGTACCCCACACGTGGGGTGGGTCCCACCGTCCAGTGATTGTGGACGATTTGGATTAAACACATACACCAAAGTGTGGCCCGCCAAACTGGATGGACAGTGTGGGTGGGTCCCATGGACCCCACGTCTGTTCACACTTCAATGGCAGCCACCCTTTGCAAGACCTCAGCTTTAAACGAGGTATCTTTCACTTAATCTACCACGTGAGCCATAGGGGCCCACCGTTGAGATGAGGTACCTCCACTCAGTTTGTCAGTGAGCTATGGATTTGGGCATGGAAGTGGGCCCCGTACGGACATGGTCCACCGTCTAGAATGGCAGACGGTTTGGATAAAGCACATATATCATGGTGTGGACATCAGGTGGGACCCGTCTAAATGGACGGACGATGGAGATGGGTCCTATATACAACGTGTGGAGCCCATCGAAATTGCTGCATACAGCAGCTAGGTAGCTGGCTACTGACCAACGAACACCAAACAATCTGTTCATCACAAGGTGGGTCCCACGTGGACCCATCACATGTACTATGGTGTATATATATAACATACATTATATTAAATATATTTTATTTTATTTCACTTTGAATGGCCCAAGGCCTGAAATCGTCCAGAGTCCAGTGTCCTCTTATTGCTGCAGCAGCAGCAGTGTCAGCTTCTTTTTATTTTGTTCTCTCTCTCTCTCTATATATATTTTTTTGAAGTTATTCCTACGTGGGGCCCACATTTGGTGGATCCACTCCACCCATTGGATCTTACAACTCAAGACCGTCCAATTGAGCCTAATATACACGTGTTTTGGCGAGTAGAAACATCAAGGTGAATTTTAACGGTAATGACCACTGTTTTCTATGCTATGGCCTGCCAGATAATCAGATTAGCTCCATTTTTTGGCTCAGTGCCTAAAATGATCCAAGGAATGGAATGGATGGCGTGGATAAGGTTCATACATTAAGGTGGGGCCTGTATGAGCAGCCAACCCAAAAGCTATAAAAAAAAGAATCAAAGTTCCTTTTTACAGTGAGTACACCTCACTGTCTGTTCACTCTTCGCAATGTCCAGCGTCCAGGGACCTGGACATGAAAGTATTTATCAAGGTGGGTCCCACATGGACATGGCCCACTTAGATCAATCTAGTATTTGTGTTTTTTTTCCATCTCCATAAGGTAGGGCCCACATGGTTTGGACGGCCATGGGGTTCACTTGATGGACGGTTTGGACATCACATACAATCATTAAATGGGCTACAAAATAAAGGAAGGAGAAAGAGAGAAATACCCACAAAAAATGAAGATTCACCCACCGATTGGCCTTCTTCTTGGTCTGATGGAACGCCAAACTCCTTCTCTTCGACTTTAACGGAGGATGATGGTTATTAGACGGTTGGATGGTGGAGATGGGAGGTAAGAAATGGGCCACACAAAGCTCTCTCATGGAGCTCTCATGCCATGGACGGTTGCTTGCTTGAAAATGGGGAAAATGAGAGAGAGAGAGAGAGAGAGAGAGAGAGAGAGAGAGAGAGAGAGAGAGAGAGAGAGAGAGAGAAATGGGTGTGAGTGATGGGTGATGTGTACTTGACATGTAAGGGATGGGTTTGTAAGAGAGAGAGTTAACTTTAGGGGAGGGGTGGTTATACTTGACATGATGTGGTAATTGATGGGATTGATTTAACATGTTATAGAGATTCTCTTGGGTTTTGTAATGCGCGGTGTTTTCCTCGAACTGAACATGGGCCCACATCTCCTGTCCCGGGTATCGCCTCGGCGTGTGAGACATGGCATCGGAATCACGGCAACGGCGCGGTCGCTAGGGTACAAGTCTCAGGTTGATTCGACTTGGGTTGACAAGACTCGGCTTATGATCGTGTACAAATGTCGGATAAAGGTCGAAGGTTGCTAGAATTTGACCGGAAAGACCGCGGAAGCCTACGAAACAGTACAGTCTAGGATACGGGTCTTACATGAGTAGACCCACTTGTTGCATGTGTAGGGCCCACATGTTTTGTATTTGAGGCCCATGATTAGGGTCCACCTGTTGTGTATATGAGGTCCATTGGTGCGGCCCATTAATGTAGCCTACTTGTTGTATTTAAGGTCCACCGTGACGTGTATTAGGACCATGTGATGTTGCCCATAGTGATGTGTATGTAACCCTTGTATGAGGCCCATTGCGATGTATATTAGGTTTTTGTGTGAGGCCATGGGCCCACTTTATGTTTGGTTTGATGTGGGCCAATACTTGGGAGCGATGTTAGTTAAATGACCACGTTGATGGGCAATGATGGTTGAATGCCCACATTGTGACCTTCCCTTAGGCCTTGATAGTCCCATTCTCATCATTCGCTTGTGGGTTAACCCTAATCAGTGGGCCCCATTAACCTTAGATAGATGGCTCCATGCTATCGAATTTGATATAACCACGGCTAAGGGCCGATCATTATATTATGGTTGATCGTTTGTTCATCTATGGACCCGCCTTGTTTATGTGCTGGTTGTCGGTGCCGATTATCGATGTGGATTGTTAGTGCTGATTATCGAGGCAGATTATCGATTCGATACCGATTCCGATCATCGATTCCGATTCTGATTGTCGAGGCCGAGTATCGAGGCCAATTCCAATTGTTAAGGCCGAGTATTTAGGCTGATTTCGATTGCCAAGGCCGATTATCGTGACCAATTACCAATTCCGATTGACGTAGTCGATTTGTCTATTTTGATTATCGATCGAGGTTGAGTATCGTGGCCGATTATTGGTTTTGGTTGTCGTTGCTTATTGCCGATTATCGATCGAGGTCGATTATCGTGGCCGATTGTCGATTCCGATTGTCATGACCTATTGCCGATTAGTGATCGAGGCCAATTATTGTGGTCGATTGTCGATTCCGATTGATGTGATCGATTTGTTGATTCCAATTATTGATCAAGGTCGATTATCGTAGCCAATTGTCGATTTCGATTATCGTGGCCGGTTGTCGTTTAGCGATGGAGGCCAATTATCATGACCGATTACCGATTCCGATTGATGTGGTCGATTTACCGATTCTGATTATCAAGGACGATTATCTATCGATTCTGATTGTCGTGGCCGATTACCGATTCGCGATCAAGGTTGATTATCATAATCAATTGTCGATTCTGATTGACGTGGCCAATTTGCCGATTCTGATTATCGATCCAGGCCAATTATCATGGTGGATTATCGATTCTGATTGTCGTGGATGATTGCTGATTCTGATTGTCGAGGCCGGATATTGAGGCTGATTGTCGAGGCCCAATGTGATGTATATACGGCCCGTATGTGATGTGCATTTAGCCCATGTTTGAGGCCTAATGTAATGTATATGTGGCTTGTATTTGAGGCCCATTGTGATGTGTATTTAACCCATGTTTAAGGCCCAATGTGATGTATATGAGGCCTATGTGATGTGGCCCATTATGATGCATTCGAGGGCCAGGCGATGGAGCCCATTATGATGTATGTTAGGCTCGTGTGAAAGGCCCATTGTGATGTATATTAAGCTCTTGAATGAGGCCCATGGTGTTGTATATTTGACCCTTGTGTGAGGCCATGAGTCCACTATATGTTAAGCTCTATGTGGGTCATTCCTTGGGGGCAATGTTGGTTAAATGTCCACATTGTCGAGGTCGATTGTTGATGCCGGTTATTGATACCAGTTATGAGTATGTGACTGCATAACATCATGATACATGCCCATACGCATCATCTGTATGTTTGTTATGAGATGTGGCTGACCATTTCATATGTCATTGTGCAGGTTGTTATGAGACTCCCTAATAGGCGAAAGTTATCTCGCATGAGCACACGGTATGTGCAGGATTGATGCATGATTGGATTGTATGACTCATGCATCTTACATTGTGTGTTGTGATTACTATACGCCCTAGTGACATCAGGGCCATAGCCTCCACAGGCATAGCGTGGATGGTCAGATGGGACATCAGAAATTTATTATTAGCATCAGGCTGTCATAGATGACCTTGGGTGAAAATTCCTAAACCTCCAAAGCCAGGAGATGCCCCAACGTTGAGACCGAGTGGATACATGAGCTCTCGAGTGCCGAATACCAGGAGGCAGCGTCTTCCATTGTGTCGTGGTCGATTGAGAGGGGGTGTGGCCTTACCTGCCCGAGGGTAGGGGGTTTTACTAGGCTGAGTTTGACCAGCTCGTGAAAGGGTCCGCTATCGACGTGCTGGGTAGATATTGGTTGACTATTGGCTAGGCGGATGGTGAGGTCTCTTCCACTTGCATGGTCACGTGCAGTAGTGTAACGCCTGTGAAAAATCCGTACTTGGGTTCGAGTACCAACTCGACCCGAAATCGCGTAGAAATAATTTTCATGGAAATTAAGCGTAAGTTAGCTAGCGCAACGCTGGAGTAGCTGGGAAATAGTCCCTGATCACTTTAAATACGTTCTACAAGACCCAAATCGAGTAGAACAAACGACTCTACAACACTCTATAACCTCGGATCAAACTCTAAGCGGGTTTGTCCTCTGGACCACGTTGAACTTTTGTATTGGATTTAGACCGCGCGTCGAAGGTCCGATACCTCCTATCTTAGACCGTTAGAACCGCCCAGCTGGACTTGACAATCATCTCCAAAATCAAGTCAAACCGATAATCACAGACTATTTCGTTGAACCCGGACTGAAGCGACCGCGAATAGGGACGGATTTGGAATTTTAAATTCAAATCTGGCACACGACTTGACGCGTCAGTATTAAGCGTTCTGACCGTCAGAATTCATCCAGATTACACCCTCGGATCAGGAAAAATTTCTATTTATTATCATGAGACTTTCAGCCCTGATCTATGTGCGGTGACCGTTGAACTGAAACTGGTCCGCCACGTACGATCTGCGAACCTTGCCAGACTGAAAACTTAATACGAGCTACATCTGGTGCACATGAGCTTAAGTCCGATCGCAATCGACCAGGGGACCACCAGAAAGCAGTTTTTGGACCGAAACAGCCCCGAAATGGATAGGCACCAAGTAAACTTCATCCCGGAGCCTATTTCCGGCGATTTCAAGCTTATAAAAGGGGTTGAAACCCTCATTTCTCCCTTCCATCCGAAAATCACAAACCCTAGAGAAAAGGAGAGAGAGTTTGAGAGAAAGAGAAGAAGAGATTCTTCCCGCTTCCGAGCCCCTGACAGTTGCTGCTTCAGCACTTCTTTCCAATCACCTGGCTGGTGATTTCTCCACTTTTTCAGGTATAAAATAACCCCAAAAACTTGCTGATTTAGGGTTTACTTAGATGCATAACATGTTAGCTAACGTATTCCATAAATCAGGCTCTCCTACTGCCGTAAACGAAGCGTACACGCTCCGTTCAAAATCCCGCAACCGTAAGAGACTAGGTGAGGATTTTAGATGCTTTGATTGACGGTTTACAACGCTTTCAATGTCGTTTAATAGTAGATTATCGACGGCATCGCCGTTTGACATGTTCAACATGCTCTCCGTTTCTTGTTTCGTAAATTAACGAAGAATATGAGATTTAGGGCATTTTAGTCATTTGTAGGAAGTACGGTCTACATGCATATTTTGCTGACGTGATTGACATGGTTTGTCGCCGCATTAGGGAGTTAGGAATGCTTGCATAATCAGTTTGGCAAAGAGATTCTCCTAGTTGCGCACTTTGGGTCGACATACTATATGTAGACTTAAGTGTGTAGTGTATGTGTTTGTATAAATGCTTGTATTAGTATGTATTGAATTAAATGATGTTATGTAGTAATTTGAGATTGATTTCTTGATTAATATGCTGACCTAAATGATTTCCTACATGTTTACTCTATGCATGATTGCATTACATGCATAAAAGGTATGCCTTGAAGATTTGCTTAAGTTGAATGTTATAACATGTGTTAACATGCTCGCATGATGTATTTCAATTCCAATACCTTTGCATATAGTGCTAATATGATTCCATGGATGTGTGGGACTAGACTTAGTCCAGGCAGTCGGTAACCGAGCGAATTCGTGGCTGACTGGTCATAGCCACGAACGACGCGTCGATGAACGTGATTCGTGTTTAGAGTTGGCGGCAGTGGTTAGGCCACGCGAAGTGTTTTACGCACTTCATGTCGTTCGACTTGAGATGCGATCGAGCTAGTCGAGCCCGTCAAGTAACCCGACTGGCCGATGTATGTTCACCTTGTATGTGTCATAAGTGCTTGAACCTAGGGTACTGAACTTACCACTGAAAACCCTGTTAACCATGGTACCTTGATCCATGAAGACTCATGAGCCGGGCATGGTGGTATGGGACACCGTGGTCGAGCTGTCGGCCTATGCTGGGGCCACAAACCTCCCCGTAGTGACCAGTGAGCACCTAAACTCGTGAGCAGATTATGGTGGTATGAGAAACTATATTCTAGCTGTCGGCCTACACTGATCAGGCGACGAGCCCTTTGTAGTGACCGCGAGCGTATTTTGAGTCCACGGGAGGCGACGACCCTTCCGTTGCAGTAGAGTACAGTAGGCCTGTATTGATAAGGTGATGGGGGAGCGGTGCAACGAGTGCGAGCAACAGCCCTGGCAGCCCTTGCAGTGACCTACGAAATATACATCGTATGAGATTACTAGGAGTGACGACCCTAGACAGGATCTATGTTGGGATTGATACAAGGGAAGTACCTTAGTTTCCCAATCCTGCTGTTTGAATGGACTAATAACAACTTGGAAATCATATCACCATAGCATTGCATGTGCCTGGAAGATGTGGAGCACTCTAGGGAGTGTGGCATGCCGCGGTCGTAAGATGTTGCCGCATGAGGGTGATCGTCGGTGAGGGCATACATCACGTCATATCATCTTGCATTAATAACAGTATTAGGATTGTCTGATTTACTGCTTTACTATTATCGCGTGATTGAATTGTGAACATGCTAATCTTTGATCTATGATTCCACTGAGTTGATCACTCATTCCCACGTTACGGGATGGTGTTTGCAACACCCACCAGACCCTGTTGTAGTTGCAGGTGAGGACGAGATCCAGGAGGTGGAGCCAGAGATTGACGAGGACCAGGATGAGTTCTCGTATATGCAGTATCACGACGGCTTCCCGTAGGCGACCTGGATTGAGGGGACATCAGTGGGACTTTCTTTTGAACATTATTCTTTGTTATGTATATGTATATGAGACTCAGAGATGTAGTCATACTTTGGAGACAGATGAGATTACTTTATTTTTTCATACAGTGATATATACATTGTTTAGTCTTTCGCTTGCTTTTATCACTGGATCTGAAGTATGAATTGCAGTTTTGGTATACTTTTACTCATGTGAATGCTTTAAATCAGACAACATTGAATCATAACCATTTTTGTTGCATAAGTGACGGTCTGGAACTCGGGAGTTGAGTTTATACACGACCCCCGATTTTTAGGGTGTTACAAGTTGGTATCAGAGCATGAATGAGAGTATACTGGGCCTGGGTTATGGTCTTGCGACGTACGCTGTCGCTTCCTTTGACTTAGGTGGGTACGAGGAGGGTCTAGAAACACTTCTAGGATCACAGATTCGCCGATAGGCGAAGTCTATTAGTATCGATCGCAAGATCGAGTCTGTAACGTATCTCGGGTCGCGTAAAGCAACCCGAATCACTTCTAAGTTGTAGGAAGTCAGGTGGAGACGACCTATGAGAGGTTTTAAACCGCAAAAGTGAATCCTTGGGCCGTGGGATGACCACGACTCCTGTAATCAATCGCCAGGGCTTAAAAAACCCCGTTTCGTCAAAAATTCTCAAAATTCCTCCTCTAAACACTCCGACCTTTAGTTCTTTCTTATCCATTTCATGTTAGGCATCAAACCTAATGTGAAAATAACATAAATTAGTGCTTTCACAAAATTTTACAGTGAATAGTAAAATTTCATGAAAAATGGCCATAAGGCCATTCTAATTTCACTTTCTTTAGCAACTGAGGATCTAGATAGGTGTACTGGCTCCTTCTACTCCAAATTCATATGCTGCATCATATGGTTTGGTATTCGGGATTGCAATATGGACCCGGAAAGCCCCGAACACATGTTTGGGCTCACACAGACCAAAATATTATGAATTAAGGGGTGGGACATACCTTTTTGGACCCCTGGGACCATGGGGGACCAGATCCAAGTGGTCCCACCAGCCAACGTGAAAGTTGGTCGGCGATGCCATTGCCGGTCGGGCGATGCATCGCCGACCGGTGGTGTCCAATGGAGCTGATTTTTGGGCGCACGCCCTTAAATGGCATGTGCACCCTCCCTATACAGCTCCCATCTCACGAAAATCTCCAAATCTTACCCCTCCTTCACAAACAGCCCTCTCCAAAGCCCTATTCTCGATTTTCAGCAACCCACTCTAAACTCCGGCGTCCCAAAACACTTCTAGGACCCTCCTTGGCCAAAACCGACCACCACCCATCACTTATTGGGTGTTGGCAGCCTCTTTCCTTGAAGATCTCACCATTTGGAGCTCCAAAATCCCCCAAATAGAGCTGAAATCGTGGGGTGCTCCATTCTATCTTTTTGTTTGTATTTCTCTCTGAAAGTATAGCCTTGGGAAGCTTGAAGCATCCCTCTACGATGCCTAGATTTCCTTTTCTCAGATTGGGCAGCCATTTCTCTGCATTTTCAGCGTTTTTCATGGCTTTTGTGGAAGCCATTTTGGGTCTTTTGTCACTCTCATCCATCATATCTTTGATGGGTAAGAGGAAAACCGCGACAGACGAGGCTGGGCCAAGCCGCCCTGCTCGATCGAGAAGACCGCGAGGTGGTGCCGCAAGTTCAAGCGCCGCCGCAGGTCCAGCTCCAGTCCTGGAGTGCCGTACAAAGCGGGATTTGGATCCCCATGCACACCTTGGACGAACAATTTTATCGGAGATGCCTCATAGTCAATACACTGATCGTAAAGTGTTATTTGAGGTGGACGTAGATGGACGATTGTTCGGCGAGTATCTGTTATTCGAACGTATTGAAGCTGCGCACTGGGGTCCGATCTTTGAAGCTCGCGCTCGTGCTAATGTGAGCACCGTTCGTGCCTTCTATGCTAGCATCCAGAATCCTACCTTGGAGCCTTTGCAGTTCAAAATCCCTTTTGGTAGAGATCGGATGGCTACGATCGACGTTCGGTTGATTGCGCGACTTCTCAACGTGCCTCTAGGTGATGTGCATCCTAGTGAGAAGAATTTGAAGACTAGACGTGAACGAGATCGCCGCACTAGGTTTCTGTGCTGTAAGTTGGTTCCATGGCAGCCTAATAATAGCCTAAAGGCGACGTATATGTCTGAGGATTTACGCCTGCTGCACCATATCTGCACGTTTAATGTCTATCCTAGGTCGACGAACCGCATTGAATGTACACGTCTTATGGTCGATTTCTTATTTCTAGTGGCCCAAGGAGAGAACGTATGTATGGCCACTTTCATCTTACGACAGATAGTTCTCATAGCCAGGTCGAGGAGAACATCCGAATCGCTTCCCTTTGGCCGACTTATTTGCAAGATTGCACTTGAGTTTGCCTATAGACTTGGGCCCGAATTACCGGTATCGATTCACACCATCGATGAGTCGACAATGGTCAAGATGAAGATTGGGTCGCAATACCGTGAAAATCAACTTGAAAGGGATAGTGGGGATGACTTTGATGAAGAGGAAGATCAAAGCGAAGAAGAACCTAGAGCAGAGGTTCAGGAAGAGGCTCAGGAAGAAGCAGAAGAGGAGGCTCAGGATACTGATGAGAGCCCTCCTCCTTCTGCGCAGGCTACTATCGACGACTGCATTGCTCGGATGGAGGAGAGTCAGACCGCGTTGCGAAGGGAAGTCCAAGAACTTCGAGCAGAAGTCACTGATGCCAAGGCCGTTACAAAGAAGAAATTTGGCAAGGTGACTCGCACCTTGAAGGCAATCCTGTGTTGCTTACAGGATAAGGGTGCTCCTCCTCTGTCACTAGACTCCGACTAGCGATGCGATCTTTGATGTTGTTATTAGTAGTTAGCCATTTCCTGTTTTATGTGTGTAAGCCTGTTAGGGCTAGTGCTTTGCTTATGTTGCTGTTGCTTAACTGTCTTAATTTCCATGTAATTCTAGTCATGATGCTTGTAAGGATATATCCCTTGTATTGTGACAATTTTGATTAATTGAAATGCATGAAATGCCTATGACTCTTTAAGTGAATGATTGTGGTGTATTTGTGCAATTGAGACTGACAAGGTTGCGCCCTATTTTGAATATAGGGAATGCCACCTAAGACTACGAGGAGCGCGGTTCGGCTTGCATTGTCAGACCATATGGATCAGACTCCCTCTCAGTCTGGCACTCGTTCGGACCCTCTGTGGGCCCGATTCGTGAGGCGGTTCGGTCGTCTCAGCCTGCTGTTGGTCCTACAGATGGACCACCGCCATTTACACCATCAGTTAGAGAGCCACATCGCGCATCTACTTCCACACCGCATCCGCCATAGCCTGCTCCACCCCCTGACAGATTCGAGCAGATGATGGCTATGATGCTAGAGCAACAGCAGCTCCTGACCACCATAGTGGGGACACTAGCCCAGGGTGGGGGTGCGACTACATCTACTCCACCTGCACCACCTGCGCATCCAGTTGAGGATGCCTATACTTACGCCCAGGATGAGGGAATGACCCATCCTGCGCAGCCTGCTTTCCCTGCGGGGAATCCTGCCGACACATGGGGCCTTTTGGAGCGATTTCAGCGCTTGCGGCCTCCTACTTTCACGGGTTCTCACAGACCCGAGGAGGCTGAGTACTGGCTCGACCGAGTGTCGAAGATTCTACGGATGTTGCACTGCACCGAGGCTGAGCAGGTAGAGCTGGCTACCTTCCTGTTTGAGAGAGAGGCCAGTATGTGGTGGGATAGCGTACTGCGGACTGTTGCCGCAGATTTTGTATGGACGTGGGCAGCGTTTGAGTTCCGCTTCCATGAGAAGTATTATCCCCAGACCTACAGGCACGAGAGGGAGAACGAGTTTCTCCGTCTCAGACAGGCAGCGATGACAGTTACCGAGTATGAGCATCGGTTCACAGAGTTGGGCAGGTACGTCCCGACGATTCTAGCTGATGAGCAGATGCGCATACGACGCTTTTTGGAGGGCTTGCGACCGGATATTCGGTCGAAGATGTGCTGTGTCAGTTTTCCCTCCTATGCGGAGTTAGTTCACATGTCCATGCGGGCAGAGCAGGACGTGGATTGACTTGCGCGATCACGAGGCCTGACTACTCCTAGGCCACGACCGGATTTGCCAGACAGGCCCTTCGCGGGCAAGAGGCCTCGCATTGATCCTCCTACTAGGACTACGGCGCCTGTACCACCGTTTTGGCGCCCTGGTTTGACATGTACATACTGTGAGAGGACGGGCCACTTGGCGCAGAGTTGCTTTTCGAGGATGCGGGACAGTGGGTTCTCGCCGCCGCAGAAGATTGATCGTGTACGTCCGCAGGCGATATCAGCACCGCCTATACGGTCAGCTCCTGCGCATCCTTCTTTCAGACCTACGGTATCGCAGATTCGACAGCCTCCACGGCCCTTGACACAGCGGCCGAACCGGCCACAGCAGGCTCGAGTTCATGCATTGACCGCTGAGGCAGCTGTGACGCTGACTTTCCAGCATTCAGCCTTTGAGGTCACGGCCCATATCGGAGGTACTCCCGTTCTTGTCATGGTGGACACTGGTTCCACGATTTCTTTGATATCGCGTGCCGTAGTCAGACGTCTTGGGTTACAGACTATCACTATGGATAGCGTGCGAGTCTTTGCAGCTCATGGAGATTATTCGGATGTCACCCAGATGTGTGAGGGTTGTTTGGTTGATCTGGGAGGCAGGACGATGACTCTTGATCTGGTCGTCGATCCCTCGCTCGTTTATCTCGACGTCATTCTTGGCATGGATTGGTTGACTGCAGCGAGAGCCGAGATTGACTGCGAGACTCGTATAGTCACAGTGTACGAGCCTGAGGGTGCAACCTTCACATTTCCAGTGCGGGTAAATCTTCCTTTCCGCATTCTTAGCTACGCCACTCTATTGCGCGACGCTGGTGCCCAGGTACTTGAGCAGACGCCAGTTGTTTCTGAGTTCGGGGATCTGTTTAGGAAGATCCTTGGTTTGCCGCCCCGACGTGAGATCGATTTCACTATCGATCTGGTTCCTGGTTCTACACCCGTCTCACTGCCGACGTATCGCATGGCACCATGTGAGATGGAGGAGTTGAGGACGCAGATTGATGGTCTGCTAGAGCTTGGCTTCATACGGCCTAGCGTGTCTCCTTGGGGAGCACCGGTCTTGTTCGTGAAGAAGAAGGATGGTTCGCTGCGATTGTGTATTGATTATCGCAGGTTGAACCAGCTCACGGTGAAGAACAAGTACCCTTTGCCCAGGATCGATGACTTGTTTGATCAGTTGAGAGGAGCGCAGTACTTCTCGAAGATTGATCTTCAGTCAGGTTATCATCAGCTGCGCGTCAGGGATGAGGACGTGCAGAAGACAGCATTCAGGACCAGTTTTGGCCACTACGAGTTCCTCGTGATGTCGTTCGGTCTCACGAACGCACCGGCCGTGTTCATGGATCTGATGAACCGGGTATTTCGGCCTTTCCTCTATCGATTCGTAGTTGTCTTCATTGACGACATTTTGGTGTACTCTAGGAGTCGAGAGGAGCACGAGGAGCACTTGCGTTTGGTCCTTGATACGCTCAGACGACATTAGTTGTTCGCACAGTATAAGAAGTGCGACTTCTGGAAGCAGGAGGTGAAGTTTCTGGGATACGTGGTGTCCAAGGATGGCATGGTAGTTGACTTGTCTAAGGTAGCTGCGGTGCAGGACTGGGAGCAGCCTGGTTCTGTCACTGAGGTGAGGAGTTTCTTGGGTCTCGCTGGCTACTATCGGCGCTTCATTTAGGACTTCTCGAAGATCGCGAGACCCTTATCTCAGTGACACGGAAGGACGTGAAGTTCGCCTAGAATGATAAGGCGGAGTCAGCTTTTCAGGAGCTGAAGGACAGGCTTACGTCCGCCCCTGTGCTAGTATTGCCAGAGCAAGGGGTTAGATACACTATATACACTGACGCGTCTAGCGTTGGTTTGGGTTGTGTCCTTATGCAGAGGGACAGGGTAATTTCGTATGCCTCGAGACAATTAAGGAAGCACGAGGAGAATTACCCTACACACGACCTGGAGTTGGCAGCCGTTATATTCGCACTGAGACTCTGGAGACATTACCTCTACGGAGAGGAGTTCGAGCTCTTTTGCGACCACAAGAGCCTCAAGTACATATTCACGCAGCGAGACTTGAATATGAGGCAGCGGCGATGGATGGAGACGCTGAAGGACTTCAAGTTTGAAGTCACTTACCATCCTGGGAAGGCGAACCTTGTGGCTGATGCGTTGAGCCGCAAGAAGGTGATAGAGTTTGCGGCTCCGCTGATGGTTGCCGAGTGGGATATGGTTGAGTTTTTGCGAGACTTTGAGCAGAAACTCACCGTAGAGGAACCATTTGAGTTCATCGCACACGTATAGGTGCGATCTCAGATCGATGACCGAGTCATCGAGGCGCAGAGGGACGACGCGCATCTTACTGAGCTTCGAGAGCAGGCCAGTGATGATGCTGAGCCGACTTGTGAGTTGGTATGGATGGGGGCTTACGTTACCGTGGCCGCCTATGCGTCCTAGATGTCCATGACTTGAGACGAGAGATTCTCGAGGCTGCGCATTCTACTAGACTCGCGATGCATCCAGGCAGTACGAAGATGTATCGTGACGTGAAGTGGACGTATTGGTGGGAAGGTATGAAGACCCACATAGCTGAGTTCATGTCCCGTTGTCTCACTTGTCAGCAGGTGAAGGCAGAGCATCGCCGACCACCTAGACTTTTGCAGCCTATGCCGATTGCAGAGTGGAAGTGGGATTTCATTTCCATGGACTTCATTTCTGGGTTGCCGAAGACGAGGAAGGGGCATGATTCCATTTGGGTGATCGTCGACCGATTGACGAAGTCGGCGCACTTCCTACCGATCAGAGTTACGAACTCTGCAGACGAGCTGGCTAGATTATACATCCGAGAGATTGTGCGTCTGCATGGAGTTTCGTTGGAGATCGTGTCGGATAGAGACACGCGGTTCACTTCTATTTTCTGGACTCGCATTCAGGAGGCTATGGGTGTGAAGTTGAAGTTCAGTACTGCCTTCCACCCACAGACAGACGGACAGACGGAGCGAGTGAACCAGATCCTGGAGGACATGTTGCGAGCTTGTGCATTGGACTTCAAGGACAGTTGGGATGACTGTCTTGCATATGCGGAGTTTGTGTACAACAATAGCTTCCAGGCGAGTATCGGCATGGTACCTTATGAGGCGCTGTATGGGCGACCTTGTCGCGCACCGCATTGCTGGTTAGAGGTCGGTGAGCGTAGCTTGATTGGCCCAGAGTTGGTGCAGGCGACGTCAGAGAAGATCGATATTATTCGACGTCGGCTTCTTACAGCGCAGAACAGACAGAAGAGCTACGCCGATACGAGACGGAGGCCACTAGAGTTCACAGTTGGGGATCACGTGTTTTTGCGAGTTTTCCCTATGAAGGGAGTCCTTCGGTTTGGGAAGAAGGGGAAGCTGGCACCGCGATTCATTGGTCCATTCCAGATTCTCGATCGTGTGGGAGCAGTGGCTTACCGATTGGCTTTACCCACGCCCCTCGCGAGCGTCCACAACGTATTTCATGTTTCTATGCTGAAGAAGTACGTTGCTGATCCTTCCCATATCATCAGATGGGAGCAGGTGCAGTTAGGAGAGGATGTTACTTATATCCTGCGACCGACACGCATCTTAGACAGGAAGGAGCAGGTACTGCGTAGCAAGGTGATTCCCCTTGTGAAGGTACTATGGACGCATCACTCTGAGGAGGAGGCTACTTGGGAGACAGAAGCCGAGATCAGAAAGAACTACCCACAGCTTCTCGAGGAGTACGAAAAGGTACAAATTTCGAGGATGAAATTATTTGTTAAGGGGGGTAGATTGTAACGCCCGTGAAAAATCCGTACTTGGGTTCGAGTACCAACTCGACCCGAAATCGCGTAGAAATAATTGTCATGGAAATTAAGCGTAAGTTAGCTAGCGCAACGCTAGAGTGGCTGGGAAATAGTCCCTGATCACTTTAAATACGTTCTACAAGACCCAAATCGAGTAGAACAAACGACTCTACAACACTCTATAACCTCGGATCAAACTCTAAGCGGGTTTGTCCTCTGGACCACGTTGAACTTTTGTATTGGATTTAGACCGCGCGTCGAAGGTTCGATACCTCCTATCTTAGACCGTTAGAACCGCCCAGCTGGACTTCACAATCATCTCGAAAATCAAGTCAAACTGATAATCACAGACTATTTCGTTGAACCCGGACTGAAGCGACCGCGAATAGGGACGGATTTGGAATTTCAAATTCAAATCTGGCACACGACTTGACGCGTCAGTATTAAGCATTCTGACCGTCAGAATTCATCCAGATTACACCCTCGGATCAGGAAAAATTTCTATTTATTATCATGAGACTTTCAGCCCTGATCTATGTGCGGTGACCGTTGAACTGAAACTGGTCCGCCACGTGCGATCTGCGAACCCTGCCAGACTGAAAACTTAATACGAGCTACATCTGGTGCACATGAGCTTAAGTCCGATCGCAATCGACTAGGGGACCACCAGAAAGCAGTTTTTGGACCGAAACAGCCCCGAAATGGATAGGCACCAAGTAAACTTCATCTCGGAGCCTATTTCCGGCGATTTCAAGCTTATAAAAGGGGTTGAAACCCTCATTTCTCCCTTCCATTCGAAAATCACAAACCCTAGAGAAAAGGAGAGAGAGTTTGAGAGAAAGAGAAGAAGAGATTCTTCCCGCTTCTGAGCCCCTGACAGTTGCTGCTTCAGCACTTCTTTCCAATCACCTGGCTGGTGATTTCTCCACTTTTTCAGGTATAAAATAACCCCAAAAACTTGCTGATTTAGGGTTTACTTAGATGCATAACATGTTAGCTAACGTATTCCATAAATCAGGCTCTCCTACTGCCGTAAACGAAGCGTACACGCTCCGTTCAAAATCCCGCAACCGTAAGAGACTAGGTGAGGATTTTAGACTCTTTGATTGACGGTTTACAACCCTTTCAATGTCGTTTAATAGTAGATTATCGACAGCATCGCCGTTTGACATGTACAACATGCTCTCCGTTTCCTATTTCGTAAATTAACGAAGAATATGAGATTTAGGGCATTTTAGTCATTTGTAGGAAGTACGGTCTACATGCATATTTTGCTGACGTGATTGACTTGGTTTGTCGCCGCATTAGGGAGTTAGGAATGCTTGCATAATCAGTTTGGCGAAGAGATTCGCCTAGTTGCGCACTTTGGGTCGACATACTATATGTAGACTTAAGTGTGTAGTGTATGTGTTTGTATAAATGCTTGTATTAGTATGTATTGAATTAAATGATGTTATGTAGTAATTTGAGATTGATTTCTTGATTAATATGCTGACCTAAATGATTTCCTACATGTTTACTCTATGCATGATTGCATTACATGCATAAAAGGTATGCCTTGAAGATTTGCTTAAGTTGAATGTTATAACATGTGTTAACATGCTCGCATGATGTATTTCAATTCCAATACCTTTACATATAGTGCTAATATGATTCCATGGATGTGTGGGACTAGACTTAGTCCAGGCAGTCGGTAACCGAGCGAATTCGTGGCTGACTGGTCATAGCCACGAACGACGCGTCGATGAACGTGATTCGTGTTTAGAGTTGGCGGCAGTGGTTAGGCCACGCGAAGTGTTTTACGCACTTCATGTCGTTCGACTTGAGATGCGATCGAGCTAGTCGAGCCCGTCAAGTAACCCGACTAGCCGATGTATGTTCACCTTGTATGTGTCATAAGTGCTTGAACCTAGGGTACTGAACTTACCACTGAAAACCCTGTTAACCATGGTACCTTGATCCATGAAGACTCATGAGCCGGGCATGGTGGTATGGGACACCGTGGTCGAGCTGTCGGCCTACGCTGGGGCCACAAACCTCCCCGTAGTGACCAGTGAGCACCTAAACTCGTGAGCAGATTATGGTGGTATGAGAAACTATATTCTAGCTGTCGGCCTACACTGATCAGGCGACGAGCCCTTTGTAGTGACCGCGAGCGTATTCTGAGTCCACGGGAGGCGACGACCCTTCCGTTGCAGTAGAGTACAGTAGGCCTGTATTGATAAGGTGATGGGGGAGCGGTGCAACGAGTGCGAGCAACAGCCCTGGTAGCCCTTGCAGTGACCTACGAAATATACATCGTATGAGATTACTAGGAGTGACGACCCTAGACAGGATCTGTGTTGGGATTGATACAAGGGAAGTACCTTAGTTTCCCAATCCTGCTGTTTGAATGGACTAATAACAACTTGGAAATCATATCACCATAGCATTGCATGTGCCTGGAAGATGTGGAGCACTCTAGGGAGTGTGGCATGCCGCGGTCGTAAGATGTTGCCGCATGAGGGTGATCGTCGGTGAGGGCATACATCACGTCATATCATCTTGCATTAATAACAGTATTAGGATTGTCTGATTTACTGCTTTACTATTATCGCGTGATTGAATTGTGAACATGCTAATCTTTGCTCTATGATTCCACTGAGTTGATCACTCATTCCCACGTTACGGGATGGTGTTTGCAACACCCACCAGACCCTGTTGTAGTTGCAGGTGAGGACGAGATCCAGGAGGTGGAGCCAGAGATTGACGAGGACCAGGATGAGTTCTCGTATATGCAGTATCACGACGGCTTCCCGTAGGCGACCTGGATTGAGGGGACATCAGTGGGACTTTCTTTTGAACATTATTCTTTGTTATGTATATGTATATGAGACTCAGAGATGTAGTCATACTTTGGAGACAGATGAGATTACTTTGTTTTTCCATACAGTGATATATATATTGTTTAGTCTTCCACTTGCTTTTATCACTGGATCTGAAGTATGAATTGCAGTTTTGGTATACTTTTACTCATGTGAATGCTTTAAATCAGACAACATTGAATCATAACCATTTTTGTTGCATAAGTGACGGTCTGGAACTCGGGAGTTAAGTTTATACACGACCCCCGATTTTCAGGGTGTTACAAGTAGGCGACGATTTACATGTAGAGTGTACTAGACCTCGGTGATAATCTCAGAGAGGAACCGTACTGATATGTGGACTTATTGAGCAAAAGTTGCATACTCATTCATTCATTCACTTTCATTCGGGCTGGTGGTGCACAACCATTTGTTATATGTACCTTCGCATGACCAGGGTTTCAGTTAGGCTCGCGACTAACCTGAGATCAAGAGTTTACTATATTGAGTCTAACTTTCCAAATTTATGTATGAGACTTGTTTGAATAGAAGTCCTTTGTGGTAGACCTCGTAGCCTATGATACTACGTACTATCATCTCGACTTCACACTCAGCATGGTCATTCCATTCGCACCGTATATTGCATTACATCCGCGGCATATAACATTGTGAGTTACTATGTTTCTGCATGGCCTAGATACGTTTGACGATATTCGTGAACTCATCAAGAATTGCATATTATATTGTATCCTTGACATCTGATATATGGCTCCTTATGACTCATTTATATAGCTAATCTACATTGCTTCCTCAATATATGATATTGGTTCATTATATTTTTGCATCGCATAGCCTAGATAATGCTAATGGTATTTATGGGCAAATCAACATATTTTCGTATATATTCTGATATTGCATGATTTATGGGCTTCTCAGTATTTCCATTTACTCTGATTACTCTGACATTACTTACTTGACACTTACCTTGTGCACATACTTTCATTGTCCAATAAATTTTCTATAAGCTTATACAAGATAGATGCGTGCAGGTGACACTAGGTAAGAGTAGTATTGAGCGTGGAGCATGCAACGGACCTCTGAAGCTTTAATTTTCTATATATGTATTTCCCTTTCAGCATTGTATTCAAAAGATTATATTAGTGGATATGTGATGATGATGTTGCCTTTGTGATTTGGGTAAACTTATGGTTATGCTTCTTATGAGATAAATGTACACTGAAAAATCCTCCTCGTAGGATCCCAGGATCAGAATTTGGTGTATGGATGTCGAGGGCCAATAATGGGGTACTACGGAGGCTGTCACACCGGATTCGACGATCAAAATTCGTATGAGTCCGATCTTCGGGTTTTGAGCGTGACAGAGGGATGGGTGTGATGGGTGTCACGCCCTAGACTCGGTAACTGGACTCACAAGGAACTCGATGGCCAGTTCTGTCAGCAACAGGCTCCATAGTACCCCATTCTCAGCTCCTGAGGCAGGTTCCAATCTTGGAATCCTACAAGGAGAATTTTTATAACGGTATAATCATTTCCGATGCGAGCATACCTAAGATTTCAGCAAGTACATCTAAGAATAACAAAGGCACACATCGCAAAATCCACTATAAATTTGAACTTTTACTATCATCCATAAGGTCCAAAAGGAGATACATGCGATAAAAAGGAAAAGAGAGAAAGGTCGGCAACACTGGAGTCTCAAATGCTCAGCTCTACTCCACGTTGTACTGCTATGATGCCTGCCTAGAATCTCCTGCACACATCAATCGTGCATAATCTTATAGAAGCTTAGAGGGTGGTGAAAGTGTGTGACAATGGTGCACAGAAGAATAGTAGGAGATGCATGAAGGGAAACATGCTTAATGGAAATATCAATAGCCTTACCAAAGCTTATCATGAATACGATGTGACGAGCACTGGATGCCATACCATGACAATGCATGAAGTGACTTGTACAACCAATGCTAATGCGATACAAGTATGCCAGTGCTTATATCCAAACCGCAAGTCAAGTACATTTCCAATCATAAGTAAATCACCGGGTTCCATTACACTGCTGAATGTCTACCGCTCTACAGACCCTGCACAGTTAAACGAGTGTAAGAGACCTACTACCCGCTTGTGGACACGGTAGAGGACCCATTTACGAGCTGGTTAGACTCAGCCTAACAATACCTCGTCACTCCTAGTAGGTAAGGCCACACCCCTTTCCAATCGACTACACGACAGTGGGAGTCATGACCTAACGTATAATGCCCTCGTGCGATCATGTATTCCACCCGGTCATGGCGTTGGAGCAGATCCTTGGTACCATGAAAGTTTTAAAAATTTTACCCATGGGCATCCTATGCACCCGGTATGATCAACTAATATTTTCGGTGTCCACACATACGACCATCCACAAATATCCCTGTGGAGTCAAAGCCCTGATGAAGCAAGGGCAGATATCCACATGCTACGTAAATGGTAGACGCATGAATCACACAATCGTCCTTGCATTAATCCCAAGCATCCATCGTGCTTCAGAGGGGAAAACTCCACCCTTCGGGGAGATAACAATATGTCCTACACAATGAAACAACCATGGCCAATCATATCTCAACTAAGCATGCATATGATGCGTATGAGAGTGGGCCATGAAGATGATTAGGGGTACCAATGAGGTGAAGATGAACTCTCCACCTAACTATAAAGGGTCTAGGTACTTAATAAATTCCTCATAAGGAATACAATCTCTAGTGGGGGCCCATTTACTTGGAGTAGTCGACGAGACAAAGGAGAGCAATGATATAGGCCTAAATAGATGAAAAGGGCCTAGCAAGGGTCTATGGTGGGCCTTTAACCACTCATAGAAATCCATGGGCCTACCTTAGGGCCACCAATGTGGACATCCAACCACAATTGGTCCTCAAGAGGTAGCTCATCTCTAATTGATCACTGACCAAAGCCTAAGGCCCACACAACATTAGAAATAAGAAATGGGCAGCCATAATCAGATCACTTACACTCATGTTGGGCTTCAGAAAGGCGGCCCAAGGCCTACCCAAAATATGGGTCTAAAGGAAATACATATAACCCAACCTATATATACCACAATGGGCTTATAGGTGAAAGGTTAGGGCACAATAAAAAGGCCATTAATCCCTTATATTATGGTGGCCTAGTGGGCAGACCATTGCTCAAACCACATAGGCAAATGTCATGCTCTTAGTCAAGTAATATTGGGCATATAACCTGGCCCAAGTATAAAGTTGATTTGGTGGACAACCAAGGGCCCATCTACTTGTGTAATCTGGCCCACTAGCCTAACACAATAATATGGTAATAATGGCCCAAGAGTTCAATGGGCCTATTTAGAAAGTTCTAGTCCAATTGGGCTTAAAAAGTTCAACAACTAGCTACATTCATGGACCCAATTGGGTCCAACTATAGTGGGCCTCAAAAGGCATTTATTAAGCCCAACATTTAAGGGAATAAAGGTGTAAATTATTCCCTATAAGATCCTCATAATGTGGTGGGATATACAAAACATCTAGGTGGATGCCCCAGCCTGGGAGTCCCTGCCAAGTGAGTCACTCTCGGCCGCACCATGGCCAGTTCAAATGACCGTTGGGTCTGAAATTTATAAGGTGACACTTCCATGTGTGGGCCGTACCCTAATAAAATTTAAGAATTATGCATGCACAAAAGGATGGGCCAATGACCACTTCCAAAAAGACATGGGGCCTCCACTATCATTTAGTAAGCCCCACATGCTTCAAACATGAGGTGAAGAAGAGAAATAAGAGGAGGAAATGGAGATTCTAATGTTCTAAGTACATGCACACCCATCTATAAGGTCTTCAAGCAAACACCTCCAAGATAGTCTTCAAGGTCCAAGGAAAGAAGTTTAATGGTCAAGATGCTAGACTAAGGTCTGGATTATAAGGTAGAAGGGAGGATGAAGGGTTGAAAAATGGGTAGAAAATTACTGGAGAAGAAGAGAAGAGAGAAGGAGACACAGAGAGAGGGGTAAAAATAGAGAAAAAGGGATTTCAAGGCAAGAAATCATCTCTTTCTTGCCATGGATAGAGAAGAGCAATCATAACAATAGGGAGTTAGAAACAATGTTGTAGGGTTATTAGGCTTTTTAAGTTAGTGGGTGGTGTTTTGAGGATGAGTGGTGTAGGGATAGGGCCTAGGTAGTGTGTGTATGTAGTGTGTGTTGGAGATAGTGCCAAGAGGTGGGACCTACCTAGAAATTCATGCACACCACCCCACATGATCATGGTCAAGGGCTAAGAAAATGAAATGCACACAACTTATGATCTACACGCTGGATTAATGCACAAGAAACGGCGTCGGAACCGCAATGATGAAGTGGTCGTAATGGCATAGGTCTCAACTCAATTCGAGTCGGATCTTCATGACTGGACTTACGGAAGACCGCAAACACTATCTAAGGGTCATGGGTCATCGAGATTTGATTGGTAGGACCACGGGACGAAGGTGGATGGAATGCATCCTTACACACACATGCACACATGCGAACTCGGGTCGGGTCTCACAATCCTCCCCACCAATAAAAAAATTTCATCTTCGATATTAACAAAATGAGAACAATAAAATGCATAACATCTTCATATATATATATATATATTAACCATTAATCATAAGAGAAGGCAATACAAGCAATCAATCATCGAATAAATGGGGATAACGCTCTCTAATCTCGGTCTCACGTTCCCAAAATGTCTCGACCTTTGAATGATGAACCCATTGGACCTTCACCTAGGGAATGACCTTGGTCCTGAGGACCTTCTCCTTCCGATCAAGATTACGAATTGACTGCTCATTGTAAGAAGCATCCTCACGGACCTCAAGTGGCTGCCAATAAATCACGGGAATAGTGTTCAACCTACATTTTCACAACATAGAAACATTGAACACGTTGTGGATCGTGGACAACTCAGGGGGTAAGGCAAGCCTATAGGCCACAACGCCCACGTGCTCGGTAATATCAAAAGGTTCAATAAATCTTACGGTGAGCTTGTCCTTCACACCAAAGTGAACCACACCCTTCATAGGCGAGACCTTGAGATATACCATGTCCCTGATGCGAACTTGAGGGGTCGATGCCGGCGATCAATAAAACTCTTCTGCCGGCTCTGAGCTGTGCGTATCCTCTACCTAATAACATTAATAGCCTCCGACGTCTGCTACATAAGATCGGGATCTAAGAGACGGCGCTCTCCAACCTCGGTATAACAACTAGGAGATCTACATAGTCTGCCATAAAGTACCTTAAAAGGAGCCATGCCGATAGTCTCCAGATAACTGTTGTTGTATGCAAAATCGACGAGGCACATATGCTCATCCCAACTGACCACAAAATCAATCACACAAGTCCCTGAGCATATCCTCAAGGATCTGGTTGACCCTTTCGGTCTGCTCATCAGTCTGCGGATGATAAGTGGTGCTGAGATGCAAAGTGACCCCCAGCGTCTGCTGGAAACTCCTCAAAAATTGAGATGTAAACCTAGAGTCTCGGTTTAAAACGATCGAAACAGGGACGCCGTGCAGTCTCATTATCTCCTTAATGAATATCCTCGCCAACTGGTCCATAGACCAAGTAACACGTACTGAATGAAATGAGCCGACTTTGTCAGACGATCGACGATAACACATATGGTATCGTGTAACACCCCGAAAATAGGGGGTCGGGTAGAAATCCAACTCCCGAGTTCCAGAACGTCACTTATGCAACATAGATAATGATAAATGCATGTTGTCTGTAGAATGACATTAAACAAGATTGAGACTAAGCCAAAACAGCATATCATACTCCAGAGAGAGTTAAATTAGCAAGCGGAAGACTATGATAAATACATAAAATATATAATTGATTGTAAGTCTCCAGAGTGTGAACATGTTACCAGGTTAATTAAATAATGTATACTCCGAAAATGGAAAGAAAAGAATATACATGAGTGCTCCAAAAATATAAAATGACAAGTGTCATGGCGTCTAATCAACCTCCCTGTAATCTCGTCGATCAGAACATGCATAAAGGAGGGATCCTCCTCATCATCATCAAGTCCGGCTCCGCCTCGCAGGCCGCGCCATCATCTGCAATTACAAAAGTGTCTGGTGGTGTCTGGAACACCGTCCCGTAAAGTGGGAGTGAGTAATTAACTCTGTGAAATCATAGAGAAAAGATTAGCATGTTATCAAATCAATCACACGTTAATAGTAAAGCAAGCAACCAAGCATTCCTAGATACTGTTGTTAATGTATGCATGAAATGACATGATGGATGCCCTCACCGACATACTCCCTCATACGGCACCATCTCATGCCCGCGGCATGCTTTCTTCCCACAGTGCTCCACATCTTCCAGGCACATGCAATGCGATATGAATAATGATTACCGAGTTATTATTAGTCATTTTCATACAGCAGGATTGGAAAACTAGGATACCTTATATCAATCCCAACACAGATCCTGTCTAGGGTCGTCACTCCTAGTAATCTCATACGATGTTATATTTGTACGTCGCTGCAAGGGCTGCCAGGGCTGTTTCTCACACTCGTTGCACCTCTCCCCCATCACCTTATCAATACAGGCCTAATGTACTCTTGTCACTATGGAAGGGTCGTCGCCTCCGGTAGACTCAGAATATGCTCGCGGTCACTACAAAGGGATCGTCACCTGATCAGTGTAGGCCGACAGTAAGAATATAGTGTCCCATACTACCATAATCTGCTCACGAGTCATAGGTGCTCACTGGTCACTACGGGGAGGTTTGTGGCCCCAGCGTAGGCCGACAGCTCGACCACGGTATCCCATATCACCATGCCCGGCTTAGAGTCTTTATGGATCAAGGTACCATGGTTGACAGGGTTTTCAATGGTAAGTTCAGTATCCTAGGTTCAAGCAGTTATAACTCATACAAGGTGAACATACAATGGCCAGTCGGGTTACTTGACAGGCTCGACTAGTACGAGCGCATCTCAAGTCGAACGACATGAAGTGCATGAAACACTTCATGTGGCCTAAACACTGCCGCAAACTCAAAACACGACTCGTGTTCATCGATGCGTCCTTCATGGTACATAGAAACCAACCACGAATTCAATCCATTACCGAATGCCTGGACTAGGTCATAGCCCCAAGCATTTGTAAACCAACGTCAGTAAACACATGAGAGTAACAAGAATGCATATAAACAATACAAGCATGTTGTTACAGGTTATAACATACCACATAAGCAAATCCTCCAACACATGCATTTCATATATATAATGAAATCAATACATATAGCCAACATGATTGAATTCATATACATCAGCATATTAATTGAGAATTCAATCTCAAAACTAATTCACAACACCATTTTACTCAATACATACTAATACAAACATTTATACAAACACTTAGTCTACACACTTTAGTCCACAGCGTATGTCGACTCAAAGTGCGCATTAGGGTGAATCTCTTTGCCAAACCGATCATACACATATTTCTAATATCATAACACGATAAATTTACATGTCAAGTATTTCAGCAAAATACGGACGTATACAGTATTTCTATAAATGCCTAAAATACCCTAAATCTCATATTTACCGTACATTTACGAAACGAAAAACAAATAGCATGTTGTTCATGTCGAACGGCGTTGCCGTCGATAATCTACTATTAAATGACATTGAAAGCTTTGAAATCAGTCAATCTAAGCGTCTAAAATCCTCACCTTTTTTCCTAGATGAGTATCGTTTCGAACGGAACGTATACGCTTCGTCAACAGCGTAGCGGCGACCTAATGCAGAAGATGTATGAGCTACTTTGCTATTTGAATTGACGGAATCCTAAATCAGCAAGTAGTTAGGGTTTTTTTACCTAGGAGTTCATTGGAATCACCGGGAAAGTCATTGGAGTGCGGTGCTTCGATTCGTGCAATAGCTATAGCAAGTAGCAGGAGAATCTCTCCCACACTCTCTCACAAACTCTCACTTTCTCTCTCCCTCAATCTAGGGTTTAAAGCAAATTCGGATGGGAGGGTTGTGAGAGGGTTTAAAGCCCTTATATAGGCTAAAACTTCACCGTTTTAGACTTAGGAACAAAGTATACTTGGGTTTTAACCAAATCTGGACTGTTTCGATCCAAAAGAGCATTTCGGGAGGTCCCCTGGCCGAACGCGGTCGGACTTAAGCTCATGGTCACTGGATCTTGCTCACACGAAGTTTTCAGACCGGTAGAGTTCCCAGATTGCACGTGGCGGTCCAGTTTCAGTTCAACGGTCATCGTACCTAAATTAGGTCCACAAGTCTCATGATATGAAAGAGATATTTTTCCTGATCCAAGGGTAAAATTTGGCTGAATTCTAACGGTCAGAACGCTTAATAATAACGCGCCAAGTAATGTGCCAGATTTGGATTAAAATTTCTAAATCTAACCCTTTTCTCACTCTCTTTACTCCAGGCTCAATGAAATAGCCTCTGAACGTCGGTTGGCCTTGATTTTCGAAACGATTGTCAAGTCCAGCCAAGCGGTCATAACAGTCTAAGATGGTAGATATCGGACTTCCGACGCGCAGTCTAGATCCAATACAAAGTTTCAAAGGGTTCCTGAGAACAAACCGGTTTAGAGTTTGATCCTGAATTTTAGGGTAATGTAGCGTCAACGATTCTACAAGTTTTTGGTCTTGTACAACGTATTTAAAGCGTTTAGGGACAATTTCACAGCTACTCTTGCGTAGCGCTAGCTAACTTACGCTTAATTTCTAAAGGAATTAATCCTAAGTGATTTCTTTGGCTTTGGAATTGGGTTCTGAGAGGTTACCAAGGTGTTATAGTTGACCCATTACCTAAGGATGTCTAACCCCAGGTTGAAAAAAATCCAGGGTGTTACATATCGTGACCACGCTGAGTACTCAGAAAATCTGCGATGAAGTCCATCGATACGTGCTCCCACTTCCACTCTCGAATGCTCAATGACTACAAGGGATTAGGGGGTCTCTGATGATCGGCCTTGACACGATGGCATATGTCATACACGGACACAAAACTCATAATCTGACACTTCATCTACTACCAGAAGTACTGCCTCCTCATGTCTCGATACATCTTTATGGAGCCCGGGTGGATAGTAAGTCTTGATCGATGTACCTCAGTCATCAGATCAAGACGCAACTCTGGTACATCCGGGACGCACAACAGGCCTTTGAAGCGTAATCCACCATCAAAACTAATCTGCCAGTCTGATTGCTCCACGGATGTAGCCTCTGCTCGGTACTCCTGAAGTGACTCGTCCGTTTGCTGAGCTTCGATCACCCTAGCCACCAAAGAAGGTTGAATCGATAAGCTTGAAAGCTGAACAATGGAAGACTGCAGGATAAATTCAAAGTCATACTCTGAAACATCCTCGAGCATCTGCCACTATCGCACCATTATCTATGTCATCAGGCCTCGTGGCTACTGCTGAGCGCGTCCGCCACCACATTTGCCTTACCTGGGTGGTATTGAAGGTCAAAATCATAATCTTTCAGCAATTCCATCCATCGCCTTTGTCGTAGGTTCAACTCGGATAGCGAAAATAGATACTTCAAGCTTTTATGATTCGAGAAGAGCTTGAACCTGACCCCATATTGATAATGCCTCCACACCTTCAGTGTGAAGACAACTGCTGCAAGCTCTAAATCATGAGTGAGGTAGTTCAGCTCATGGACCTTGAGCTGGTGCAAGGCATATGCCACTGGCTTCCCGTGCTGCATCAGTACAATACCCAAGCCAACTCTAGAGGCATCAGTAAAAATAATAGAACCCTCACTCCCATTAGGAAGAGTGAGAACAGGAGCGGACGTGACGCGGTCCTTCAACTCCGTAAATGCCTTCTCACAAGTGTCACTCCAGACGAACTCAATGCCCTTCCGTGTCAACCGGGTCAGCGGTGCTACAATATGGGCAAAACCCTCGATAAACTGCCGGTAATATCTTGCTAGACCAAGGAAGATGCGAATCTTGGACTCATTCGTGGGCTCACCCCAATGACACACTGCATCAACCTTCGAGGGGTCCACAGCGATATGCTCCTCGTTACCACATGACTGATGAACTTCATATCCTTTTGCCAAAACTCACACTTTTCTAACTTTGCATACAGCTGGTGGGCATGGAAGGTCTCAAGCATAATCCGCAGGTGCTCAGCATGGTCTTCTCGGGTCCTCGAATATATAAGAATATCATCAATAAATACCACCACGAACTGATCGAGAAACGGATGAAAAATCTCGTTCATCAGCTGCATGAATACGGTGAGCGCATTGGTCAGTCCAAACGACATGACCACGAACTCGAAGTGACCATAACGTGTTCGGAAAGCCATCTTCGGAATGTCCTCCTCTCAAACCTGAATCTGATGGTAACCAGAACGCAAGTCTATCTTGAAAAAATACTATACACCATGCAATTGGTCGAATAGATCATCAATACGGGGAAGCGGGTATCATTTCTTGATGGTGACTCTGTTGAGCTTGTGATAGTCCACACAGAGTCTCAACGAACCATCCTTCTTCTTTACAAATGATACTGGGGATCCCCCAAGGTGAACTGCTCGGATGAATAAAACCTAACTCCTGAATCTTATCCAACTTCTCCTACAGTTCCTTTAACTCTATCAGTGCCATCCGGTAGGGGGTCTTCGAGATAGGCATGGTACCGGGCACTAGATCAATCTAGAACTTCATCGGCCAACGCAGTGGAAAACCCGGGATCTCCTGAAACGCATCTGGGTACTTATAAATAATTGGTAGCTGCTTAATTGTCATACCCCAGACTCGGTAACCTGAATCCCAAGGAACCCGATGGCCGGTTCTGGCCGTAACAGCCTCCATAGTATCCCATTCTCGGCTTCTGAGGCACGTTCCGATCCTGGATCCTACAAGGAGGATTTTCATAACAGTATAATTATTACCAATACGAGCATACCCAAGATCACAACAAGTACATCTGAGAAGAACAAAGGGCACACATCACAAAATCCACTAAGAATTTAAACTTTTATAACCATCCATAAGGTCCAAAGGACATACATAAGATAAAAAGAAAAGAGAGAAAGGTCAGCAACACTAGAGTCCTCAAATGCTTAGCTCTACTCCACGCTCTGCTACTACGACGCCTGCCTAGAATCTCTTGCACGCATCAATCGTGCATAAGCTTATAAAAGCTCAGAGGGTGGTGTAAGTGTGTGATAATGGTGCACAGAAGAATAGTAGGAGGTGCAAGAAGGGAAACATGCTCAATGAGAATATCACTAGCCTTACCAAGGCTTATCATGAATACGATGCAATGAGTACTGGGAGCCATACTAAGGTAATGCATTAAGGGGCTTACACAGCCAATGCTAATGCAATGCAGGTAATGCTAGTGCTCATAACCAAACCATATGTCAAGTATATTTCCAATCATAAGAAAATCACCGGGGTCCATTACACTGCTGAATGACTGTCGATTCACAGACCCTTCACTGTTAAACGAGCATAAGAGACCTCACTACCCACCTGTGGACAGCCAATCACAAGCAAGGCCTGATGGTAGTGGACCCATTTACGAGCTGGTAGACTTAACCTAGCAATGCCGACTACACACCAGGCAGGTAAGGCTACACCCCTATCCAACTGACTACACGACATTGGGAGTCGTAGCCTAACGGTATAAGGCTCTAGTGTGCTCACGTATTCCACCCACTCACGGCGTTGGACCAGATACTTGGTACCATGGAAGTTTTGAGAATTTCATCCATGGGCATCCTATGCACCCGGTATGCTCAACTAATATTTTTGGTGTCCACACATACGACCATCAATGAATACCCCTGTTGAGGCAAGACCCTGATGAAGTAAGGGCGGATATCCATAAGCTATGCAATGTCAGATGCATGAATCACACAATCACCCATGCATCAATCCCAAGCATCCATCTCTCAGGGAGATACCAACGTGTCGTATGCAATGGCACAACCATGGCCAATCATACCTCAACCAAGCATGCATATGATGTGTATGGGAGTGGGCCATGAAGATGAATAGGGGTGCCAATAAGGTGATGATGAACTCTCTACCTAACCATGAAGGGTCTAGGTACTTAACCAATTCCTCATAAGGAATACAACCTCTAGTGGGGGCCCATATACCTGGGAGAGCCCACGAGACTAAGGAGAATAATGGTATGGGCCTAAATAGATGAAATGGCCTAACAAGGGTCTATGGTGGGCCTTTAACCACCCATAAAAGCCCATGAGCCTACCTTAGGGCTACCAATGTGGACATCCAACCACAATTGGTCCCCAAGAGGTAGCCCATCTCTAATTAATCATGGATCAAGGGGCAAGGCTCATGCAACATAAGAAATAAGAAATAAGCAGCCATAATCATACCACAAACACTCATATTGGGCTTCAGAAAGGGCGGCCCAAGGCCTACCCAAAATATGGGTCCAAGGGGAGCACACATACCCAACCCATATATACCACAATGGGCCCATAGGGGCAAGGTTAGGGCCTAACATAAAGACCACTAATCCCATATATTATGGTGGCCTAGTGGGCAGTCCATTGCTCAAACCACATGGGCAAATGTCATACTCTTAGTCAAGTAAGTTGGGCCTACAACCCGTTCCAAGTATAAAGTTAATTTGGTGGGCAACCAAGGGTCCATCTACTCGTGTAATCCGGCCCACTAACCCAACACAATAGTATGGTAAAAATGGCCTAAGAGTTCAATGGGCCGATCTGGAAAGTTCCAGCCCAATTGGGCTTAAAGACTTTAACAATTATCTACATTCATGGACCCAATTAAATTCATCTGTGGTGGGCCTCAAAAGTGCATTTATTAAGCCTAACATTTAAGGAACTAAAGGTATAAATTATTTTCTCTAAGACCTTCATAAATTTGGTGGGCCCCACTCCTCAAAATTTCAGCCCAAGGCCAAGCATAATTATAACAAGTTGCTGTCCTAAATTTGGGCACTCCATTAGAGTGGGTCCAAGGCCTCTAAAACTCTGAAAATTGAGGGCCAAGATCCCTCATCATGCATACAATGAGAGAAAACCAAAAAAGGTGGCCCACCATTAGAAGAAATATTTTTGAATTATAATTTTTATCAAGGCATATTGCTGGATTGTACAACAGAAAAATTTGAGAGTCCAGCCATCTTGGCCCATTCTTTTGGATTCCCAAACGGGATCATTTGAGGCTAAATTTTACAGAGTGATACTTTCATAGGTGGAACACACCATCACAAAATTTTAAAATTTTTAGATATTTCTAAGTATTTTAATTAATTTAAACAAAACAGACTATCCAGAAAATCGGACAGACCTGGACATCCCAACGTGGTGGGCTAGTCCGGCACTCTCCATGGTGTGTATAGGAGTTTATTAGACCTGAAATTTGGTAGGTGGGTCCTAAAATGAGTGAACCACACTCATACAAAATTTTAAAATTTTTGGACATCTATAAATATTTTAATTTATTTAAAGAAATCAATCTATCCTGAAAATCGGACTGATCTGGACACCATATTGTAATGCGCCGGTCCAGCCACCACCATGGTGTGTACAGTAGTCGATTGGTCCAAAAATTTTGTAGGTGGGTCGTAGCATGAGTGAAAAACCTCATTATAAATTTTTATAATTTTTAAACACCCACAGATATTTTAATAAATTTTAGAAAGTCAACCTGTCCAGGGTGGAATGTTGCTGGAATAGTGCAGAAAATCCAGACTGTCCACCTCACTTGTATCACACCTTTTGGGACCCCAATGAAGGTCAGTTGGGGCTGAAATTTGGCATGATTATAGGTAGGGTCTACACCTTTAAGAAACATACATTACATAGGACCAAACAACCCTCCAAATACCCAGAAATCTGGCCTCAAAATGACCTAAAAATCTATCTAGATGGTTCTAGACAGCAACATATAACAGAAAATAAATAAATATAAATACTATTTAAAAGGGGATTTAATCCAAGAAAATTATTGTATAAACCACCTTAGTGGGCCACATAAACATCCAAACCTTTCCATTACAAAATACCCCTTGCATGTGCCCCATATAGGTGGATTATGGGCTCCAACGTCCAAGGGTGGACTGTCATGGACGTCCACCCTCCAAGGATGGTCTGGATATTTTTGGTCCACAAGGTGGGCCACACACTCATGATCAGAAGATTATTAACAAAAGAAAATAAAGATTCGGCCACAAAAGAAGGGTCTTCGCCATATTGAGGCCCTTCCCCTCATCACTCATGCACACACATTCCACTATATTGATGGGATTACAAGATCTACCCATGCATGCATCTTCAAATCAAAATCCAATGGTGGAGATGCCATATCCACCAAGGATCAAGAGTCTAGATGACCTAAGGATCCTTTAAAATAAGAAAAGAAACCATGGTGGGGTCCATGGAGAAAGGCCCTACCCATGAGTAATGTATGCACAAAAGGATGGGCCAATGGCCACATCCAAGAAGACATGGGGCCTCCACCATCATTTAGTGAGCCCCATATGCTTCAAGCATGAGGTGAAGTATAGTAATAAGAAGAGGGAATGGAGATCCTAAGGTTCTAAGTACAAGAACACCCACCTACAAGGTCTTCAAGCAAACACCTCCAAGATAGTCTTTAAGCTCCAAGGTACATGGATCTATGGTTGAGATCTTATTTCAATGATTAGGTGGGGGGATATATGAGGGAAAGTGGGCTGGAAAAATGGAAGAAAGTTGCTCGAGAAGAAGAGAAGAGAGAGGGGGAGAGAGAGAGAGGGAGAGAAATGAGAGGGAAAAAGAGAGGAATGAGATTTCAAGGTAAGCAATCATCTCACTCTTGCCTTAGATAGAGAAGAGTAATCATTGTAGTAAGGAGTTAGAAACAATTTTTCTAAGGTAGGTTAGGTGTGGGTGGTGTGTGAGGTCTTGGTAGTGTAAGTTATGGAGATTTAGGTGGTGTGTGTAGTGTGTGTTGGAACTTGTGCAAAAGAGGGAGTGTGGCCCACATGCACCACTCCAAGGTAGGCCACATGATTAAAATTAAGGGCCATTGAATGAAACGTACACAACTTATGATCCACACATTGGATGGACACACAAGACGCAGTGTCAGAACCGCAACGATGAAGCGATCGCAATGGCATAGGTCTTAGCTCGATCCGAGTCGGGTCTACGTGATGGGACTCAAGGATGACTGCAATCATAATCTGAAGGTCGCGGGTTGCCGGAATTCGACCGGTAGGACCGTAGGACCATAAGAAATGAAATGCACACTCACACACACTCATGCACACATGAAAACTTGGGTCGGGTCTCACATCAATACTCTCTGCCACAGAATCCTCAACGACTGAAGCTAATAAACTAGATAACGGCTCTCCTCTAGGCTTGGTGACGAACTGGAATACTGGTAAGCTTGGAATGTGAAACGTAACCATCCTCGTGGCACAGTTCAAGATGACGTGATACTCCGCAAGCCAGTCCATACCTAGAATAACATCAAATCCTACCATCGGTATCACGAACAGATTAACAAGAAGGAATATTTCACCCACTAACACTGGGCAAGACGGATAGCGACGGGTCAATATCATAGACTTCTCCATGGGAGTCGAAACGGTCAAGGCCTCAGACATTGCCTCCGACGGAATATCGGTCGATCGGCAAAACTGCTCAGCCACAAAAGAATGGGAAGCACCAGAATCAAATAAAACATGAGCAATGCAAGCAGAAACAAGAATACCCTCAACGACTCCACCGGTCGATGACTGCGGGTCCTGGCTTGGTGCCTGCTGCGTAGAATAAAAATGGCCCTGAGCTGGTAGGGGAAGCAAACTGGAAGACTGAGGGTCCTGAGTATGAGCCTGTTGGGCTGTTATACATACTTGACCCAAGGATTTAACAACATATGGATATCCTCTTTGCTGGTGCTGCGGTTGCTGCTGTCTCTGCTGAGGAGGTCTGCCTGGCTGCCTCTACTAAGGTGGTCTGCCTGGCTGCCTCCGCTTCTGAGGAGGATGAGGAGGAGGCAACTGCGGTGGCCTTTACTACTAAATGGGGAGAGGGTACTCACGCCTGCGATGCCTGGCCTGTCCATAACCGAAGTATACACTAGAAAAGGGGCCGGAAGATGAAGCGACTAACGATACTGATGATGAGGAAGAATTTACTATCTGAACCGCAGGCTGCTAAAATCCTGATCTGCCCCTCCATCTCTACTGACGGTGCTACCTGGAACTGCCGACTGGTGCCCTCTTCTTCCTGTCTTCACCAGAACTTTTCTCTCTTAACCTCTGGGTCATAGCCCAGTCCTCCTCATAAACAAGTGGTCGATGAACAACTTGGTCGAACGTTTTCAAATAATGCCCTACCACATGGCTCCGAAGGGTAGGACGTAAACTGGTCATAAAACGACGGACCCTCATCTTCTCATTACTGGTGAGATGAGAAAAAAATCTGGACAAGGCCAAGAAACAAGCCTTATACTGAGATACATTTATATCACCCTACACTAGGGTCTCAAACTCGATCGCCCGCTGGATCTAAACATGCTTAGGGAAGAACTTCTGGTAGAAATGGGTCACGAACTCCGCCCATGTCTAAACGAACTGAGGTCTGACCATCCTAGATACAGATGACCACCAATGATGGGCCTCACACTGAAGGAGATAGGTCACAAGGGATACTCTTTGGCCCGCAGGACACTATATAGTGTTAAAAATCCTCGCAACCTCAGTGCGCCAAGCCTCGGCTGTAGAAGGGTCAGGTCACCACTAAACCTCGGGGGATCATGCTGTCGGAACTCTCGGGCTATGACACTATCACGCAGTTAAAATTGCGGTGAAGATCGCTTTAGTTGAAGTAGGAATAGGTCAGTATATCCTAGAGGAGGGTGAATAGGACTTTTTAAAGTTTTTATAAATTATTAAAGATCCTTATCACACTAAGCCTATCACAGAGTATTGATTAGGATTACTCAACCTTAACTCTACTAGCTTCCAAGCCTGATAAAGGATCCAATCACAAACTATTTAAAAGACAAACAATGTATAGATGAGATTGTGATGGATATGACTGTGTGTGCATAGGATGCGATCATATATAAAGACATGCAAGGTAATTACATAAATGAAAGATAATATCAAACTCAAACACAGTCATTTTATAGTGGTTCGACGACTTGCCTACTCCACTCCCGGCTTCCACACTCAATCCTTGAGTGACCGGATTTCACTAAGGAGGTTTTTCATGGTTCGCCTTCAACCTTTACAGAGGTTTCTACTCGATTCACCTCAAACCCTGGAGTTTTACTGGCGTACTCCTAACCAGATGTTTATGCCCACACAGGAAAAGGGTCCACACAACGCACCCTGAGGTTTCTACTCGGTTCACCTCTAACCCTGGAGTTTTGCTGGCATACTCCTAACCAGATGTTTATGCTCTCCACAGAGCAAGGGTCCACACAATGCACCCCGCACGTACACTCCCGTCGGAGGCCTCCTTCGAGGACTTCAAATGATGAGCAACACTTAAAACCTAATCCTAAAAAGGAATGATCGCAAGTGTCCTCTGGACTCTTAGTACTTACAGATAAGTTGATGAGTCCCTTTCAGCATAATGATGAAGACCTTCTACTTGTTGATGAAGAGTCTTCAGCTCCCTTGATCCGCAAGATGAAGATGTATATATGCTAGGCTTAGGTTGGGTCAAGGTTATAATGGACTACCACTCTCTAAAGGTTTTCCTATAAGGAAGATAGAGAGGTTCCCATCATCTATGCATTTAAGGCATCCCAGCTTAATGATATGTCATTAAAGCAGTAGCTGAAGGATCCTTGAATGTGGAAGTTCATTCCCCAATCCACTCTATGAGATATCAATGATGAGGGTGGATTGGAGGATGAACTTCCTGAGAGAAAGGGCTTAGGTAAATGATAGGAAGGTAAAACACTCTAAAGCACTCTCTACTTTCTCTTCCAGCAATAAAAATAACTCTCTCTATTTATAGGCAAAAGGTTCCAATGGATATAAACGGTCATATTTATGACAGAATTCGATATCATCAGTCAGTCGTCGATATGATCGAGCGTATACTCTCGATTGTATCGACCGACCTCTCGATGATAAGAACTCAATTATCATTTCACTTTTGGAAACCTTCTGCCAACTGGTCGATGGGATCGAGACACACATCGATGATATCGGATTTCGAACTCCGATTCCATCGAGTGATGGTTCGATCTATCGACAGTTGAAAAACAAGAGAGAAGCCTTGAAGAATTTCATGATCACAGATTGATCGGGGAACCAGTCGATGTCATCGGAATTTGTACATCGATCATATCGGCGACCTTTCGATGGGATCGATAAATCGTATAGATTTTACATGAAGCTTGCTGGACGAATTATGTCCTGATTCGATCCAATCGACTTGGTCTTGATATGATCGATATATGAATATCGATTTATCGACAGGCACCCCGATCGACTTTAAAAGAAACCTGAAATTCATGCTGGAGAGAACATGCGCCTCACAGTCGATATGATCGACTGACTCCCGATATGATCGATATTTGAGTTCAGATTGAATCGAATAGTCATCGATGTATCAAAGCAATTGATAGTTTTCTTTAGAAAAACAGGGGCACCGAGAAGTAGTCTGTTCATACGATCGATCCACTTCAGATATGATCGATTTTTGAATATCGATGATATCGACTCGAAGGTCGATATATCGATAAATCGTCCAGAAGATTGTTTGATTGCTAGATGCTTTTTGTCCTCACTCGATTGTATCGATTGATATGCCGAGGACATCGATAGAGCTGGTCGATCATATCGAAAGGGGAATCGACATAATCGACAGTGTAAGAAAAACTTAGAATATTTTCTTTTTGATAAAAAGTTTTCTTATACATAAACCCTAAGATGTTCTAGTTCTTTTTAATGGTTTAATCACCTGGTATTTTGGGACATGGGATGTGAGGCTATGATTTACCTTTTTGTGAGCTTCCGCACATCCAGATGAGGCAGACACTTGACTTGATCTTCTTATTAGGTGTTGTCGTCCGACTGACTCAACATACAACGTAATTGACAAACCAGGGCACGTAATAGGTGCACTTTCAGCGGTAAGTCAGACTAATGGGAAACCTCAGCGGTAGCTGACTGACGAGTCTGTAATGCGGTGGCAACAAGCTGCGTCAACTGCTGAAAATGCTTAGCTCCTATAGGTACTGTCAGAAAGGTAGGGGCGGTACTCTTCTTAGGCGAAGGCACGGGTGCGGTCAACAGGGTAAGAGCCTCAGTAACTGGAACAATAGGCTGAGAAGGGGGAATAGGTGGGGGAACCAGATCAACTGGATGTACGGGCGCTATGGACTCAACTAGAGGAACAGGCTGGATCGAGACCTCAGGAATCAGATCCTCAACAATGGGAGCAGGATGTGCTCGAGAAGGACGGCTATGTCAGGTGCCTCATCCACGGGCACCACGACTACGGGTGCCACGACCACACGACATCATCTATAAAATAATGATGATGTAAGGAATCAAGACAATTACAGGCTCAATACGGAGCGAAAGGAAGGATCTCAGGACACTACTTGTCCTATGTTCCTGGCAGACCTGTGATGTTCTCCTGAGTCATTCCAGAATTACTTGCTATGCTCTGATATCAACTCCTGACATGCTCCAGACTCGTTAACTGGACTCACAAGGAACCCGATAGCCGGTTCTGGCCGCAACAGCCTCCGTAGTACCCCATTCTCGGCTCTTGAGGTAGGTTCCGATCCTGGGATCCTACAAGGAGGATTTTCATAACACTATAATCATTTTTGATGTGAGCATACCCAAGATTTCAGCAAGTACATCTGAGAATAACAAAGACACACATCAAAAAATCTACTATAAATTTAAACTTTTACAATCATCCATAAGGTCCAAAAAGACATACATGAGATAAAAAGGAAAAAAGAGAAAGGTCGGCAACACTAGAGTCCTCAAATGCTTAGCTCTACTCCATGCTCTGTTGCTACGATGCCTGTCTAGAATCTCCTGGACGCATCAATCGTGCATAAGCTTATAGAAGCTTAGAAGGTGGTAAAAGTGTGTGACAATGGTGCACAAAAAAATAGTAGGAGATGCACGAAGGGAAACATGCTCAATGGGAATATCACTAACCTTACTAAGGCATATCATGAATATGATGTGACGAGTACTGGACGCCATACCAAGGCAATGCATGAAGGGGCTTGTACAACCAATGCTAATGCGATGTAAGTAATGACAGTGCTCATATCCAAACCACAAGTCAAGTACATTTCTAATCATAAGGAAATCACCGAGGTCCATTACACTGCTGAATGACTGGCGCTCTATAGACCCTGCACAGTCAAATGAGCGTAAGAGACCTCACTACCCACCTGTGGACAGCCAATTACTAGCAAGGCCGGACAGTAGCGGACCCATGTATGGCTGATCAGACTCAGCTTAGCAATGCCTCCTTACTACAGGCAGATAAGGCCACACCCTTATCCAACCGATTACACAACAGTGGGAGTCGCTGCCTAATGGTATAAGGACCTCGTGCGCTCATGTATTCCACCTAGTCACGACATTGGAGCAGATCCTTGGTACCATGAAAGTTTTGAAAATTTCACCCATAAGCATCCTATGCACTCGATATGCTCAACTAATATTTTCAGTGTCCATACATACGGCCATCCACCAATATCCCTATGGAGGCAAGGCCCTGATGAAGCAACGGTGGATATCCACATGCTATGCAAATGTTAGACGCATGAATCACACAATCACCTATGCATTAATCCCAAGCATCCATTGTTCTCTAGAGGAGAAAACTCTACCCCTCAGGGAGATACCAACATGTCCTACACAATTGCACAACCAGGCTAGTCATACCTCAACCAAGCATGCATATAATGCATATGGGAGTGGGCCATGAAAATGATTAGGGGTGCCAATGAGGTGAAGATGAACTCTCCACCTAACTATGAAGGGTCTAGATGCTTAACTAATTCCTCATAAGGAATACAATCTCTAGTGGGGGCCCATTTAATTGGGTAGCCCACGAGACTAAGGAGAACAATGATATATGCCTAAATAGATGAAACGGGCCTAACAAGGGTCTATGGTAGACCTTTAACCACTCATAGAAGCCCATGGGCCTACCTTAGGGCCACCAATGTAGACATCCAACTACAATTGGTCCTCTAGAGGTAGCTCATCTCTAATTGATCATAGATCAAAGCCTAAGGCCCACACAACATTAGAAATAAGAAATGAGCAACCATAATAATATCACATACACTCATGTTGGGCTTCAGAAAGGTGGCCCAAGGCCTACCCAAAATATGGGTCCAAGGAAAATACACATAATCCAACACATATATACCACTATGGGCCCATAGGGGAAAGGTTAGGGCCCAACATAAAAGCTATTAATTCCTTATATTATGGTGGGTTAGTGAGCAGCCCATTGCTCAAACCACATATGCAAATGTCATGCTCTTTTTCAAGTAATATTGGGCCTACAACCTGTCCCAAGTATAGAGTTGATTGGTGGGCAACCATCGGCCCATCTACTTGTGTAATCGGGCCCACTAGCCCAACACAATAATATGATAAAAATTGCCCAAGAGTTCAATAGGCCTATCTAGAAAGTTCTAGCCCTATTGGGCCTAAAAATTTCAACAACTAGCTACATTCATGGACCCAATTGAGTCCAACTGTGGTGGGCCTCAAAAGTGCATTTATTAAGCTTAAAATTTAAGGGACTAAAGGTGTAAATTATTCTCTCTAAGATTCTCACAATGTGATGGGATATACAACACATCTAGGTGGGCCTACAAGGCAGGCTGGAGGGTCAGCCAAGGCTAGATGCCCCAGTCTGGGAGTCCCTGCCAAGTGGGCCACTCCCGGCCTTACTACGGCCAGCTCAAATGTCCATTGGGTCTAAAATTTTGTAAGGTGACACTTCCATATGCAGATCACACTCCCATAAAATTTTAGAATTTTTAAATATTCCTAACTATTTTAATTAATTTATACAAAATAGTCTGTCCAGAAAATTGGATAGACCTGGACGTCTCAACGTGGTAGGCTAGTTCGGCCCTTGCCACGGTGTACACAGAGGTCTATTGGACCTGTAATTTGGTATATAGATCCTACCATGAGTGGACCACACCTCCAAAAAATTCTAAAAATTTTGGACATGTAAAAATATTTTAATTAATTTAAATAAAACAATCATCCAGTGTGAAACATTGCTGGAATGTAACTGGCCTGAATTTGTGCCATCTAATGGGTGGGCTTTTGGGCCTCCAAAATTCCTAAAATTTGGACCCAAGGTCCTTCATCAGGTATAAAACAAGTTTCAGTCTAGTAAAGTGGCCCACCATCATCAAAATAAATTATGAATTTTAGTTTACAACAGTGTACATTGCTGGACTGCACAACAGAAAATCAGGCTGACCACCCCTCTTGGCCCACCCTTTTGGATAACCAAATGGAGTCAGATGAGGTTGAAATTTGACATTATTATAGGTGGGGTCCACACCTTCAAGAAACATTTATTACATGAGACCAAACACCACTCCAAGTATCTAAAAATCTAGCCTCAAGATGACCTAAAAATCTATCCAGACAGTTCTGGACATCAACATATAACTGAAAATAAATAAATATAAGAACTATTTAAAAGGAGATTTAATCCAAGAAAATCATGGTATGGACCACCCCAGTGGGCCTCACAAACATCCAGATCCTTCCCATTACCAAATACCCCTTGCATATGCCCCATATAGGTCAATTATGGGGCTCTAACGTCCAAGGGTGGACTGTCATGGACATCCACCCTCCATGGATGGTCTGGATATTTATGGTCCATAAGGTGGGCCAAACACTTATGATAAGAAGTTTATCAACAAAGAAAAAATAAGGATTTGGCCACAAGGGAAGGGTCTTCGCCACATTGAGGCCCTTCCCCTCATTACTCATGCATACACATTCCACTATCACAAGATATACAAGATCTACCCATGCATGCATCTTCTAATCAAAATTCACCAAGGATCAAGGGTCTAAATGATCTAAAGATCCTTATAACAAAGAAAAGAACCATGGTGGGGTCCATGAAGAATGACCCTACCCATGAGTTATGCATGCACAAAAGGATGGGCCAATGGCTACATCCAAGAAGACATGGGGCCTCCACCATCATTTGGTGGGACCCACATACTTTAAATATATGGTGAAGAAGAGAAATAAGAGGAGAAAATGGAGATCCTAAAGTTCTAAGTACATGCACACCCACCTACAAGGTCTTCAAGCAAACACCTCTAAGATAATCTTCAAGCTCCAAGGAAAGAGTTTAATGGTCAAGATGCTGGACTAAGGGCTGAATTATGGGGTAGAAGGGAGGATGAAGAGCTGGAAAATAGGTGAAAAATTGTTGGAGAAGAAGAGAAGAGAAGAGAGAGAGAGAGAGAGAGAGAGAGAGAGAGAGAGAGAGAGAGAGAGAGAGGTAAAAATAGAGAGGAGATTTCAAGGCAAGAAATCATCTCTCTCTTGCCTTGGATAAAGAAGAGCAATCACAGCAATAGGGAGTTAGAAACAATGTTGTAGGGTTAGTAAGCGTTTTAAGTTAGTGGGTGGTGTTTTGAGGATGGGTTGTGTAGGGATAGGGATGGGTTGTGTAGGGATAGGGCCTAGGTAGTGTGTGTGTAGTGTGTGTTGGAGATAGTGCCAAGAGGTGGGACTTACCTAAAAATTCATGCACATCATCCCTAGGTGGGCCACATGATCATGATCAAGGGATAAAAAATGAAATGCACACAATTTATGATCTACACGCTGGATGAACGTAAAAGACATGGAGTCGGAACCCCAATAACGAAGCGGTTGCAATGGCATAGATCTCAACTCGATCTGAGTCGGGTCTTCATGACTGGAATTACGGATGCCGCAAACACTATCCAAGGGTCTCGGGTCACCGAGATTTGACCTATAAGACCATGGGACCTAGGTGGACAGAATGCATACTTACACACACATGCACACATGCGAACTCGGGTCGGGTCTCACAATGGGTGAGTGATGGATGTGTACTTAACTTGTACATTGATTTATTGATGAGATGGGTTGTAGAAATTCTCTAAAGATTACAAATGCAGGACGTTTCTTCAGAAAATACACGGGCCCACAACTCATGGCTTGGGTATCACATCAGTGCGCAAGACGCAACGTTGGAACTGCGAGGATGGTGTAGTCGCAAGGGTATAACTTTTGAGTTGAGCCGACTTAGATCTACTGGATAAAACTTAGGATCACACACAAATACTGTTTATAGATTGCAGGTTGTCAGAATTCTATGGGGAGGATCGCGAGAGTCTATAGAATGGTACGGACTAGGATACGGGTCTTAAAGAAGCCATCACCAAGAGTTTCTCTTTTTCTTCCCTGATTATTTTTTTGCTTTCTTCTAGGGTTATAGATCCAATCATGTCTATGGTTGGCCAAACCTCTTATCTAGGGCTAAAAGGTGAAGCTTATAGCATGATGAGATGTTTCTATTACTTTAATTCATGTTTATGTTGAACTCCATGGATTCTAATTTGATATTTAAGGAATACTTTCAGTTTTTAATGGTTTATTGTGACTCAAATTACAGTAGATCTGAAATAGCTTTAAGTATCTTCTTTTTCTTATTTGAAATTATGAAATTAGTAAGTCTTATTGTTCATCATCGTCCCTTGGGCATGGTAGGGTGATGAAATCATTCCTAATCTTTAAAATTCTCCTTCTTTGAGATTATACGATTGGTAAATCCCGTTGTTTTCTATCGTCTCTTAGGCATGGTTTGGTGATGGAATGCCTGCCAATTATCATAGTTCTCCTTCATTGAGAATTAGGTTAATAGAAGTTTAGATTTGGTTTTATTAATATATTTTTCAATTGGATAGGATAAGAATCCAAGTGGAACCTTGAAACCCTAGTTCCTATTTAAATTCTTAGTTTTAATTACTCTATTCACAATTCCTCTCTTAAATACTTCAGAATTAGTTTCATATCTTCTTCTAGTTCTACTTTTAGTTAATTTCAGAAACGTACAAGTTTCTAGCCCTGTGGATTCGACCTCGATCTTACTGAGATTATTACTACATTGTGACCCTACAGTTGGGGTTGTGAACAAGCTTTTGGCGCCGTTGCCGGTCATTGACGGTTGTGTTTTTTAGATTTGATTAGTTTTGGAATTAGGTTAAGATTAAGATTTTTCTACTTTCTATTTTTAGGTTAGGATTTTTTTTTTTTTTTTTTTTCAGAATTATTTTAGAAACTAACTTAGTTTTCTATTTCTAGGTTTAGAAACTTTCCTTTTATTTATTTATTTTTAGAAACTAATTTACTTTCTAATTATAGGATAAGAAACTTTCTTAATTTATTTTTAGAAACTATTTTTTTTTTTTTTTTAAAAAACTTTCTTATTTAATTTTTAGAAACTAATTACCTTACCTTTTTTGGTTTTAGAAACTTACTTTCTATTTTTAGATTTTTTTTTTTTTTTAAGAAACTAGGTTGCTTTTTTAGTTCTGTTTTAGAAACTAATTCACTTTCCTTTTTCTTCTGCAGGATCCTAAAATTGAAATTTCTAATTTGTTAACTTCTTTCCAATTCTTTTTCTTTATATTTCCAGATTCAAAAACTTTCCTAATTTATTTTTAGAAACTAACTTTTCTTTCTATTTCCAGGTTTAAAAATTTCTTTTTTTTTTTTTTTTTAAAAACTAACTTTTCTTTCTAATTTTAGATTTAGAAACTTTCTTAATTTATTTTTAGAAACTAATTTTTCTTTCTATTTTAAGATTTAAAAACTTTCATAATTTATTTTTATAAACTAACTTTTGTTTCTATTTCTAGATTTAGAAACTTTCCTAATTTATTTTTAGAAACTATTTTTTTTTTCTATTTCTAAATTTGAAAACTTTCCTAAATTGTCTTTAGAAACTAATTTTTTTTTTAGGACTAACCATTTGTTTTGTTTTTACCTTAGGGTTTTTTCTGATTTATTTTTAGAAACTAACATTATTTTCTGTTTTGTAGGATCCTAATATAGAACTCTCCAAACTGGTAAACTCTTTTTAGCTTCTCCTCTACTTACTTTCTATATTGCAGTAAGATTTTTATTTTATTCTATTTTAGGATTAGATTCAGAATTAGGGTTTCACCATGTATATGTAAGAGTGTAAATGTCAATATACTGAGGTAATTTTAGAGAATGTGAGAAATTGTGAAGGCTGATAGATAATTATGTTAAAAAATAACCTACATGTCAAAATTTTTCTGGAAACACCATCGAGAACTAAACATAATACAATGCTGGACTGGTTAAGAAGTCTTTACGTGATCATATGTGGGAGAATAATTACACCCCACGGATTAAGAAAACAGTACGTGATTGTTAGGGTTATCATGGGAGTGAGAATTATTATCACCCATCAGACAAGAAGAAAATAATGAGAGATTATATTATGGGTGATAATATGTACCAACAACTACCAAATTTTCCCACCTATGACCCGTATGACTATAATAAGTGAAAACATCAATATTAGGAAGATGAACCAGCAATACATCATAGTGACAATTCTCTTGGGTCCTCTACCTTTGAAACCCAACCAGAAATGATACAAGAGGAGTCACTTCAGGGTTATACAAACAATTTTGCTGGATCAGAAGAACTATAGAAGCACTTGCATCATGCCTTGGTAAGTTAAAGGAGGCTAGTTAACCCCAGCCTCAACCCACTCCAATTCTTTATTCCCAAGTCTCTACTTACAATCAGTGGAAACATTAAGATTGGGAAGTTGAATCAATAATGCATCATAGTGACAATTATCTTCTGTCCTTTACCTCTGAGATCTAACAAGAAACGATCCAAGAGAATTCACTTTAGAATTCCACATAAACTCTAGAGCTCATTGAGTAAAATACACGCCAAAGATTTCAAGAACTTATAAAAGATATACAACAATTAAGTTCACGTGATGCGATTATGGAGAATATTAAAAATGAGAATGAAAAGTTGGATTGTGTTAATGAGCATACGATTTAATTTCTCAAAGAGTTGATCTCGATGACTATTCAAAGGAATGATCAAGAGACATGGGTGTCTTTCAAATATAATGATATCGACATGCTCCAATCATATGACACACTTGACTTCAATGAAGAGGAAGATGCTAGTTTATTCAAGCCTCAACTCAACCTAGAAAAATAATGTGAAGAAATTGATCTCATGCCACTTGTGAATTGTACTGAATTGGAAGATGATAAGTATTGGGATGAGAATCATGAGTTTATAGCCCAAGATTCACTGGAATCGATTTCAATTATGATTCAAGAAAGTGATCATGAGGTACAGGAAGTTGTTAACCATAATGATCTACTTTACCTATTTGACACACTTGATTTAAATGTGGAGGATGGGCCTTTTTCAATCGACCCTTCTAGCTTTTTTGAGGCATATTAGACCACTCCCCTGATTTAAATTATAATATGATTAGGGAGATGAATGAGTTTCTCAATATGAATCTGGAATTTGAAATCACCCACTTAAGACTATCATCTGAGCTGTCAACCCTTGAAGATATAGTGCCTCTATTGAGTAATAGCAATGAACAAAATCTTTACATCATTGCGCCTACTGTCCAGAATCTGTCTATGCAGGGTAGGGCAAGATTTATCTGGTGACAATTTGTTCTCACCGAGGTGAAGAGCAAGAGATCATGTTTCCCTCTATTCTAAGAGAAGATGAAGGAATCATTGGGCATATCATCACAAATCTCAATGTAGAATTTGAGCCTCTCGCAACTGACTATCTCAACTCTCTGAAAGATCACTTGGCATATTTTACAGATTTAAATGATCTCATGATAAAAGAAATAATGAATGCATTGCAAAACAATATCTTGGTGGTTGTTACTAACCGAGAGAATCCTTATTTTGAAGCCCCTCATTCCACAGATCTTGTATGCTTACCATTAAGGGAAGATGAGCTGAAAGTTGAACCAAAGCCTGAAACTTCGGGATATGTTGAGACTACATCACATATTGAGAATTTTTCTGAATTTTATCTACTTGTAGTCTTTGATTCACCATGTTGCGTTAACTCTGAAACTTTCTCTATCTCAGGTGAATCATATGTACTTTGGATACCTTAGGAGATTGAAAGGAAACTTTATGCTGAGGTTCATAAATTTCTCTTGAAAATTATGCTCTAGGACATCCAAGCCTATTACAAAAAGGGCTTTTGGATGATCTTGTTTCGAAACCTACTGAGAAATTTGTCATGATACTGGCCAGAGGAGGAACCTTGCGGTATGACTAAGTAGCTTTTCCCTATTTTCCTACTTAGGTTTATTACTTTCAAAGAATTTAGGATTAGGATAGTTTGATTTTCACTGTTTAGGATAGTTTGATTTTCATTGTTTAAGATAGTTTTCTTTTTGCTGTTTATGAAAGTTTACTTTCTGATGGTTTAATTCTTGTGCTAACCTATTTTCACATTGAGATATTTTGAAAAATATTCTTAAAATTCATTCTTTAGGTACTACCTTTCCACCACTTCCCTTTTTTTTTTTCGTTGCCTCATTTGCATTGGATGTTTATCTCTTTTACATTGAGAATAATGTAGATTTTAGGTTGGGGGTGTGGATTAGGCAGGCTAATCAGTTGTTTTCTTATTATTTGGGCGAAGTTGTGAAAAATTGAGAAAATTTTTAGAAATTTCTGCAAATTTAAGTGATCTCGAAGTTAATCCCTGAATTAGAATTACAAGATACTTAATGTTGATGCCTTATGTCTCTTCGATTTTAGTCTCTTGGGAGATCTCAAAATTAAGTTAAGTCATTGACCCTCGATTAGAAGTTTTAAACATTGATTAAGTCATGATTTCATATGTCACATTCAGCTTACACATTAAAGTGTTAGTTTGATATTGAATTGTTACCTTGATGATTATTAAGCATGGAAGAAACTAACCTGGGGAATTTTTTCATCATGTTCAATGGGAAGAATTGAAAAGAAAGAAAAAGAAAATACATAACTAAAAAAATAGTTGTCATCGAAAAGGGCTACATATTAAAGATCTTTAAAAAGGTTGACATAACGTGAAAGCCGTCGATGGAAAAATCAAAATCTAGAGGAATAAAAGAGGGAACTAGAAGATGAACTATAAGACAAGTTTTGGTTTAGGTTTTGGTTGTCCTGAATGCTCTTTTAATTATCAATGTTATCATGAAAGTGACGAATTAAACCTTTGATTGTGATAAGTCTAGACTTTATTATACACCCATGGAACTCAATGTTTGGAATTGTCTTTAAACTTGATTATGAAACTTACTGAGTGTAAACGTTTAGGAGAAGGTAATGCTCAATATTAATGTATTTTAGAATTCTATTATCTAAATTTTTTTTTAAACCACTTGAGCTTATAAAAATTATCTTATGGTTCTCAAAATATTTTTTGCATATTTTGCTTCGGACTTGAAAAATACTGGTTGGGGATTGTGTTAAGGGTCAAATATTGCATATTATTCCCTATTTTTATCTTGGTTTTATGAAGATAATAATGCTTAATGTTCTATTTTACTCATATTTGTGTCGTAAGGTGAATTTAAGAGCTTGGATTGAAAATGGTGTTAAAAGCATGGATTTGATGCTCAAGAATCACTAAGGTAAGGGATGGATCTTAAGAGACCAAGATTGAAGAATTCACATAGTAAAGATCCAAGAAAAGTAAGTGAAGAATGAAGAGAATCAAAGATTTGAAGTGAAGAAAAGAAATCCTAAAATCGTCTTAAAAAAGAATATTTTAAAACTCTGCGTCATTTTATGAATTTGCACAGAGTGAAGTCTATTTTAAAACTGTATAGAGTAAAGTCTATTTTAACAAAATGCGTAAATTTGAGGCAGTTTCTAGAGTTTTCTAACTAGGTGCGAAAGTTGGAGTTCCACAACTATAAATAGGACTCCCTAGGATATTCCTAGGCATCTTTTAAGGTTTAAGGAGTGGTGCAAAAGGGTGGAGAAGCCATCGCTAAGTGTTTTTCTTCTTCTTCCTTAGTTATTTTTCTGCTTTCTTCACTACGTGAAAAATGGAAAAAAAATATGAATTTTGAGACGGTTGTGGACTGTCTGCAAAATTCCTTTCTTTAAAGACGGTTTAGAGATGGCCGTAAACCATCTCTAAAATTTTAGGCGGCTCTTGACTGTCCTTAATATGAAGGAAAATTGTCTTTCCATTTAAGACAGTCAGAATCTATCATTAACTGCTGAGAAAAGACGGTCTTTGCCTGTCTTGCATGCAGTCATCTGAGACGGTCAAAGACCGTCCGCATTAGAGATGACCATTAACAGTCTTATAGCGGTCATTTCAGACTGTCAATGACCATCTGCATTAGAGATGGTCCTTAGCTATCTTATAGGCAGTTATCCGAGACAATCAAAGACTGTCTGCATTAGAGATGGTCATTGGCTGTCTTTTACTAGTAACTGAGACTGTCAAGGACTGTCTGCATTAGAGACTGTCAAGGATGTCCTGTCTTACAGTGGTCTTTTTATACTGTTAAAGATCGTCTACATTAGAGACGGTCCTTAGTTGTCTCATAGCGGTCATTTGAGACTGTTAAAGACCGTCTGCATTAGAGACGGTCCTAAACCGTCTTACCCTTCCATTACCATCACACATTGGAGCATGTTTTAATGTGGGGTTACTGTGGAGGCCACCTTCATGTATGTATTATGTATCCAGGTCAAAAATTGAGAAGTACAAAAAAATTATGAATTTTGAAAAAAAAAAAGTTGAGAAGCTTAAAAAAATAATTAACAATGTTTAAGAAAAATTTAGATTTTGAAAAAAAAAAAACTGTGATTTTATAAAAATCTAGATTTTGAAAAAAAAATTAAGAACTTTGAATAATGTTGATAATTTTGAAAAAAAAAAGATTTTGATAAAAAATGATATTTTGAAAAAGAAAATTTAAAAAATTAAACAAAATTATGAAAAAATTGATAAATTTGAAAAAAAAATATATTTTAAAAAAGAAAACTAGATTTTGTATTTTGACAACAAAAATTGAAAAGTTAGATAACAAAAGTGAGATTTTGATGATGTGTTGTATATCCTTGCCACCCATATGGTTCTCCAACCCATTTTTGGGCTGGGTATAAAAAATTGTGTAGATTTAAATCTTAAGTGGACCACACCACTAGAAAGAATGATAATATAGTTACTCGCCATTAAAAATTATAAAAAGCCCATCTTAAGGTTTTAGTAATGCTTATTTGCAATCCAACTTGTTAATAATGTAAAGAAGATCTAGATGAAGGTAAACTACAAAGATCAAATTGATCCAAAACTTTTGTGGCCTTCAAAAGGTTTTTAATGGTTATTCATCATTGTTTTGATTGGTATGACCCACCTGAGTTTATTGAGTTCTTATGATTTGAAATCACATCCTAAAATATGATGGAAAAATATATGGATGGTGTCAATATACATAAAATATATCAAGATGGACCCTACACAATTAGGGTAACACCCATGAAGGAGTTACCTAAATAGTGAAATGGTACTATAAGGTCACCTCATGGGAACTAATTCCCATGAGGTTAATCTATGTGGGCCCCAACATGATGTGTGTAGAACATCAACACCATGCATTTGATGTGTCCCCTTTAAGTCCAAAAATCAGTCATATACAAAACTCAGGTGGGCCATAGAATCTAAAACTATGTGAAGACATCCCTAAAACATATAAAAGCATTTGGTAGGGCCCACATGAGTTTTGGATGTGTATGAAACTTGGTCTGACTCCTCATCCAAGTGGGACACACATAATGATTAGGCTGGATCTATAAACCACATATAGGTGGCCCAATAAATGATTATGAATGTTTTAACGGGAGGGTAACCCTCTCAACTATATTATGTGGTGTGGCCCACCCAAGTCATGGATTGAATTTATTTTTAAGGTCATGGCCCATCATGGAATGGTACATCTGACTGACGAGGCAGATCCAAAGTTCATGTGGACCCACCATAGAAAAGAGTGGGATAGTGACACCCACTATTGAAACCTTCTTAGGGCCCGCCGCGATGTTTATTTGAGATCCAACCTGTTTAAAAGTTAATACAGACATGGAATAAGGGAAAACATATATAATAGCTTGGTCGAAAACTTTTACGGCCCAAAGTAAGGTTTTAATGGTAGGCATTCAATCTCCATTGTTTTTTGTGATGGGGTCCACTCGAACTTTGAATCTGCCTCATACTTTGGCTCAATCACAAGAATTTTTTAATGTTGGATATTCAATCAACACCATTTCATGTGGTGTGGTCCAAATACTTGGATGAATAGGAAAAACAAATTTCATATTGATCCAAAACTTTTGTGACCCCCGAAAGGGTTTCAACGCACATTGCATCCTACCCTGCCGTATACAGTTAACAATGACACAGTGAATGTATTTGGTTTATCCACACTGTCAATCCAATTTTCCAGATCATTCCCAAAATTAAAGCATATCCAAAGCTTAAGTGGACCATACCATAGGAAACAGTGGGATTAATGATTTCCACTGTTGAAATCTTCCTCTGGCCTATAGTGATTTTTATTTGTCATCCAACTTTTTCAATAGATCACAAATACATGGATGAAGGGAAAACTAAAATATCAACTTGATCCAAAACTTCAGTGGCCTCCCAAAATTTTTTAATGGTGAACGTTCAGTTTATACTATTTCCTATGATGTGGTCCACTTCAGATTTTTATAGGCTTCATTTTGAGCCTATGTAATAAAATTATATGTTAAAATGGATGGATGGACTGGATAAAATGAATAAATCATGGTTGGCCCCACAAGATTTCCCCAGTACGCTTGGGAACAGATTGGCTACTCCCCTTGACACCAACTAATGGCTGGTGGTCGGTGCTCTGTGGCCCCCACCATAATGTATGTGTTTCATCCATGTTGTCCATATATTTTTACAGATAATTTTACAATATGAGACCAAAAATGAGATATATCCAAATCTCAAGTGGACCACATTATAGGAAACAGTGTTGAATGAGTGTTGACCATTAAAAACATTTTGGTAGTCATAAAAGTTTTGGATCAAGCTGATTTTTGTTTTCTTCCCTTCATCTGGTCCTGTATGACCATATCAACAAATTGGATGTCAAATAAACAGTACAGTGGGCCTTAGGAGGATTTTAATGGTGGATATCCAATCACTATTGTTCTCATGTGGTGTGGACCACCTGAGATTTATATCCCTCTAATTTTTGGCATAAAGCTCTAAAATGATCTTTAAAAATGGATGAACGGAATGGATGAAACACATACATCATGGTAGGGCCCACAGAGCACCGTCCATGGTCTCGCCCAAAATTTGGCGCGCGCTCAAAATAGAGTCATGCCTAATCTCCCCCCATTCTCTCACTTGCCGCCCTCCCTCTTCCCTCTCTCTCTCTCTCACCCTGCCCTCCACCCTCTCTCTCTCTCTGCGTCACCCTCTCCCTATCTACTTGCTCTGCCTCTCGCATCCGAACTCCCTTTTCCACCAGCTAGCTGGGTGGTGTTGGGGTCATCACCTAATCCGAAAACCTCCAAACCCTCTCTCTCTCTTGATCGACTCTCCCCTTCTCTCTGATTGATCTCTCTCCCTCTTCCTCTCCTTCTTATATCAGCCAACGACATTCTATCGCAACCCAGCGGTGCATCAGCCACATCATGATGGAGATCCGACCGTACCTCAGCATCTAACGAATAGGGTTTCTACCCTGGAAGGTAATTTTTTTTTCTTCATCTTGTTTATATGCTTGTAGTGGGGATTGGAATTAGTGTTTTCAATTTGGGATTGGAATTAGGGTTTTTCCTTTTGGGATTGGAATTTGGTTTTTCATTTATGATTGGGATTGGGATTGGAATTAGGGTATTTCTTTTGGGATTGGGATTGGAATTGGGATTTTTTTATTTAGGATTGGGATTGGAAAACTTCTCCCCCATCTAAATAGTGGTTTGTAATTGGCCAGTTGGTAAAAGAAAAATCCACCAAATGGCCTGATGTAATGGATGAGATTTTCGGCCATTTGATTGTAATGGAGGAGATTTTTGGGGCATGACCTGTTTGTGATGGGTCTCACCAGATGGATACTGTGGATATTAGGACAGGATTGTACAAGTATTGTTGCCACAACTTACTCGAGTTCCTGGTGAAGTGCATCAAAAAGCTCCCTCTTCCTGCACCAGGAGTGTTTAGAACTTTATTCTACTCCACCATTGTGATTGTGTTATTCTTCAACTCTTCCTGCACCCAAAAAAAAAAAAAAACATGCTTAAGGTTTTTATTCAAATTGATGTTAATGGAGTGGACATCTATTCTAATTTTGGATTAAAATGCTAGCCTTATAGAAAAAAACATGCTCAAGGTTTTTATTCAAGCCAACATTTGTACACGTATGGTCTTCATAGATCTGGTTGATTCATCTTGTAAGCCACAATATGGATTGGGAATGAACAGAAGGGATAATGCATTGAACAATCCCAACCATCTAATCATTATACTTGCCTCCTATTGCATATTACGTGTTGAGCCTGTTGGTCACATTTACAGGAAAGTCGTTGGCTTCCTAGGATTTTTTGATTGAGAATATTTTCAGTTCATTGCAAAGCTCCTTTTATTCATGTTTTTTTTTCTTTTTATTTAGTTATTCTATATAGTTTGTGTAGAAGCAATTCTAAAAAATAAAAGAAAATAAAAAAATAAAGGAAAAAAAAATTCACTGTGTGATTTTTGTTCTTCAATCAAATTTCTATTTTCTCTTTGTTCTTCCAAAAAAGAAAAAATATTGCAATTTGAGAGCTAGTTCCTTACTGTGAATACTAAGAAACATCATTCATGGTTATGTTCCTTCTTGTTTATGCTAAATTTTAGCAATTCAATTTAACTGTGCACCCAATCATGGCCTTAATTTATTAATGCACGAAGGGGGAAAATTCAGTCATGTTCTAGGGAATCATCTAGTATGAACTGGGAAGATTTTTCATAGTCATGAAGTGATTATTTTAATCCATTTTTTAGGACCATTTGAGTTAAAAATTTCTCCCTCATCCATCTTTACTTTTTGTTTGGAATATTTTAATTTCTTTCATAATGAATTTTTAATTTTAACATGTTCTAGCATCTAATTTGGGCTATTTAATTGAATATGCAATTTTTATTTTTATTTTTCAATAAGATGCAACAGATTGAAAATGCAACAAATATACCTTCTTTTTTCATAATTTCCATTATGTGGCCATTGGAGTATTCAATTGTGAATGTAGGGCCACAACATGGTGTATTTGAATATCTGGCTTGATTTTTGCAGGTTTGCAAAGAGGTAGCTTGATGAGTTTATTTTCCTTAGGAATCAACTACATGTTTCGTATGCTCCTCGGGAATCAACATAAACATCTTCATGTATGAGCTCTATACCAAACTGATTATGGTATGTATTTCCTCCCATTAACTGAGACATCCTGTGTGTAGTCTTATATAATATACAATATGTATCAAGTTTCCTTCAACTCATGGCAAGGACAATTCACCATGTCATAGGGATGCAATATAAATAAATAATGACATGCCTTAAGGCATCCATCCCAACATCTTAGTCATAATCAATTCAAAATCAATATATTCTTAAATCTCAAAACCTATAACCTAAACCTATACCTTAACTTAAACCTAAACCTATAACCTAAACCTAAACCTTAACTTGTAACCTAAACCTTATAACCTATAACCTATAAACTAAACTCAATTCCCTAAACCTAAACCTATAACCTACACTTATAACCTAAACCTAAACCTAAACCTAAACCTGTAACCTTAACCTAAACGTAAAACCTAAACTTAAACCTAAAATGTAAATGTATTGTCAAATCCCTAAACCTAAACCTATGACCTACAACATTAACATAAACTTATAATGTAAACCTATATCCTACAACAATAACCTAAACCTAAACCTATAACCTAAACCTAAACTATTGTTAGATATATTTTGTTCATTTCTTTTCCTTGGACTCCACATTTCCAAACATGACCTAAAAAGTGCAGATAATTATGACGGCTAATTCTTATTTTCTTATAGCTCTATAAATTTATTTTATCCTTTATTTTTGAAAGGTAAATTCATTTTTTCTTATTCTTTATATTGTTTTCCAGTTATATTTGTGTTGGTTTCAGAGTACAGGTAGTGATAGAAATTGTTGGTCGATTGTGGTTTGTAGACAAAGGGATGAGTATCCAACAATATGGATATGGGAAGCCTTCCCCAGGTATCCAGATGCTTTTAGATATATTTATGCTGTTTTTATATGTATTAGCTCGAAATTGATGGAGCAGACCTGGATGTGCGTCGGAGCTATCCAGATGTTGAGCAGGGGTCCCTAGAAGGTGGGAACTGCATTATGACCATGATGAAGCTGTCCATTTCCTATGGACAACATTGGAGTGGCCTGGCCATTTGGACAGGCCGTGTTTATATCTGTATTTGTTCGAAATTGATGGAGCAGACCCGGATGTGCGTCAGAGTTATCCAGATGTTGAGAGAGGGTCCCTGGAAGGTGAGAACCACTATTATGACCATGATGAAGCTGTCCATTTCCTATGGACAACATTGGAGTGGCTTGACCATTTAGACAGGCCGTGTTTATGACAGGCCGTGTTTATATCTATATTTACAGGGACCACACCCTTAAATTATAACCTAAACCTATTCTCAATTCCTAAAACCTATAACTACAACTTAAACCTTAACCTAAACCCATAACCTATAACCTAAACCTATAACCTAAACTCAATTCTCTAAACTCTAACCTACAACCTAACCTAAACCTATAATTATAACCTAAACCTATTCTCAAATGCCAAAACCTATAACTACAACCTAAACCTTAACATAAACCTATAACTTATAACCTAAACCTATAACCTAAACTTAATTCACTAAACTCTAACCTACAACCTAACCTAAACCTATACTTATAACCTAAACCTATTCTCAAATCCCAAAACCTATAACTACAACCTAAACCTTAACCTAAACCTATAACCTATAACCTAAACCTATAACCTAAAATCAATTCCCTAAACCTTAACCTACATCCTAATCCAAACCTATAATTATAACCTAAACCTATTCTCAAATCCCAAAACCTATAACCTAAACCTAAACCTGAACCCAAACCCGATTTCCTAAACCTAAACCTACACCTATTCTCAATTCCCTAAACCTTAACCTAAAACCTAACCTAAACCTAAACCTATAACCCACACTTATAACCTAAACCTATAACCTTAACCTAAACTTAAAACCTAACCTAAACCTTAACCTATAACCTATAACCTAAACCTAAACCTAAGCCTTAACCTATAACCTAAACTTATAACCTTAACCTAAACTTGTAACCTTAACCTAAACCTATTCTCAAATCCAAAAACCTATACTTATAACCTAAACCTAAACCTTGACTTATAACCTAAACCTAAACCTATTCTCAAATCCTAAAACTTATACTTATAACCTTAACCTAAACCTTAACCTTAACCTAAACCTATACTTATAAGCTTAACCTAAACCTATTCGTAAATCCGAAAACCTATAACCTAAACCTAAAACTTAACTTATAACCTAACCTATAACCTATAACCTGTACCTATAACTTATAACCTAAACTCAATTCCCTAAACCGTAACCTATAACATATAACCCATAACCTACAACCTAAACTTAATTCCCTAAACCTTAACCGATGACCTATAACTTATAACCTATAACCTAAACCTGTAACCTATAACCTAAACTCAATTCCCTAAACCTTAACCTATAAACTATAACCTATAACCTATAACCTATAACCTAAACTCAATTCCCTAAATCTTAACTCAGAACCAAACCTAAACCTAAACCTATAACCTACACTTATAACCTAACTATAATCTAAACCTAAAACCTAAGCATAAAACCCAAACATAAACCTGATCTCGAACCCAAACCCGATTTCCTAAACCTAAACCTTAACGTATTCTCAAATCCCTAATCCTAAACCTACACCTAATCCTAATCTCAACTTCTTAACCTAAACCTAAACCTAAACTTGAAAACCCAAACCTAAACCCGATCCCGAACCCGAACCCGAACCCGATTTCTTAAACCTAAACCTTAACCTATTTTCAATTTTCTAAAGTTATAACCTATAACCTATAACCTAAACCTAAACCTAACCTAAACCTATAACCTTAACCTAAACCTAAACCAAAAATCTAAATGTATACTCAAATCTTTAAAACTAAACCTACACCTAATCATAATCTCAACTGCTTAACCTAAACCTAAACTTGAAAACCCAAACCTAAACCTGATCCCGAACCCAAACCCGATTTTCTAAACTTAAAACTTAACCTATTCTCAATTCCCTAAGTCTATAACCTAAACCTAAACCTATAACTATAACCTAAACCTTAACCAAAAACCTATAACCTATAACCTAAACTCAATTCGCTAAACCTTAACCTACACCCTAACCTAAACCTATACTTATAACCTAAACCTATTCTCAAATCCCAAAACCTATAACCTATAACCTAAACCGAAACCTATAACCTAAAGCCGAACCCGAACCCGAACCCGAATTCCTAAACCTAAACCTATACTTATAACCTAAACCTATTCTTAAATCCCAAAACCTATAACTATAACCTAAACCTTAACCAAAAACCTATAACCTATAATCTAAACTCAATTCCCTAAACCTTAACCTACTCCCTAACCTAAACCTATACTTATAACCTAAACCTATTCTCAAATCCCAAAACCTATAACCTATAACCTAAACCGAAACCTATAACCTAAACCCGAACATGAACCCAAACCCGAATTCCTAAACCTAAACCTATACTTATAACCTACACCTATTCTAAAATCCCAAAACCTATAACCTAAACCGAAACCTATAATCTAAACCCAAACATAAACCCGAACCCGAACCCGAATTCCTAAACCTAAACCTATTCTCAAATCTCAAAACTTATAACTATAACTTAAACCTTAACCAAAAACCTATAACATATAACCTAAACCAATAACCTAAACTCAATTCCATAAACCTTAACCTACATCCTAACCTAAGCCTATTCTCAAATCCCAAAACCTATAACCTAAACCTATAACCTATAACCTAAACCGAAACCTATAACCTAAACCCGAACTCGAACCTGAACCCGAATTCCTAAACCTAAACCTAAACTTATAACCTAAACCTATTCTCAAATCCCAAAACCTATAACTATAACCTAAACCTTAACCAAAAACCTATAACCTATTACCTAAACTCAATTCGCTAAACCTTAACCTACACCCTAACCTAAACCTATACTTATAACATAAACCTATTCTCAAATCCCAAAACCTATAACCTATAACCTAAACCGAAACCTATAACCTAAACTCGAACCCGAACCTGAACCCGAATTCCTAAACATAAACCTATACTTATAACATAAACCTATTCTCAAATCCCAAAACCTGTAATATAACCTAAAGCTTAACCAAAAACCTATAACCTATAACCTATAACCTCAACTCAATTCTCTAAACCTTAACTTATAACCTATAACCTAAAACCTATAACCTATAACCTAAACTCAATTCCCTAAACCTTAACCTATAACCTATAACCTAAATGCAATTCCCTAAACCTTAACCCATAACCTAACTTAAACCTAAACCTAAACCTAAGACCTAAATGTATTCTCAAATCTCTAAACCTAAACCTACACCTAATCCTAATCTCAAATCCCTAAACCACTACAAGAAAAACAGGCAAAGGCTACGGCCAAAAACCGTAGCAAAAGGGCTTTTGCTACGGATATGATCCGTAGCATGTCCGTCGCTATTGGTGGTGTAGCTAAAGGTGTAGCTACGGACAATATCCATAGCAATAGATACCAATAGCTACGGACTATATCCGTAGCAATAGATACCGATAGCTACGGATATATAATCCGTAGCAATAAATACCAATAGATATGGATTATGTCCGTAACAATATCTTTAGCTACTCCACCAATAACAACGGACGTGCTATAGCTTATATCCATAGCAAAGGATTTTATCCTTGGAAATAAATACCAATAGAACTAATAATATCCGTAGCAATAGATACCAATAGCTACGAACGAAAGCCGTAACTATAGCTACGATTATATTCATAGTTGTTTTTTAAAAAAATTGTAATAATACGATCTGTTTTCATTATAAGAACCTGTTGTGATTGATAACTCACATAAGCTTAATGCTGATAGAAATAATACATAAAATGTAATCAGAAAAAGAGATAGATGCATTTATTACAAATAGCAATCAAATCATACAATGCATCCTACATTCACATTTCTAAATAAACAGTATGATCTAGACTCAACCTATCATAAGAATTATAACTAAAGCGTGCCTTGATGTGCAATAAACAAATACACTCCAACATAGTAAACACCCTCCATATGCATTCAATAATGCTCACGTTTTTACAGAATTTTCTTCCTTTAGATGGTCAATTTCAACAAATGCAGAAGATAGAGTTTCTTCTTTCCTTGAAACTCAGACGTAACTTTTGTGGACTTCGACACAAGATCACTTTCAAGTTCTGAAACCCTTCCCTTGAGAAAATGAATTTCATCCTCCACTGACTTCTTTAGCTTGTCAGCCTGTATGAAACAACATTTGTAGACACAATCAAACAAGCATGCCTTTGTACACATCTCAAAAGGAAGAAAGATAAAAAAACACTTATGAAGAAATAAAAAATGTACCTACAAATCTTCTAAACAATGGCAAAATCCAACATGAGTAATGTGTTCAAACCTAGGATGAAATTTTAAACTCAAAACCTAGGTTTAGGTTATAGGTTATAGGTTATAGCTTATAGCTTTAGGGAATTAAAAATAGGTTAAGGTTTAGGTTTAGGAAATTAGGTTCGGGTTTAGGATCGAGTTTAGGTTTGGGTTTTCAAGTTTATATTTAGGTTTAGGTTAGGGAGTTGAGATTATGATTAGGTGTAGGTTTAGGTTTAGGTTAGGGAGTTGAGATTAGGATTAGGTGTAGGTTTAGGTTTAGGTTAGAGAGTTAAGATTAGGATTAGGTGTAGGTTTAGGTTTAAGGATTTGAGAATACATTTAGGTTTTAGGTTTAGGTTTAGGTTTAAGTTTTAGGTTTAGGTTAAGGTTAGGTTATAGGTTATAAGTTTAGGTTATAGGTTATAGGCTATAGGTTATAGGTTAAGGTTTAGGTTACAGGTTTTGGTTTATGTTAAGGTTATAGGTTTAGGTTTAGGTTTAGGAAATTGGGTTCGGGTTTGAGATCGGGTTTAGTTTGGGTTTTCAAGTTTAGGTTTACGTTAAGGAGTTGAGATTAGGATTAGGTGTAGGTTTAGGTTTAAGGATTTGAGAATACATTTAGGTTTTAGTTTAGGTTTAGGTTATAGGTTTAGGTGTAGGTTATAAGTTATAGGTTATAGGTTTAGGGAATTGAGAATAGGTTAAGGTTTAGGTTTAGGAAATCAGGTTTAGGTTTGGGTTTTCAAGTTTAGGTTTAGGTTAAGTAGTTGAGATTAGGATTAGGTATAGGTTTAGATTTAGGAATTTGAGAATACATTTAGGTTTTAGGTTTAGGTTTAGGTTATAGTTTATAAGTATAGGTTTATGTTTAGGTTAAGGTCTAGGTTTAATTTATAGGTATAGGTTTTGAGATTTGAGAATAGGTTTAGGTTAAGGGATTTGAGAATACATTTAGGTTTTAGGTTTAGGTTTAGGTTTTAGGTTTATGTTATAGGTTATAACTTTAGGGAATTGAGAATAGGTTAAGGTTCAGGTTTAGGAAATCGAGTTCGGGATCATGATCAGGTTTAGGTTTGGGATTTCAAGTCTAGGTTTAAGTTAAGTAGTTGAGATTAGGATTAGGTGTAGGTTTAGGTCTAGGAATTTGAAAATACATTTAGGTTTTAGGTTTTGGTTTAGGTTTTAGGTTTAGGTTATAGGTTTAGCTTAGGTTTAGGTTATAGGTTATAGGTTATAGTTTTAGGGAATTGAGAATAGGTTAAGGTTTAGGTTTAGGAAATTGGGTTCGAGTTTGAGATCGGGTTTAAGTTTAGGTTTAGGTTAAGTAGTTGAGATTAGGATTAGGTGTAGGTTTAGGTTTAGGAATTTGAGAATATATTTAGGTTTTATGTTTAGGTTTAGGTTTTAGATTAAGGTTAGGTTTATGTTATAGGTTATAGGTTATAGTTTTAAGGAATTGAGAATAGGTTAAGGTTTAGGTTTAGGAAATCGGGTTCGGGTTTATGTTTGGGTTTTCAAGTTTAGGTTTAGGTTAAGTAGTTGAGATTAGGATTAGGTGTATGTTTAGGTTTAGGAATTTGAGAATACATTTAGGTCTTAGGTTTAGGTTATAGGTTTTTATTTAGGTTATAAGTATAGGTTTAGGTTAGGTTATAGGTTTTGGGATTTGATAATGGGTTCGGGTTTAGGTTAAAGGTTTTGGTTTTGGTTTTGGTTATAGGTTTTGGTTTAGGTTATAGGTTATAGGTTTAGGTTATAGGTTTTGGGATTTGAGAATTGATTCGGGTTTAGGTTATAGGTTTCGGGATTTGGAAATGGGTTTGGGTTTAGGTTATAGGTTTTGGTATTTGAGAATGGGTTCACGTTTAGGTTATAGGTTTTGGTTTTGGTTTTGGGTTATAGGTTATAGGTTTAAGTTTAGGTTAAGGTTAGGTTCAGGTTATAGGTTTTGGGATTTGGGAATAGTTTTAGGTTATAAGTATAGGTTTAGGTTAGGTTATAGGTTTTGGGATTTGATAATGGGTTCGGGTTTATGTTATAGGTTTTGGTTTTGGTTTAGGTTATAGGTTTTGGTTTAGGTTATATGTTATAGGTTTAGCATAAGGTTTAGGTTTAGGTTTAGGTTATAGGTTTTAGGATTTGAGAATGGGTTCACGTTTAGGTTATAGGTTTTGGTTTTGGTTTAGGTAATAGGTTTTGGGATCTGAGAATGGGTTCAGGTTTAGGTTATAGGTTTTGGTTTTGGTTTAGGTTATAGGTTTTGGTTAAGGTTATAGGTTATAGGTTTTGGGATTTGGGAATAGTTTTAGGTTATAAGTATAGGTTTAGGTTAGGTTATAGGTTTTGGGATTTGGGAATAGTTTTAGGTTATAAGTATAGGTTTAGGTTAGGTTATAGGTTTTGGGATTTGAGATTGGGTTCGGGTTTAGGTTATAGGTTTTGGTTAAGGTTATAGGTTATAGGTTTAGGTTTAGGTTAAGGTTAGGTTTAGGTTATAGGTTTTGGGATTTGGAAATAGTTTTAGGTTATAAGTATAGGTTTAGGTTAGGTTATAGGTTTTGGGATTTGATAATGGGTTCGGGTTTAGGTTATAGGTTTTGGTTTTGGTTTAGGTTATAGGTTTTGGTTTAGGTTATAAGTTATAGGTTTAGGATAAGGTTTAGGTTTAGGTTTAGGTTATAGGTCTTGGGATTTGAAAATGGGTTCCGGTTTAGGTTATAGGTTTTAGTTTTGGTTTAGGTTATAGGTCTTAGGATTTGGCAATGGGTTCGGGTTTAGGTTATAGGTTTTGGTATTTGAGAATGGGTTCGGGTTTAGGTTATAGGTTTTAGTTATGGTTTAGGTTATAGGTTTTGGTTAAGGTTATAGGTTATAGGTTTAGGTTTAGGTTTAGGTTACAGGTTTTTGGATTTGGGAATAGTTTTAGGTTATAAGTATAGGTTTAGGTTAGGTTATAGGTTTTGGGATTTGGTGTAGGTTTAGGTTTAGGTTATAGGTTTTGGGATTTGGGAATAGTTTTAAGTTATAAGTATAGGTTTAGGTTTAGGTTTAGGTTATAGGTTTTGGTTTAGGATAAGGTTTAGGTTTAGGTTTAGGTTATAGGTCTTGGGATTTGAAAATGGGTTCGAGTTTAGGTTATAGGTTTTAGTTTTGGTTTAGGTTATAGGTCTTAGGATTTGTCAATGGGTTCGGGTTTAGGTTATAGGTTTTGGTATTTGAAAATGGGTTCGGGTTTAGGTTATTGGTTTTGGTTATGGTTTAGGTTATAGGTTTTGGTTAAGGTTATAGGTTATAGGTTTAGGTTTAGGTTTAGGTTACAGCTTTTGGGATTTGGGAATAGTTTTTGGTTATAAGTATAGGTTTAGGTTAGGTTATAGGTTTTGGGATTTGAGAATGGGTTCGGGTTTAGGTTATAGGTTTTGGTTTTGGTTTAGGTTATAGGTTTTGGTTAAGGATATAGGTTATAGGTTTAGGTTTAGGTTTAGGTTACAGGTTTTTGGATTTGGGAATAGTTTTAGGTTTTAAGTATAGGTTTAGGTTAGGTTGTAGGTTTTGAGATTTGGTTTAGGTTTAGGTTTATGTTATAGGTTTTGGGATTTGGAAATAGTTTTAGGTTATAAGTATAGGTTTAGTTTTAGGTTTAGGTTATAGGTTTTGGTTTAGGTTATAAGTTATAGGTTTAGGATAAGGTTTAGGTTTAGGTTTAGGTTATAGGTCTTGGGATTTGAAAATGGGTTCGGGTTTAGGTTATAGGTTTTAGTTTTGGTTTAGGTTATTGGTCTTAGGATTTGTCAATCGGTTCGGGTTTAGGTTATAGGTTTTGGTATTTGAGAATGGGTTCGGGTTTAGGTTATAGGTTTTGGTTATCGTTTAGGTTATAGGTTTTGGTTAAGGTTATAGGTTATAGGTTTAGGTTTAGGTTTAGGTTACAGGTTTTGGGATTTGGGAATAGTTTTAGGTTATAAGTATAGGTTTAGGTTAGGTTATAGGTTTTGGGATTTGAGAATAGGTTCGGGTTTAGGTTATAGGTTTTGGTTTTGGTTTAGGTTATAGGTTTTGGTTAAGGTTATAGGTTATAGGTTTAGGTTTAGGTTATAGGTTTTGGGATTTGGGAATAGTTTTAGGTTATAAGTATAGGTTTAGGTTAGGTTATAGGTTTTGAGATTTGATAATGGGTTCGAGTTTAGGTTATAGGTTTTGGTTTTGGTTTAGGTTATAGGTGTTGGTTTATGCTATTGGCTAAAGGTTTAGGATAAGGTTTAGGTTTAGGTTTAGGTTATAGGGTTTGGGATTTGAGAATGGGTTCGGGTTTAGGTTATAGGTTTTGGTTTTGGTTTAGGTTATAGGTTTTAGGATTTGGGTATGGGTACGGGTTTAAGTTATAGGTTTTGGTTTTGGTTTAGGTTATAGGTTTTGGTTTAGGTTATAGGTTATAGGTTTAGGATAAGGTTTAAGTTTAGGTTTAGGTTATAGGTCTTGGGATTTGAGAATGGGTTCGGGTTTAGATTATAAGTTTTAGTTTTGGTTTAGGTTATAGGTTTTAGGATTTGGCAATGGGTTCGGGTTTAGGTTATAGGTTTTGGTATTTGAGAATGGGTTCGGGTTTAGGTTATTGGTTTTGGTTATGGTTTAGGTTATAGGTTTTGGTTAAGGTTATAGGTTATAGGTTTAGGTTTAGGTTAAGGTTAGGTTCAGGTTGCAGGTTTTGAGATTTGGGAATAGTTTTAGGTTATAAGTATAGGTTTAGGTTAGGTTATAGGTTTTGGGATTTGAGAATGGGTTCGGGTTTAGGTTATAGGTTTCGTTTTTGGTTTAGGTTATAGGTTTTGGTTAAGGTTATAGGTTTAGGTTATAGGTTTTGGGATTTGGGAATAGTTTTAGGTCATAAGTATAGGTTTAGGTTAGGTTATAGGTTTTGGGATTTGATAATAAGTTCGTGTTTAGGTTATAGGTTTTGGTTTTGGTTTAGGTTATAGGTGTTGGTTTATGTTATTGGTTAAAGGTTTAGGATAAGGTTTAGGTTTAGGTTTAGGTTATAGGGTTTGGGATTTGAGAATGGGTTCGGGTTTAGGTTATAGGTTTTGGTTTTGGTTTAGGTTATAGGTTTTCAGATTTGGGTATGGGTTCGGGTTTAGGTTATAGGTTTTGGTATTTAAGAATGGGTTCGGGTTTGGGTTATAGGTTTTGGTTTTGGTTTAGGTTAACGTTATAGGTTATAGGTTTAGGTTTAGGTTAAGGTTAGGTTTTGGTTATAGGTTTTGAGATTTGGGAATAGTTTTAGGTTATAAGTATAGGTTTAGGTTAGGTTATAGGTTTTAGGATTTGATAATGGGTTCGGGTTTAGGTTATAGGTTTGGTTTTGGTTTATGTTATAGGTTATAGGTTTAAAATAAGGTTTAGGTTTAGTTTTACGTTATAGGTTTTGGGATTTGAGAATGGTATCGTGTTTAGGTTATAGGTTTTGGTTTAGGTTTAGGTTATAGGTTTTGAGATTTGGAAATGGGTTCAAGTTTAGGTTATATGTTTTGGTTTTGGTTTAGGTTATAGGTTTTGGTTAAGGTTATTGGTTATAAGTTTTGAGATTTGGGAATAGTTTTAGGTTATAAGTATTGGTTTAGGTTAGGTTATAGGTTTTGGGATTTGAGAATGGGTTCGGGTTTAGGTTATAGGTTTTGTTTTTAGTTTAGGTTATAGGTTTTTGTTAAGGTTATAGGTTATAGGTTTAGGTTTAGGTTAGGGTTAGGTTTAGGTTATTAGTTTTGGGATTTGGGAATAGTTTTAGGTTATAAGTATAGGTTTAGGTTAGGTTATAGGTTTTGGGATTTCATAATGGGTTCGGGTTTAGGTTATAGGTTTTGGTTTTGGTTTAGGTTATAGGTTTTGGTTTAGGTTATAGGTTATAGGTTTAGGATAAGGTTTAGGTTTAGGTTATAGGGTTTGGGATTTGAGAATGGGTTCGGTTTAGGTTATAGGTTTTAGTTTTGGTTTAGGTAATAGGTTTTGGGATTTAAGAATGGGTTCGGGTTTAGGTTATAGGTTTTGGTTTTAGGAATAGTTTTAGGTTATAAGTATAGGTTTAGGTTTAGGTTATAGGTTTTGGGATTTGAGAATGGGTTCAGGTTTAGGTTATAGGTTTTGGTTTTGGTTTAGGTTATAGGTTTTGGTTAAGGTTATAGGTTGTAGGTTATAGGTTTAGGTTTAGGTTAGGTTTAGGTTATTGGTTTTGGGATTTGGGAATAGTTTTAGGTTATAAGTTTAGGTTTAGGTTAGGTTATAGGTTTTAGGATTTGATAATGGGTTTGGGTTTCGGTTATAGGTTTTGTTTTTTTGTTTAGGTTATTGGTTATAGGTTTAGGATAAAGTTTTGGTTTAGGTTTAAGTTATAGGTTTTGGGATTTGAGAATGGGTTCAGGTTTAGGTTATAGGTTTTAGTTTTGGTTTAGGTTATAGGTTTTAGTTAAGGTTATAGGTTATAGGTTTGGGTTTAGGTTAAGGTTAGGTTTAGGTTATAGGTTTTGGGATCTGGGAATAGTTTCAGGTTATCAGTATAGGTTTAGGTTATGTTATAGGTTAAGGTTTAGGGATAGGTTATAGGTTTTGGGATTTGAGAATGGGTTCGGGTTTAGGTCATAGGTTTTGGAATTGGTTTAGTTTATAAGTTTTGGGATTTGAGAATGGGTTCGGGTTTAGGTTATAGGTTTTAGTTTTGGTTTAGGTTATAGGTTTTGGTGAAGGTTATAGGTTAGAGGTTTGGGTTTAGGTTAAGGTTAGGTTTAGGTTATTGGTTTTTGGATTTTGGAATAGTTTTAGGTTATAAGTATAGGTTTAGGTTAAGTTATAGGTTAAGGTTTAGGGATAGGTTATAGGTTTTGGGATTTGAGAATGGGTTCGAGTTTAGGTCATAGGTTTTGGTTTTGGTTTTGGTTTAGGTTATAGGTTTTGAGATTTGAGAATGGGTTTGGGTTTAGGTTATAGGTTTTGGTTTTAGTTTAGGTTATAGGTTTTGGTTTAGGTTATAGGTTTAGGTTTAGGTTAAGCTTAGGTTTAGGTTATAGGTTTTAGGATTTGAGAATGGGTTTGTGTTTAGGTTATAGGTTTTGGTGTTGGTTTAGGTTATAGGTTTTTAGATTTGAGAATTGGTTCGGGTTTAGGTTAAGGGTGTGGTTCCTGCAAATACAAATATAAACACGGCCTGTCCAAATGGCTAAGCCCTTCCAATGCCGTCCATAAGAAATGGACAACTTCATTATGGTCGTAACAGCGGTTCCCACCTCTAGGGACCCTCCCTTTTTCGGATAGCTCCGACACACATCCGGGTCTACTCCATTAATTTCGAGCAAATACATAAACATGGCCTGTCCAAATGGCCAGGCCCCTCCAATGCTTTCCATAGGAAATAGGCAGCTTCATTATGGTCATAACAGCGGTTCCCATCTTCCAAAGACCCCCACTCTTCCTGATAGCTCCGACGCACATCTATGTCTACTCCATTAATTTCAAGAAAATACATAAACATGGCCTTTCCAAATGGATAGGCCCCTCCAATCATGTGCATTCTTGAGTCAAGAGACATACCAGATGCTTGAATCTAAAATATGCATTTACTGTCCATGACGACCATACTGTTAAGATCAATCCTCTTATTTGCGCTCCCCTAGGTGTGAATTTTGATAAGGATTGCGTTCATATGCTACTTCATAGATCATATTCGGAGATAAAAGGTGTCAATTATATAAAAAATTATAATTTAAAAATAGATAATAAAGAGCATAAATTCTTATTATAAAGGTGATATTTAGAGTTAAGCTTACCATCATTGGTCCAGAAAGATTGCAATTCCTCAATATCCTGTAAAATAGAAACAAACATTTATGTAATTTGTTAACACTGGAATGTTAGCTTCATAAAGAAGACAAAGATAGAGCAAAAATAGAGGCCTTTCTGCTCTCTATGTAAGACTTTCCAACAATGCAGTCACAGATTCTAAGCATTGCACAATCAGAATACAAGAGAATACTTGAGAAAGAAGCAAATCTAAAAAGATCCAGAAACTGAAGACACATATAAATAAGGATCTAATGATCTCTTTGTAAAACCTTTAGTACAATTTGATCACCAAATAACCAAAATACATAAAAATACAACAGCAAGGTTTGCCAATGTTAGCACATGAGACAAAGAAATACACAGAATATTACTGACTTGCTTTGCGAAACTACAAACAGATTCTCGTAATAGATACAACAGTAAAACCCATAACAGACACAAGAATATATTCATGACAGATGCACCAATAGATTTACTATTTTTCACAACAATGGTCCTGAACCGTGGGCCCCACATGTTGAGTGAAAATGAATGTACTGCTGTGGAAAACTAGGGTGAAATTTTCAAAGCTATCAAAAATTTTCATTAAATCTAGAACACATTTCCAAGGCTACAATGTAAAAATAAGACTGATTGGATTATCAAATCCATCTAGATTTGTCCTTATTTCTATCAGCCGTCCTTTTTCCAACTCATGGATGGGATTGTTAGGATTGCCTAACAAAAATGATTCTTAAGAATCATAAGAAATCCATGATGGGAGCTATCAAAAAGATGGATTGAATTGTTGATTAGTCCTATTTTTGTACAAATGATCTTGAGGCATTTGATTATATGGTTAAGAATCAAGTTCCAAATCTCATTTTTCTTCAAATATACCAAGAGCAAGACATTAAAAGCTATCAAGAAAGAAAGTTTTTCATACCACATGCCAAACACATAAGGTATAATAGCTAAACAGTTCTTTCTTGGCAGTATATGACAATTAAAAATTTGAAGTCACAAAGCAGAAAAAGCATCAATTCATTCACAATGGTATCATCTCAAAACAAAAGGTAGATGGTTTTCTTTTTCTTTTTTTCTTTCTTTTTTTTCCCTTTCTTTTTTATTTTTCTTCTTCTTCTTCTTCTTCTTCTTCTTCTTTTTTGGACTGGCTTCAGTGCCTGAGACATTAGTTGAAAGAAAAACCAAATAACCAACTAACGGTGGGTTTTACATGAACATGGGAAGAGTAGACATAAGCAATGGAGAAATAACAATTAAAACTGGCACTATAGGCTTATCATAGGAATATAATGAAGATATGGAGGAGAAAATAACAGTAAACAAAATAATGTAAGCTAAAGCAAGAGGTATAGTAACACCGCATTTAATTATAACTTGTAGTAGTACCTATGTTGACCTAACAAAATAACCCTGTTGCTGGTGCATCAGCTTTTATATAGTTATCATATCTAACAAAGTGCAGAATACCCAGCTCGACACATTTCCATGTGCAAGTAACAGAGTTATCAAGAAACACCATGCCGAACATGTTTAGACTTTCATGAATATGATTTAAAACAGATAATTGATCCTTTTACTTCTCCTTTGTACCATTTATTTAATATATATATATATATATATATATATATATATATATATATATATATATATATATATTTATTGGATATAACATCCATGTTCTTGTTCATATCAAACATGAACAGATATTAGATAATGAATTATTCCATATTATCATTTAAGCATGTGCTCAGTCTGCCAGTCCATATCATGCATACATGTCTAACATACACAGGTAACCAGAAGTTAGCTCATGTTGTTGCTCCGCTTAGTCTTTAGCGGACATTTGGGCACTTGAGCAATGAGCATTTTATCCTTCAATTTATCATGTGGAATTTGTTTACTACCAGTTGAAGAAGGGAAGTATTCACCTCAGAAATATGCCAAGTGGGGGAAAAAAGAAGAAGAAGAAGAAGAAGAAAGAAATCAAATAGCTAAACATACATATACAAATAAGGATTGGTCTAAAAACTGCAAGAGAAGGCATGTTGAATTTTGAATATTTATGCAACAACTGTGAAGGCATTGGCATTTCAATCTACATGGAAGAAACTGATTAAATGAGTCCAGAGGTAGAAAACTAAATTGAGCAACAAAGCCATTAAAATCATTATCTTCAAAGAAGAAATGGATGGTATAATAATAAAAAGTCCCAATCACTGTAGATTACCACCATTTACTTGACAAGGATCACATTAAAGATCATATGTAACAAAAAATAACAGAAAAATTACATCAGTTTGGGATTGTTGGACTATTTGGATTCTGTTCCGCTTACCGAATCTCCTTGGACAAGAACATTTCTAAGCTCATGGATGCCTATTGACACACACCTCTGCTTGCAACCATGTGTGCTGAACTGGCAGTTTGGGATCAAATGGCCAGATCAAAAATTAGGCTGGTGAATTCATCAGGTGTGAGCTACACATTTATCTAATCGGTTGAAGAAAATTACTAGCAGTTTGCATTTGGTACATATGGGTGGTGCACCTGACAAGTGGACCAACTAAGTTTTTGAGCACTCATCTAACCCAGTTGGACCAAACTGATTCATGGTTCTTGCTAAATGTTTGGTGGGTTCACGTACCTGCTTTAATATGTGCATAGAATCAACTAAACTACTAACCTCTATAACTGCTTCAAGAGTGCAGGTTGTTGTCACATCACCCTTGTTGAAGTGTTTGGGGACTTGGACCTAAGATTGCCTTGGGTCATACCGCATCATGTGTGCACTGCATGTCTTCATAGGGATGCAATTAGAAGTCCACGTGGTTCTTAAATTTGTCCAACGTGTAACAACTAAAACACCTGGAAGATATATTGTCGTCGGGATTGGTGGCACATGATCTTCTGGAAAAATCCATACTTAAGAATTTTGTTTTTGGCTCTTTAATTCTATAAAATGGTAGATAAATCTTAAGGCATATAGAGGAATCTAGAATCTATAGCAGCTAAGGTTCTTAGAAGCTTGTTAATGTTTCTTTCACCTCTGTTAAGCCCAGATGCAACTCTCCACATGACCACTCAACATGTATCTTATATTTACACTATGCGGGTAGGCTTCACACTTACCTGATCCAGAATCAGGTTGGCCACAAATATTTGAAAATAACAGATGTTTTAAAACTTGTTGTGGTTCACATTTGACATGTGAGTGTGGTCCACCTGATGACTGTCTCATTTTTAGGCCTAGTCATCTGTATAGAGTGATCACCTAGCATTGCTAGGATGTCTCACATGTGTGTCATGCTGTCACATGTGGCCTTTCGTGGATGTGTCCATGCTAACCATAACACTTCTGGATGAACGTGAACTCAGTGGAGGTATGCAGAGGTGTTTAGCAAGTGCATTGAAAATAGAATGAGGGACAGTGAGTAGGAGCAATGAATTTTGTTCTTCACTTGTGTTTCTCTTCTTCTTTTGATTGACTAATTCTAGTTGTGCTTCTTTATGTACATCATCTGCGTCAGTGTTATCATCACCACAACCACCATCTTTCTAGATGTTGATCTATGTGCTATTTATTGGTTGAGACAATGAGCTCCACACCACTGGATTAGATTTGATGCTTATAGTCTTTCTGTTGCAGGGTTGCCACTGAGAGTAATGAATAACATGATCTAGAGATTGTTTCTGCGTGGGCTGCTGCAGAGCAGGATGTGGCTAAGAACAGTGGTGCTATCCTTCACCACTTTGAGAGTAAGTCCTATATTATTCTTACTTTTATTACCCACATCTTTTAGTCACATATATTTGAGCTAAGAAATATGGCAAACATGAGCTGAAAATCTCAAAATCTCCTAATCATTTCGTCAGCATGGCTCTATGATTTGTTTCAAAGAGTTCTAATTTGGCTGTTATTGCAGTAAGAACATGTGTTTAATACAGTGTTCTTGAAATACATTTTGAGTTAGAAAAGGCAACGACAGAAAGATTACATAGAAAATTTGTATGGTACCTTGGGTTTAGTAACTCAAACAAGATTTGTCTCTGATGAACCGACAAACTAACTTTACTACTGTAAATGCCAAAGTCTTCAGTTCAAAGTCTCCATTAAGGCTTACAAATTTAATGGGATGGGGACGTTGCATTAATATATATATATATATATATATATATATATATATATATATATATATATATATATATATGTAAAACCTGTTCAATATCTCCTGGCATGAATGTCATTTCAACAAACAGATAGCATGCCATTTCATCAAACAGATATAATGCCATTTCATCAAATAGATACAATGTCATTTCAACAAACAGATAGCATTCCATTTCATTAAATAGTGAAATAGATACAATGCCATTTCATCAAATAGATACAATGCCATTTCAACAAACATATAGCATGCCATTTCAACAAACAGATAGCATGCCATTTCAAATCTGAAAGAAATGAAAAGAGATACAAATAGAAGAATATATCAAACCTATGGAGAGGAGCTTCACGGCATGTGTTTCTTCGGGCAAGAGATTCACGACTGCTGTAATGGAAAGAGAGAGAGAAGAGGGCGTTCATGGCTGATGCATTGGAGAGAGAGGGAGGAGAAAGAGAGAGATGGAGCAGAGATCAGAAGGGAGAGAGAGGATCAGGGAAAGATGAGCTTAGGGAATGCTCTGATGCCCGCGCCCAGGATCAAGTTAGCCGATCAGGTAAAAATCAAGGAACGGAGAGAGAGAGAGAGAGCGAGAGAGAGAGAGCGAGCGAAATACGTGTTTGGGCGCGGCTCTATTTTGAGCCCGCGCCCAAATTTGGGGAACGAACCACGTGGCTTGTGGTCGATGCTTCGTGGGCCCCACCATGATGTATGTGTTTCATCCATTCCATTTATCCATTTTTACAGATCATTTTAGGGCTTGATACAAAAAATTATAGGGATATAAATCTTAGGTGGGCCACACCACAAGACAAAAATAATGAATGGATGTTCACAATTGAAATCCTCCTAAGGCCGACTGTACTGTTTATTTCACATCCAATCTGTTGATTTGGTCATGAAGACCCAGATGAAGGGAAAAAATAAATATCAGCTTGATCTAAAACTTTTATGGCTCCCAAAACATTTTTAATGGTCAAAATTCATTCAAAACTTTTTCCTATAATGTGGTCCACTTGAGATAGAGATATACTTCATTTTTTTTATCATATCATAAAATGATATATAAAAATATATAGATGGCATGTATGACACACATACATCATGGTGGGCTCCACAGAGCACCGACCACCAGGCAATCGCTGGTGTCAGGGGGAGTAGACAATCTGTTCCCCCAAATTTGGGGGTTTCTGATGAATGGACGGACGTAGACGGTCCGATCAGGGGTTCTGTGGGGCCCATCATGATGTATTTCCTCAATCCATTCCGATCCATAATTTTAATAAATTATTTTGGCTTATCACACCAACTTTTAGGTATATTGAATATCCAAGTGGACCACACCATAAGAAGCAACTGTAATTTAATATCAATGTTTCCTACCGTGTGGTCCACATGAGCCTTCAATCTAGCTAATATTTTTTCTCATCCACTAAAGTAATATTTAAAAATATATAGATGGCTTAGATAGAACATATAGTTTCTTTTAGGCCTCATAGAGCACCTTACAACACTATTAAATATTAATGGTGTATTGACTTTTTAGCTATAGATTAAAACCGTAGAAAAATTAGCTAAGGTTTATATCCGTAGCAAAAAACTAATGTGGTCTGAATCCTTTACCCCTTTTTTTGGTAGTGAACCTAAACTTACACCTAATCCTAATTCAACTCCCTAACCTAAACCTAAACCCGATCCCAAACCCGAATCTGAATCCCTAAACCCTTAGCCTAAACCTAAACCTAAACTTAAAACCTGTAACCTAAACTTAATTCAATTAACTTAAACATACACCTTAACCCACACATATAACCCGAACCCGAACCTAAACCCAAATTCCTAAACCTAAACCTATAACTTATAACCTATAACCTTAAACTAAACCTAAAGCACCTAACCTAAACCTAAACCTATTCTCAAATCCATAAACCTATAACCTAAACCTAAAACTAAACCTAAACCTAAACCTATAACCTAAACCTAAACCTTTAACCTATAACCTAAACCTATAACCTATAACCTATAACCTAAACCCAAACATAAACCTATAACCTTAACCTTAACCTAAACCTTAACCTTAACCTATAACCTAAACCTAAAACCTAAAACCTAAAACCTAAACCCAATCCTAAACCCGATCCCTATCCCGAACCCGATTTCCTAAACCTAAACCTTAAACTATTCTCAATTCTCTAAAGCTATAACCTATAACTTAAACCTAAATTAACTCCAAACCTATAACCTAAACCTATAACCTTAACCCAAACCTAAAACCTAAATGTATTCTCAAATCCCTAAACCTAAACTTACACCTAATCCTAATCATAACTCCTTAACTTAAACCTAAACTTGAAAACCTGAACCCAAACCTGATTTCCTAAACCTAAACCTTAACCTATTCTCAATTCCCTAAGCCTAAGCCTAAACCTAAACCTAAACCTAAAACCTAAATGTATTCTTAAATCCTTAAACATAAACCTAAACCTAAACCTATAACCTACAACATTAACTTAAACTTATAACCTAAATCTATAACATACAACATTAACCTAAACCTATTCTCAAATCCCAAAACCTATAACCTAAACCTATAACCTTAACCTAAACCTAAACCTATAAGTTATACCTAAACCTTAACCTATAACCTATAACCTATAACCTAAACCTTACCCAATAATGTATAACCTATAACCTAACCTAAACCTAAACCTATAACCTAAACCTAAAACCTAAACCTAAAACCTAAACCTAAACCTAAAACCTAAATGTATTTTTATATCCCTAAACCTAAACCTACACCTAATCCTAATATCAACTTCTTAACCTAAACTTAAACCTAAACTTGAAAACCCAAACCTAAACCCGATTTCCTAAACCTAAACCTTAACCTATTCTCAATTCTTGAAAGCTATAACTTATAACCTAAACCTAAACCTTAACTTAAACCTATAACCTAAACCTAACCCTAAACCTAAACTTAAACCTATGACCTTACCCTAAACCAAAACCTATAACCTAAACCTTTAACCTATAACCTAAGCCTTTAACCCATAACCTATAACCTAAACTTATAACCTATAACCTAAACCTAAAACCTAAACCTAAACCTAAACCTAACCTTAACCTATTGTTGTTTCTATATTTTTTTAAACTCTCTTTTAATTGATTGCTTAGTTTCAATAAGATTGTACATAATCTATTGCAACGGAAAAGAAAAGGCTTCATTTTTGAGTTCTTTTAAGCTTCCTTATCATCCATGCATAACACTGCAAACCTTTACTAAACTTTAACTCTAATCAGCACTTTATGTGCAATCTGATCAAGTGCATTAACATCTAATACTATCCTATTCCTTTGCAGGATAACACTGCCGTATTTATAGGCCCTTGTGCTGCGATTCTTGTTCTCATCATCATTAGACTCTCATGCATGGGAATCAAGGATGTATCCCTTTAACACATGCCCCTTTTTACAAAGCTTTAATTTTTGTTGTTTCTATTAACTTGAATTCAAACACTTTTTTACATTATTTTCTTGCATTAGTTTTATTTTAATGATCAGTTTTATTTTAAAAAAGTGTGCCCACTTTTTTAGAAAAAAAAAGTGAATGAAGTTTCTGTAATTCTTCATGATTCTGAATTATAATGTTTTGTTGGTTGAATACTTTTTTATTAGTTGAAAGACAAAAAGAAAATTGTTGGTGATTTTTTTTCTTTTTTTTTTAAAATTTTAATGCAAGAAATTTTCTGATGGCTTTAGGCCATCTATATTTTTCTAAATATTTAAATCTGAGACGGTCTATAACTGTCCATTTAAGGTTCATTAGAGACGGCTCATAACAGTCCTTTTTTAAGGACGGTCCATGACCGTCCTTTTAAGGTTCATCAGAGACTGCTCATAACAGTCCTTTCTAAGGACGGTCCATGATCGGCCTTCGTAATAGACGGTCCATAGCCGTCGTTTTAACGTCTATATTTATTGGCGGTCCATGACCGTCCTTCTTTACAGACAGTCCATAACCATCCTTTAAATGTCCTTCAGCAATGACGGTTCATGACCGTGCTTTAAGTAATATTAGGCATAGCCCTATATTTAATGAGGAATTGATGAAATCGACGATGTAGATATTTCATATATCCTATGCTTTCAGAAATAGGTAAATGAGATTTCAGACTCTTGTTTCAATTTTAGAAAATTTCTTGCTTTAATTTATTGATGGTGTGTTTCCCATCGATTTGGATCTCACAATTGTAGATATTTATTGATGGTGTGCTTCAATTTTATATGAATTGATCTATCAGGGCATGTACTAACAATGGTAAGAGACGCCATTATTATTCCTTCTTTTTTTTTTTTTAAAGAAATGGCTATGGCTATTAGGCATAGCCCTATATTTAAAACCCGTAGCCATTCCTGACTTCGGGCTATAGCTACGGATCTTGTGATTCTTTTAGCTACAAATATTATCCATAGCTGTATGTGTATCTTGCTATAGAAAGTATTGCTACGGATTATATCTATAGCTATTGATGTCTATAGCTACAGATAAAATCAGTAACCATAGCTTTTAGACCTATGGCTATGGCGCCTACGACTACGGTCGTGTTACGGACGATAACTATAGCCATAGTGTTTTGGCTACGATTTTTATTCGTAGCCTTTGTCCCTTTTTCTAGTAGTGTTTGTGCCTCAACGATAGCTTTGATACCACTTGTTGGGATTTATGCTGCCGAATCAGATAGATATGGATCTAGGATAGCAATCCAAGAGCACCAAGCAAGCATAAGAGAACAGAAAGATTTAACGTGGTTATGAAAACCCCTTGCGGGAAAAAACCACGACACAAAGCGACAAAAATTTTACTATGAAAAGCACAAATTACAAAGATAGAGGACGTATTTGACTTGAGAAATCCTCAAACCTCTCATTTTTCTCCACCCCTTGAAACCCTAGAACCCTTTTAGAAACCCTAGAATGCCTTAGAATTTCCTTAGAATACCTCATAGTTCCATATACAACCCTTTATATAGCTTTAGAAATAAGTAGAACCGGAACATGAAACAAAAATCTCAGAATCTGTGCTTCCACAAATGAATCTATGTAAACCTTTGATGACATCGAACTAGCTTCGATGTCATCAAAAAATAACAAAAGTAGTCTAGTGACCGGGGCTGAAAATTCTAAAAAAACTCGATGGCATCGACCAACTTCGATGTCACTCGAAGCTGGTACGATGTCATTGAAGAGTAAAACAGATTTAAGACATCTATTATCACAAATCAGAGTTGCAAAAGTTTTAATGAAGTAGATCCCACCGTGATGTATGGATTTTATCCATACCGTACATCTATTTTTCTATATCATTTTAGTTTACAAGCCCAAAAATGAGACAGATCCAAGGATGAAGTGGACCACACATTTACTATGCCAAAACAATAAAAAAAGGACGTTAACAAATTATCTCAAAAGGCCATAAAGGATGGTCTTGGACCGTCGCAAGGGCCGTCATATTTTGGGGCATGTATTAACGGCCATAAACCGTCTCTAAAGATGGACAGTCATGGACCGTCTCTAAAGAAGGACAATCATGGACCGTCTATAAAGGTAGACATTAAAAGTCTATTATGAAGCTTAAAAGGACGATCATGGACTGTTCTTAAAACAGACGGTCTAGAACCGTCAGTAAAAAAGATTGTTATAGGTACTCTGATGAACCATAAAATGACGGTCATGGACTGTCCTTAGAAAGGATGGTCATGAGCAGTCTCTGATGAACCTAAAAAGGACTGTTTTGGACCATCCTTTTTAAGGACTGTTATAAGCAGTCTATGATGAACCAGAAAAGGAAGGTTATAAACCACCTCAGATTTGGATATTTAGGAAAATTTGAGTAGGCTAAAAGCCGTCAGAAAATTTGTTGCATTAAATTTTTTTTCTTTTTAAAATAGCAACAATTTTCTTTTTATCTTTCATCTAATAAAAAAATATTCAACCAATAATTAATTATAATTCATAATCATAAAGAATTGCAGAAAGTTCATTCGGGTTTAGGTTTAGGTTTTCAAATTTAGGTTTAGGTTAAGGAGTTGAGATTAGGATTAGGTGTAGGTTTAGGTTAAGGAGTTGGGATTAGGATTAGGTGTACGTTTAGGTTAAGGAGTTGGGATTAGGATTAGGTGTACGTTTAGGTTAAGGAGTTGAGATAAGGATTAGGAGGTGTAGGTTTAGGTTTAAGGATTTGAGAATACATCTAGGTTTTAGGTTATAGTTTAGGTTTAGGTTAGGTTATAGGTTAAGGTTTAAGGAATTGAGTTTTAGGTTATAGGTTAAGGTTTAGGTTTAGGTTTGGGTTATAGGTTTTGAGATTTGAGAATAGGTTTAGGTTAAGGTTATAAGTTTAGGTTTAGGAAATCGGGTTCGAATTTAGTTTTGGGTTTTCAAGTTTAGGTTTAGGTTAGGGAGTTGAGATTAGGATTGTAAGTTTAGGTTATGGGATTAGAGAATACGTTAAGGTTTAGGTTTAGAAAATCGAGTTCGGGTTCGAGATCAAGTTTATGTTTGGCTTTTAGGTTTAGGTTTAGTTTATAAGTTATAAGTGTAGGTTTAGGTTTAGGTTTTAGGTTTAGGTTATAAGTTTAGGTTTAGGTTAAGGTTTAGGTTTAGGTTATAGGTTTTGCGATTTGAGAATAGGTTTAGGTTATAAGTATAGGTTTAGGTTTAGGTTAAGGTTAAGGTTATAGGTTTAGGTTTAGGTTTAGGTTTAGGTTAGGTTATAGGTTAAGGTTTGGGGAATTGAGTTTAGGTTATAGGTTTAGGTTAAGGTTTTGGTTAGAGGTTAAGGTTTAAGTTTTGGGATTTGAGAATAGGTTTAGGTTAAGGTTATAAGTTTAGGTTTAGGTTGTAGGTTTAGGTTAAGGTTTAGGGATTTGAGTTTAGGTTTAAGTTATAGGTTTAGGTTTAACTTTAGGTTTTAGGTTTAAGTATAGGCTTTAGTTATAGGTTATAGGTTATATGTTTAGGTTAAGGTTTAGGAATTTGGGTTCGGGTTCGGGTTTGGATTCGGGTTCATGTTATAGGTTTTGAGATTTTGAGAATTGTTTTAGTTTATAAGTATAGGTTTAGGTTGGGTTATCGTTTAAGATTTACGGATTTGAGTTAAGGCTATAGGTTTAGGTTTAGGTTTTAGGTTTAGGTTAAGGTTTAGGGATTTGAGTTTAGGTTATAGGTTTAGGTTTAGGTTTAAGTTATAGGCTTAGGTTATAGGTTATAGGTTATATGTTTAGGTTAAGGTTTAGGAATTCGGGTTCGGGTTCAGGTTTGGATTTAGGTTTAGGTTATAGGTTTTGGGATTTGAGAATAGTTTTAGGCTATAAGTATAGGTTGAGGTTGGGTTATAGGTTAAGGTTTACGGATTTGAATTAAGGTTATAGGTTTAGGTTTAGGTTTTAGGTTTAGGTTTAGGGAATTGAGTTTAGGTTATAGGTTTAGGGAAAGGTTAGGTTAAGGTTATAGGTGTTGGCATTTGGGAATAGTTTTAGGTTATAAGTATAGGTTTAGGTTAGGTTATAGGTTAAGGTTTAAGGATTTGAGAATAATTTTAGGTTATAAGTAAGGTTTTAGGTTTATGTATAAGCTTAAGTTATAGGTTATACGTTATATGTTTAGGTTAAGGTTTAAGAATTCAGGTTTGGGTTTAGGTTATAGGTTTTGGTTTTGGTTTAGGTTATAGGTTTTGGTTTAGGTTTAGGTTATAGGTTTTGGGATTTGAGAATGGGTTCGGGTTTAGGTTATAGGTTTTTATTTAGGTTTAGGTTATAAGTTTTAGTTTTTGTTATAGGTTATAGGTTTTGGTTTATGTTATAGGTTATAGGTTTAGGTTTAGGTTTAGGTTTAGGTTATGGGTTTTGGGATTTGAGAATAAGTTTAGGTTTAGGTTGGGTTTAGGTTATAGATTTAGGTTTAGGATATAAGTGTAGGTTATAGTTTTAGGGAAAGGTTAGGTTTAGGTTATAGGTTTTGGGATTTGAGAATAATTTTAGGTTATAAGTATAGGTTTGGGTTAGGTTATGGGTTAAGGTTTTATGTCATAGGTTTTGGTTTAGGTTAAAGTTATAGGTTTAGGTTTAGGTTTAGGTTATAACCTATAGGTTTAGGGAATTGAGAATAGGTTAAGGTTTAGGTTTAGGTTTTAGGTTATAGGTTATAGGTTATAGCTTATAGGGTAAGGTTTAGGTTTTAGGTTTAGGTTAAGGTTAGGTTATAGGTTAGAAGTTTAGGTTGTAGGTTATAGGTTAAGGTTTTTGGTCATAGGTTTTGGTTTAAGTTAAGGTTATAGGTTTAGGTTTAGGTTATGGTTAAGGTTATAAGCTATAGGTTTAGGGAATTGAGAATAGGTTAAGGTTTAGGTTTAGGAAATCGGGTTCGGGATTGGGTTTTCAAGTTTAGGTTTAGGTTTAGGTTAGGGAGTTGAGATTAGGATTAGGTGTAGGTTTAGGTTTAGCTTAGGGAGTTGAGATTAGGATTAGGTGTAGGTTTAGGTTTAGGGATTTGAGAATACATTTAGGTTTTAGGTTTAGGTTTAGGTTTAGGTTTTAGGTTATAGGTTAAGGTTTAGGTTTTAGATTTAGGTTAAGGTTAGGTTAAAGGTTATAAGTTTAGGTTATAGGTTAAGATTTTAGGTCATAGGTTTTGGTTTAGGTTAAAGTTATAGGTTTAGGTTAAGGTTTATGTTAAGGTTTAGCTTAAGGTTATAAGCTATAGGTTTAGGGAATTGAGAATGGGTTAAGGTTTAGGTTTAGGAAATCAGGTTTGGGTTTGGGTTCAGGTTCGGGTTTAGGTTTGGGTTTTCAAGTTTAAGTTCAGGTTTAGGTTAGAGAGTTGAGATTAGGATTAGGTGTAGGTTTAGGTTTAAGGATTTAAGAATACATTTAGGTTTTAGGTTTTAGGTTATAGGTTAAGGTTTAGGTTTTAGATTTAGGTTAAGGTTAGGTTATAAGTTATAAGTTTAGGTTATAAGTTATAGGTTAAGGTTTTAGGTCATAAGTTTTGGTTTAGGTTAAGGTTATAGGTTTAGGTTAAGGTTTAGGTTAAGGTTTAGGTTTACGTTTAGGGAATTGAGAATAGGTTAAGATTTAGGTTGTGGAAACTGGGTTTGGGTTCGGGATCGGGTTTATGTTTGGGTTATCAAGTTTAGGTTTAGGTTTAGGTTAGGGAGTTGAGATTAGGATTAGTGTAGGTTTAGGTTTAGGGATTTGAGAATACATTTAGGTTTTAGGTTTAGGTTTAGGTTTTATGTTATAGGTTAAGTTTTAGGTTTTAGGTTTAGGTTAAGGTTAGGTTGTAGGTTATAAGTTTAGGTTATAGGTTATAAGTTATGATTTTAGGTCATAGGTTTTGGTTTAGGTTAATGTTTAGGTTTAGGTTAAGGATTAGGTTAAGGTTATAAGCTATAGGTTTAG
>CM073582.1:40842190-41054080 GCA_037074715.1 Magnolia kwangsiensis | reverse complement strand
GGGGCCATATGATGTAAGTGTTGTATCCCCACCGTCCAACAATGGACGGTGGGCCATATGATGTAAGTGTTGTATCCTGGCCATATGATGTAAGTGTTGTATGTGAGGATACAACTCATCGGACCTCAAACATGGGCCTCATATATATGAGGCCCATGTTTAAGGTCCGATGAGATGTACACGTGGCCCAAGTGATGAGGCACATTATAATGTATTTGAGGCCCAGGTGATATGGTCCAATGTGATGTATTTATGGCCCATTGATGTGGCCCAATGTAATGTATTTGTAGCCCATTGATGAGGCCCAATGTGATGTATTTATGACTCATTTGATGAGGCCCGATGTGATGTATTTGAAGCCCATGTGATGCGGCCCGCTTAATATATATAAGGCCCATGTGATGCGGCCCATTGTGATATGTGAGGCCCATTTGATGAGGCCCAGTGTGATGAATGTGAGGCCTATGTGATGAGGCTCATTGCGATGTATATGAGGCCCGTATGATGAAGCCTGTTGAGAAGTATATTAGGCCCTTGTGTGAGGCCCATTATGTTGTATGTGAGGCCATGGGCCCCACTATATGTTTGGCCCTATGAGGACCACTTCTTAGGAGCAATGTTAGTTGAATGTCCACATTGATGGACAATGATGGTTAAATGTCCACATTGTGACCTTCCCTAAGCCTCGTTCGGTCCATTCTTGATATGAGGAGAGTACATCATCATCATATAACAGGCTTAGTATAGCTCAATGATACATGCCCATGCGCATTATGTGTATGCTCGATAAGAGGAGTGATTAATCATAGCATATGCTATTGTGCGAATTATTATGGGACTCCCTGAGAGATGGAGTTACCCCATATGAGTGCGCAGTACACACAGGTTTGATGCATGACTGGATGGTATGACTCATGTATCTCGTATTTTATGATATAACCACCATATGTCCTAGCGACATAAGGGTCATGGCCTCCATAGGCATGTCGTGGATGGCCAGATGGGAGACTGAAAATGTTTGATTCTAGAATACTGGCGCGATAGATGTCCCTAGGTAAAAATTCTTAAATCCGTGAGGCCATGGGACACCCCAACGTGTAGACTGAGTGAATATATATGAGTGCATGAAGGCCGCATACCAGCAAGCCGTGTCTCCCACTGTGTCGTGGTCGGTTGGGAGGGAATGTGGCCTTACTCGCCTGAGGGAGTAGATAATGTTAGGTTGAGTCCGACTAGTTCATAAATGGGTTGGCTATCGATGAGCCAGACTGATATTAGTAGGCAGATAGTGAGGTCTCTTTTCACTTACCCAATTGTGCGCTTAATGGGGTGGCAAACTGAAATGGGCAAGCTATATGTCCTAGAGGAGGGGGGGGGGGGGGAGGAGGGAGGGGTGAATAGGACTATGCCAAATTAAAATAAAAATAACAGCGGAATTAAAGAAAGAGTGATAGCTAAATAAAGAATTTAATTCATAATACTGAATTAAAATGCAACCTCAAAATTCAAGTCTTGAGAGGCTGATATAAATGTTGTTCTAAGGACAACCTTACACCAAAAACTAGAGTTTATGGTAGGACAACCTTATTTCTAGAAAGGTTTTTGTATCAAAAACTTAAACTGAAGAGGAATAAATAAATAGAAAGGAACTAAAATAAATTGCAGGAATTTAAATCTAAGTTATTAAAACATTCCCCACTGTGCTTGAAATATAAATATTATAACATTCACATCCACACATACATCCCACAATTCTGAATAATAAAAGATACGAAATATAAATCACACATCAATAAAATACAAAGAATTATAATGGTTCACCTGTGTGTACGCCAACTGTTATAAAATAGCCACACAGATTGCTACTCCACTCCTAATATCCTCACACAGGGGATATTAGCGTTCACTATCAAAATAGGTTTTCACAGGTTCAGCCAAAACCTTCACAATTGTGTCTTTTTCAAAGGGCTTACACAATCCAAAAACCCTCACTTCTAAGTTTTCTGGCTCTCATCAGATAACCAACATAATGAAAATTTTCTGGCTTAATCTCAAAAGAAACCAAAATGAAAGGAATTTACAATAAATGTAAAATACCTGGATATCTCCTTTTGTAGAAGCCCAGAAGAACCAATCGGAGTAGATGATTGAATGTAGAAGTTCAAAGTCTAATACTCACTTTAAAATGGTTCTAGGTTCTAATTAATTTTAAATTAAACCATATGGGCTTAGCTCTATTTAATTTTGATTCTAAGAAGAAGGAATATCACAATTCCTCTTTTCAATTATGATTGGAATGTAGAAACAAAATCAAATTAATAAAGCTAATAAAAGAGAATATTAAATGTGCACAATGTAGCTTAAAATAAACACAAAATTATCTCAGAGTAGTCCCTTGATTTTACTTGAATTTCTATATCAAACTCTGAAATTTATCGTCTATTTATAGCTGCAGAAATCGCACCTTCGACTGGTCTAGTGGACACTACGACTGGTCATAGGAGAATGAATTTTTGAACATTTTAGCGTGATCGGATAAAACCGTTTCACGACTGGTCGTAAGGTGTTTACGACTGGTCGTAGGCCCTCAATGACTGGTCGTAGCATTCTCACGACTGGTCGTAGGACCCAGAGCTTGGTTGCTGGACTTTGAATCATAGAACCAGGACTGGTCATATGATGAGTCGACATTGTTCACACGACCAGTCGAACAAAGTCCAGGACTGGTCATGGACGAATGGAAAAATTTTAAAAAATTGTAACAAACTTAGTACTAGTCTTAGAATCTCTTGGACTGGTCATGGACGTGCTAAGACTAGTCGAACAAGGTTCAGGACTAGTCTTAGAATAGTCCAAATTCATGTAAAATGATTCAATTGAATTATGTATTCAAAATGACCTATCTTAAGGACAATTTAAGGTTAATCTTACCTTGAAAGTGAGATATAAACTTCGAGACTTCATATCTTTAGATAATAGATGACCTTTGATCATTATGAAGCTTGAGAACTTTGAACATAACGTATATCACTGAATCAAGAGATCTTCTAAAGCTTGAATAACCATCTTTGTGTTGTACACTGGCTTGAGTCTTGAATAAGATCACTTATACTGTTGTACCTAGTACTTGCATTTCTCGAAGCAGTTTGTACTCGCATTCTTCTATAATAGCTAAAGTAGTTCTTCGTTCTTGACTTGAAGCAAAGTGCTTAAAGCAATAAAACAATGTCTTGAACATTTATAACAATGAGCTACACAAGACATAGATTAAGGTTTTGGCACCACGAAATTTGACAACCAAAGGAGCATAAATCCATAGAACTTACACAAGCTGGCATAAAGTGTACTAGACCCCGATGATGATCTTAGAGATGTATGGTACTGATATGTAGACTTATTGAGCAGAAATTTCATACTCAATATTTTATTCATTCATTCTTCATTCACTATCCACTCGAGCTGGTGGTGTGCAACTAATTATTGTATACCTTCGCAAGGGTTAAGATTTCGATTGGGAGCGTGACCAACTTGAGATCAAGAGTTTACCACATTAAGTCTGGCTATCCAAATTTAGGTATGAGACTAGTTTGGATAGAAGTCTCTGGTGATGGACCCCATAGCCTGCGATACTACGTATTATCATCCCGACTTCACATTCCAGCTTGGTCATTTGATTCAAACCGCATATTGCATTTCATCCTCAGCACATAGCATTTGGTTTACTATGCTTCTATATTGCATAGCTTGAATAAGGTTGATGGTATTGTGGGCTTGTCAGGATCTGCATATTGCATCACATCCGTGACATATAACATTTTGGGTTGCTATATTTCTAATTTATATGGCCTAGATGAGGCTGATGGTATTCGTGGACTCATCAGGATATGCATATTGCATTGTATCCTTAGCATACGATATTTGGCTTACTATGCCTCTACATTGCATAGTTGATCTACATTGCTTCCATAATATATGATATTGTCTTATTATGTTTTTACATCGCATAGTTTAGATAAGGTTGATAGTATTTATGAACTTACCAACATGTTTTCGCATTGCTCTAATTTCGCATACTTGGCACTTACCTTGCGCACACACTTAAACCACCGTCTAAGCTTTTTATAAGCTTATGCACAATAGATGTGTGCAGGTGGCGTTAGGTCGCAACAACGATGTTAAGTTTGGAGTGTGCAACTATCTTCTAAAGCTTTGATTATCGATATATGTATTTTCCCTTCATGTATTGTATTCAAGTTTTTTATTTTAGTGGAAATGTGATGATGTTGCTTTTGTGATTTGGTTAAACTTGTGGTTATGCTTTTTATGAAAAAAATTTACACTGAAAATCCTCCTTGTAAGATCTCAGGATCAGAATCTGGCATACAGGGACTGGGAACCGAGAATGGGGTACTACAGAGGCTGTCAGCACCGGATTCTGCGATAACCTGAGAATTTTGTGAGCCTAGTTTCCAAGTCAGGGACGTGACAGAAGTTGGTATCAGAGCATAACCTAGGAATACATGAGGATAACATTACATATCTGTTGATAGCTACCCTACACTTTGTGATTGTTAAGAACTTAGAATGATTAGGTCCCCAAGTTTGAATAACCTAGAAACTTTCTAATATAGCTCCCTATCGTTGAGATTGTGAGGCTGCATAGTATTCCAGTCTTGATCGTTTCAGACTGGGATCCGAGGATCAGTGGGGTCATCATAGTGTAAATGAGACGTCTAAGGAGCAAGAACCTGAGATTCTCAAGCGCTATTCGATTGTATTTTGTTTCTGATACACACACACATGCTACACATGCTATGATTTCCCCCCATTCCCTTTTGAGTTATGTCTGGTTGCGTTATAGTGTAAATTTTTACAATGAAATTTTTATTAGAAGGGGAGGGCTGTAAGTCCCGTATCCCAGTCCATACTGTTCCTTAGACTTCCGCGATCTTCCTTGTCCAATTTCGGCACCCCTCGACCTATAATCGACATTTGCGCACGACCCTGAATCGCACCCTATCAACCCGAGTCCACTCGACCTGAGACTTGTACCCTTACAATTGTGTCGTCGTCGCGGTTTCAATGCTGCGACTTGTGCACCGATGCGATACCCAGGTCAGGAGTTCTGAGCCCACATTTATTTCGAGAAAAATGCTGCGCATTACAAATCCTGAGAGAATCTCTGCCCAATCTATCAAATCAATCACATCAATCAAGTACAACCCATCCCTCTCTTACCAACAAAGCATGACACCCCTCTCTCTCTCATTCCCAAGGTCAACTAAGCCCATTCCCTCCTTACAATACCCATTCGTCCCATCTCCCTTTCAACAAACCCTATTCTCTCTCTCTCTCTCTCTCTCTCTCTCTCTCATTCTCTACACATCCCAAGAGAGAGGACCGTCCAAGCTCTAAGGAGAGCAAGGAGAGCCTAGTGTGGCCCACTTCCTACCCCCCCCCCCCCTTAACTCTCACCTCCACCCTTCAAATCTCATCATCTTCCATCAAAGGGAGAGCTTAGGAGCCAAGGATTCCAAGGAGTTAAAGAAGAAGACAATCGGTGAGTGATCTTAGGATTTTCACTGTTGATTTTCATTTGAAGGCTCACTTGTGGTGGAACCCATTTTGAAGTATGTGTTATAAACAAAGAAGGACCATAATGGTGGGGTCCCTCCACTACTCTCTCTCTCTCTCTCTCTCTCTCTCTCTCTCTCTCTCTCTCTCATTGGTGATGATGAGGCCTTGTGACCCACCCAGATGGACCCCACCATGAAGTATGCATTTTATTCATGCCGTCCATGCTGACACGGATCCCACACCAAGGGACGCACCCCATCTAGGTCCGTCCATTCCTTGGGCGTCCAGAGCCCCTGGACGATGTAAAATACAAATATCAGCCTTTTCTAAAAAGGATGGTGGGTCCCACACTTGTGGACCCACCTATGAAGTATGTGTTTCAATCATACCATCCACTGTCCAGACCCCTGGACGGTGGAGCCCACTTTGATGTATATATCCTAAACATCCAGCATTCCTGGACGGTGGGACCCACCTCATGCATGTGTTATATCTGGGTCGTTCATCTGTTGGATGGCCAGGAGCTGTGTAAGACCCGTATCTTAGTCCGTACTATTTCGTTGACTCCCGCGATCCTTCCTATCAAAGTTTGGCAATCCGTAACTAATAATTGATGTTTGTGCGTGACCCTAAGTCGTATCTTGTAGATTTAAGTTGGCTAAATCCGAGACTTGTACCATTGCGACCGCACCGTCACCGCAGTTCCAACGCCACGTCTTGCATACCGATCCGATACCTTGACTAAGAGATGTGAGTCGGCGTTTATTTCGAGAAAATACCGTACTTTTGTAATCCCAAGAGAATCTCTACAACATGTCTCATCAATCAATCACTCAAATCAATCAATCAATCACCTCATGTCAAGTACAAGAGCACTCATACTTTCTTTCTCCACAAGTTAAGTAACCATCAAGTCAACCCATATCTCACCTCACCCATCACTCACCTCATATCCATCACCTCACCCATCACTCACATCCATCACTCTCTCTCCTTACATCCCATCTCTCCCTCTCTTTCTCAACAAAATTTCAAGCACCAAAGAGAAAAAAGTGTGGACGTCCAAGCCGTCTCATGGAGAGAAAAGAGTGATTTTGGTGGCCCACTTTCCCATCCTAACCCTTCAAATCTCATCACCCTCCATCAAAGTGAAGCACAGGGAGACCGACGTACCAATGGACTGAGAAGATCAAACGGTGGGTGCTTCTATTGGCTAGTTTTCATATTTTTATGATGGGCCAAGTGAGGCCTATCGATCAATGGTGTGGATCTCACTTTGGACCCTAAAATGTGGCCGATGGCCCACCTTGATTATCATGATGTTTACTTCTAGTTTGAAAAGAGGTCATCTAGACCTTTCATTTTGGTGGAGAATGAATCTCCACCGTTAATTTGATTTGGTGGGCCCACATGTAATGGGACCCACTTGATGTATGTTTTAAATCATGCAAGGGAGGGCTCATAATGTCGGGGTCCCTCCATCGCACGTGTGTGTGTGTCTCTCTCTCTCTCTCCCTCTCTTTTTCATTTGTTTTGTGTGTGAAGATGTGATTGTATGGGCCACCTAATGAGTGTATGTGATGTCTTAAAACCATCCATTAAATAGACCCCATGGCCATCAAATGCCCGACCCTATGGCAATGGGAAGACACAAATATCATATTAGTCAAGTGGGCCACGCCCATGTGGGACCCACCTTGATTAACAAAGGTAGCCAGTCTGTCCAGTGCCCCTGGACGCTGGATGTCTTCGCGGAAGTGTGGACAGACAGTTGGTGTACTGGTAACAACCAATAAGGATTTCATATATATATATATATACAATTTAGCTTGGTTTTGGGTAGGCCACTTATACAGGCCCCACCTTAATGTATGTTGTTAATCCACTCCATCCATTCCATTCTCCAGATCATTTTAGCCATTGAACTGAAAAATGAAGCTGATTCGAGTATCTGGTGGGCCATAACATAGAAAATGGTAGTTTTCACCATTAAAAAGCCACCTGATATTTCTATGCGCCAAAACACATCGTATATTGGGCTCGTTTGGCTTATCTTGAGCTATAGTGACCAATGGTTGGGTCGGACCCACCTGACACGAGCCCTACATGGAAAAAAACTCCAAGAAATCAGTTTTTCAAAAAAAAAAAATAATAATAAAACATCACTGCAGCAGGACGCTGCTGCTGCCTGAGGACGCGTAAGCAGACGGACGGACGGGCTAGGACCACAGTCTCAGCCATGGGCCCCATTGTGATGTGTGTTGGCCATTAACACCATGTATTTGGTGGGCCCTTTTTTGGGTGATGTGCCCTGCGAAAATCAGCCATATACCTGGCTTAGGTGGCCCACACCACAAGAAGCAGCAAGATTGAACGACTACTATTGAAACCCGTTTTGGGTTCACAAAAGCTTTGGATCACTAGGAAATTTATTTTTCCTTTTCATCCAGGTCCGTGTGACCTTACCAATGGGTTGGATTGAAGATAAACATTATGGTGGGCCCCACGTGGGACCCACAGTGATGCATGTCTTTTATTCACACCGTCCACCGCTGTGGACGGTGGAACCCACCAAGCGTATGTGTTTTATCAATGTCGTCCAGCCATTTGGCTGGGCTGTTGGACGGTTAGTGGACCCCATGATGTATGTGTTTTGTCCACACTGTCCACACCTGGACGGTGGGACCCACCATGATGCATGTGTTGCATCCAAGCCGTTCAACCATTTTGAAAGCCTGCCTTAAGGCTTAAGAATAAAAATAAGACAGATCTATAGTTCATGTGGACCCCACCTGAGTATATATATGAGGCCCATGTGACTAGGCCCATCGTGGTGCATTTATGGCCCATCGTTGAGGCCCACTTTGATATATATGGGGCCCATCTTGATTTATTTGTGGCCATCCATTGAGGCCCATTTTAATGTGTATGAGGCCGTTGTTGAGGCCCACCTCGATGTGAATGTAGGGCCCATATTATGAGGCCCATTGTGATGTATTTCAAGGCCCAGGGGTTATGGCCCATTGCAATGTACATAAGGCCCATTGTTGTGGCCCACTTGATTTATATAATGCCCATTGATGTGGCCCACTTGATTTATATAAGGCGCATATGATGCGGCCTATTTAATGTATCTAAGGCCCATGGGTCGACGACCAACGGGATGTCCTTAGGGTCCATTGCGATGTGTGATTCCCCATAGTTTATGTAATATATTTATGGCTGGCCGTGCCTAGGGAACAGTAATGGTTTGACATCCACATTGTAAGTACAATGTTGGTTATTATAACTCTCCTTAGGGCCCATCAATAGGCCCATACTTGTTAATAATTCATGCTTTATAATATGCTTAGTATAACTCCATGATTCATGCCCATACACATCATATGTATGCTTAATATAAAGAATGTTTGATCATAGAATAAGCCATTGGGCTAAGACATTTACGGGACTCTTTATGAGACGGAGTTCCCCCACATGAGCGCGTGGTACGCGTAGGATTGCTGCATGATTTGACAATGTGACTTATGCATTTCACATATGTGTGACTTAATCACTGCATGCCTTAGTGACATCAGGGTCGTGGCCTCCACAGGCACATCGTGGATGGTCGTATCGGATACCAGAAATATTGGCTCTAGCATTGTGGGCACTTAGGATGTCCTTGGATGAAAATTTCATAACCTTTTTGGTACCAGGAGATGCTCCAACGTCTAGAATGAGTGGATATACGAGCGCATGAGTGCCAAATACTAGTAGGTCGCGTCTCCCACTGTGTCGTGGTCGGTTGGAAGGGGGTGTGGCCTTATCCTCCTAAGTGAGAGAATTATAAGCTAGGATGAGTTTGACCAGCTCGCAAATGAGTCTGCTATCGACAAGCTAGGTAGGTATTGGTAGACTACTAGTCAGACGGATAGTGTGGTCTCTTCCACTTACTTGACTGTGCAGTCAGGGAGGAGGCAGTTAGTGTGAGATGTATTAGACCCCGGTGATATCCATGAGGAACTGTATTGATATATGGACTTGATGAGTACTGGCATGCTTGCTTTGCATCTTGCATATGACATTTGACTATATAGGCCTCGCATCGTATGACCTTAGTATGGCCGATAGCATTCACACCTTGCATCATATAGCTTTGGTACAGCTGATAGCATTAATGGACTTACCGCATGTTTTCACATTACTCTGATATTATATACTTGACACTTGCCTTACGCACACACTTATACCACCCTCTAAGCTTTTGTAAGCTTATGCATAACCGTTGCGTGCAGGTGGCATTGGACAACAGCAATGCTGAGGCAGGAGTGAGCATCTGACTATTTTGGAGCTTTTTGATCACCCTGTATTTCCCTTCCCACATTATACTTAAAGTATTTGATATAGTGGATATGTGGTGATGTTGTTTTGTGACTTTGTTATGCTTGTGCTTATGCTCCATTATAAAAATAAAATAAAATTCATACTGAAAATCTTCCTTGTACGATCCTAGGATCGGAATCTGCCATGTGAGTGCCGAGATCCGAGAATGGGGCACTAAGGAGGCTATTGGCGCCGGATTCGGTGATTGGGAATTTTATGAGCCTATTTTTCGAGTTTGGGGCGTGAAAAGCTGTAGCTGCTATTTAATGCCAGCAAGTTTTGTCGATCACGAGGTATGTGTCCATGTTGTCCATCCATCTCAGGACGTGGGACGGACCATGATGTATTATATATCCAAGCCATCCGTCCATCCGGACGATACTGTGGGACTCACCATGATGTATCTGATCCATCCAACCGCCCATCTGAACATTTTGCTGGGTGGTGTCCATCTTGATGAAAGTGTTGTGTATTCACACCATCCGTCCGTCCTATACACGAAGTACGAAGTTTTTATGGACTAGTGACATTCTGTCGTCGATTCATGAAAATTTTCAATACCATTGTGTCACCAATCACAGATTGCATGAAGAAATGACAGTTTCAGTGGATTGACGAAGCTAATAGGAGCTTTGCTGAAATTAAGCGTAAGTTATCCATAACCCTGGTTCTTGTACTTCCTAACTTCGACAAACTCTTTGAAGTCGAATGTAATACCTCATATGTCAGGATTGGAGAAGTTTTGTCTCAAGAAGGTAGGCCGGTAGCCTTCTACAGTGAGAAACTTAGCGATGCATGCAAGAAGTGGTATACATATAAGATCAAATTGTATGCAGTGGTCCAGGCATTGTAACATTAGTAACATTATTTGATTCAAAGGGAATTCATACTTTACACAAACCATCAAGCTCTCAAATTCATTTATAGCCAAGTTAACATTAACCATGTGCATGCTAGATGGATCTCATTTTTGTAGAAATTCACGTTCATGCTGAAACATAAGTCTGGGTAACAGAACAAAGTAGCCATGCACTGAGTCACCGTGTAACTTTATTAGTCACTATGAGCAATGAGGTTGTCAAGTTTGAGCACATCAAGGACATATATATCGATAACGACGACTTCAAGAACACATGGGTTAGATGCCAAGAAGGTCACCTCGGTGACTTACATATACAAGACGAGTTCCTTTTCAAGGGGAATCAGTTATGCTTAACCAAAAGCTCATTAAGGGAACAGATAATCCAAGAGCTACATGGAGGTGGCCTTAGTGAACACTGAAAGGGCCTAGCTATATGCCCTAGAGGGGGAGTGAATAGGGCAATGCCAAATAAAACTAATAACAGCGGAATAATAAATGATTTAAAGCACAATGCTGAATATAAAACAATCGCAATAGCCTAAAATAAAGAGATTGATACTTTATTAGTTTTAAGGACAACCTTACACCAAAAACCAGAGGTTTAAGGTAGGACAATCTTATTTCTAGAACGTCCTTAGTATCACAAACCAAAGGGGAATAATAAGTAATGAAATCAAAATAACTTGCGAAAAATAAATCCTAAGTTATTACAACATTCATCCACACTTGCTAGAAGTGATTACAACATTCATCCACAAACACAAACCACAAAACTGAATGAATAAAGGAATGAAAGAATGAAGCACATCCACAACACAACGATATATAGTGGTTCGCCTGTGTGTACACCAACTATTATCCAACAGCCACACAGATTGCTACTCCACTCCTAATATCCTCACATAGGAGATATTAGCATGCACTATCAAAATAAGTTTCACAGGTTCACCTAAAACCTTCACAATTGTGTCTTTGATCTCGGGCTTACACAATCCAAAAACCCCACAATTTGAGTTTTCTGGCTCTCCTCAGATAACCACTACAATGAGATTTTTCTGGTGAATCTCAAACAAAAACCAGAGAAAGTAAATTACAAAACATGTAAAATACTTGAATCACCTTTTGAAGAAGCCCGATAGAACCAATCGGAGTAGAAGTTTGATTCGACGTTCAAAGTCCAATACTCACTTTAAGAATGGTTCTAAGTCTAATTGATTTTAGATCAAACGGGCTAGATCTATTTGATTTTGAATCCAAGAAGAAGGAATATCAGAAATTTTCCTTTTCTAATAAGATTGGAATGTAGATCAAAATCAAATAAAAATAAGCTAGCAAAAGGAATATTAAATAAGCACAATGTAGCTTAAAATAAACACAAACTTATCTCAGAGAATAGACTAAAGAATGCTTGAATAGAATTGATTTGAAGTACTAAAACTCTGAAGTTCATGCTCTATTTATAGCCTGAAAATTTCCGTCCACGACTGGTCTTAGGATCCTAGGACTGGTCGTAGCATCAAATATTTTCGAAAGATTTCCACAGGATAAGATTTTCAGTTCCACGACCGGTCCTGGGTGGTCTACGACCGGTCGTGGGTCACCTACGACTGGTCGCAGATCGCCTACGACCGGTCGTAGGACCCCAAAAATGGTTGCTGGAGTTTGAGTCGTAGGGCTACGACCGGTCAAAGTATGAGTCGTAGAACTTCCAGGACTGGTCGTAAGATGTTAAGGACTGGTCGTAGGACAACCAGAAAGATCTAAAAATCTTCAACTATATAGGACTAGTCCTAAAAAACTTAAGACTGGTCATAGCAAAGCTAGGACTGGTCTTGAAGTCCCTAGGACTGGTCTTAGAATACTCCAAACATGCATATTAAAATATACGAGTTATGTATCCGGAATGACCTACAGTAAAGCCCATCCTAAGGTCAATCTAAGGTCAAACAAACCTTAAAAGTGAGACGGACATTGAAAGTCTGTTCTCTCAGATGACCCTTAAGAGAAGCTTGTGAATATACAAAACTTGTAGTAGGCCTTCATGAGCTTGATCTTGACTTGACAAAGTCTTCTAGTCAACTTGAACTTGATCAAATCTTGAACATGCAACCTTGAAAACTTCTATTCTTGATTTCTTCATCCAAGACTTGAAAACTTTCTTCATTTAAGATCTTGTCTTGAAATGCGATGTCTTGATATGTCTTGATTACAATGACTAGTCTTCAAACATAAAACACAAGATATACAAGAGATAGATATAGGTTTTGGCACCACAAAATTTGACAACTAAAGGGATTTGAAATCATAGCACTTACAAACACCTCAGGTGAGACAAGACGCAAGCTGTTCACAACCCCAAGTGTAGGGTCGCGATGTAGTAATAATCGATCAGTGAGACCGAGGTTGAATCCACAGGGATTAATCTGGTGTGTATTCTAAAAACAACTAGAAGTAGAACTAGGAGAAGATGTGAATCTAAATCTAAAATTGCAAAGAGAGTAATCGTAAATTGTTTAACTAAAACTTGTAAATTCAAAGGTGAAAAATAGGATTTTCAGGGATCCACTTGCAGCTATTAGGATATTTCTTTATTTGATTCAAGACACTCAATTGGAATTGGAGTCTATCCTATCCAATTGGAAGATATTCAATAAACTCATATCTGAATTTCCATTAACCTAATTCTCAATGAATGAAGGTTGTAAAGATTGGAAGTGGTTCTATCACCTAACCATGCTCATGAGACTATGGTAGACAACAGGATATTCCAATCCAACAACCAACATGGGAGAATTGTGAAGAATAGAAGGGATTCCATCACTCATCCATGCCCAAGGGACGATGGAGAACAATAGGATTTCCTATTTTCACAAACTCTAAATAGAAAAAGAAGATACTTCAAGCTATTACAGATCTATTATAATTTAAGTCACAATAATAAATATCAAACTATAATCAAAGAAATTTAACAATAACAAGAATCAAACAAGAAAAACATCTCAACCATGCTACAAGCTTCACCCCTTAACCCTAGCTAAGAGATCTAGCCAACCATAGACATGATTAGATTAAAAACCCTAGGAGAAAATATTAAAAACTAAGAAGAATGGAAGAACACTTGGGAAGCGGCTCCGCCCTTTTGCTCTACTTCTCCAAACCCTAGATATCCTAGAAAGACTTAGGAAACTCCTATTTATAAGCCATGTTCCACAAAATCATAAAATCGTATCAAATTTATGCAGTCCACGTAAACACTGCGTAACGCCTTCGATGTCATCGAATACCCTTCAATGTCATCAAATGGGTTTAAATCCGAAAGTCATTTTTCTTCTTTCACACTGCGTAAGTCTCTGTGTCATCGAATCACCCTTTGATGTCATCAAGCGAAGCTTCGATCTAGCGAAAAGATCTTTGAGTCATCAAGAATGTGTCCAAAATAGTCTAGCGAGTTACTTCAATTTCTTCAATAAATTTGATGTCATCGAGCAGTCTTCGATGTCATCGAACACCTTCCTTCGAGTCATCAAACATGTATTCAATTGATCAAGAAAAGCACCTAATATGTCCAGCAACCAACTTAATTTTTCCTCATAAATTTGATGTCATCGACCAGTTTTTGATGTCATTAAACAGATCTTCAATGTCATCAAACGGTTCTCGATGGCACAGTCTTTGTGATTTTTGTGCTTGTTCTTTCGACTTCCTTCCTTCACTTAATTTTCTTAGATCTTGGAGTCTTAGAATCTTCAATCTTTGTCTCCATAGGTCCATTCTTTTCTTTGACAATTCTTGAGCACTAAATCCATGCTTTTAGCATTCTTTTCAATCCAAGCTCTTAAATTCACCTTGCAACACAAGCACATGTAAAATATACCATTAAGCTATATTATGTTTGTAAAACCAAGAAATAAATGGGAGATAATATGCAATATTTGACCATCAACACAACTCTCAACTAGCATTTTTCTAGTCCCGAACAAAATATATGAAAAATAATCTTCAATCTCAGTTCAAAACTTTTTTAGGAAGGCAATCTTTTATTTACTCAAGTATGAATGGGTAGAGATAAGATACAAAATTGAGATTTGAAAGCCCGAATCACATACGTAACCAATCAAGTAAGTTCTTTGTTAATCAAATCAGAGTACAAGTTTATATACCATATTTTTCAATGTGCTCAGTGAAAATCAACTTACTTTCCGTACGAATACTATCATTTCATAATGTTAGTCATGCTCATCACTTCAAGATTGGTTTGAACTCAAGTACTGATTCCGAACTCATCCCTTTTTATATCAACGATCAATTTGTATCCATTCTTTATTTTTGCATTCTTCTACAGTTTTTTCTTTCTTTTTCATGACCTCTTTGTCGATCTCCTATTTTTTCAAATGGTTCTTTTCTTCTTTTAAGGTGGATAAAATTCTCCAGACTTGATTCTCACCATCTATTAATGATTCACATACTAATAATTAAAACTTCTAGCTTGTTTTACAGAAGACAAATTGAATGTGTCTTGTGATCTAGATTAACATGATATTCAAACTATCTTTAAAATAATTATGCACAAGAACTTAGGTGGTAAGTTACTTAGATGATTAAACCCTAGCAATTCAAGATTCAATCTCTATCTTCTCATACTCAAAGCATTCTTAAGTACATAAGTCATCGCTTGCCAAACAGATTTTAATCTTAAAATATTGAAAATATGTAAAAATTTTGCTCAAAACTGAGAAAAACACTGATTAGGTTACCTAATCAGCCCTCACACCCCCCACAAAAAACTACATTGCCCTCAAGGTACAAGAAATAAGCCTGTAATGCAAAAGAGGCAATGAAAAGAAAGGAGATGGTATTGGAAAGATAGTACCTGGAAGGACGAATTTTGAAGCTTTTCTACAGATCTCACCATAAAATGGGTTAGCACAAAATGAAACTCAATAGAGTATAAGAAAACTATCCTAAACAGTAATGTTGGCGCATAAAATTTGATTAGAAAGGAAGTAAAGAAGGAAAGAAGACTGAAGAAATGCACAGTTCAAAGCCAAATTGCGCAGACTAATGGCTAAGTTGCGCGGTTCATATTGAGTTGCACGGGAGCATTAAGTTGTGTTGAGAGTCCAAGTTACGTAGAAGCATGACTTACACGGGACCGCGTGACTCATCATAGTTGCACTGACCCGCACAACTCTCCGAAGGGATGGTTGGATTGAGACTTGTAAAGTGGTGCGAAGTGGGGTCCACAGCACGAGATTCAAGGGCCCACACGTGTGAGAGCTTATAAATACCCTCCCTTCCTCCTCATTTGAGGGATCGAATTTTCAGAAGACTAGTGTCTCTGACAGGTATTGAAGAGAGGAAAGGGAAAAGAAAGAGAAGAAAGAAGGCGGAGCCGCGCGACTCCTTGTGAGTTGCACGGGCCATTTTTTTGAAATATTTCAAGTCATTTCAAAATTCTTTAGGGATCCCTGGCATTCCTTTATTATATTGATGAAGGAAGATGCATTCATGGAAAAGATCCGCACAACTCATCTCCTATGGAGACATGAATGAAATGAGCTGGAATGCTATCAAAATTTATAATTGGATCCATTCAGTACTTGTACTTTTAGTTATACAAACTCTATCCTGGAATCCAAGGATCAAATGGATGTGATGAATTCAAAATGAATAAATTTGATGATTATTCTCTCCATTCTTTCTCTTTGTTATTATTAAGTAAGATGATTCTCCAAATCAAATACTTTTCATTTCTGGTCGAAATAAAATAGCAACTCCACTATGCAAAAGTATGATTGCAAGAACTGATAATTTCTTTTATATTCACCAAAATTTTGAATTATCAAAATTCATTCATGATATCGAAGAACAAGTGCAAAAGTCATAGTAGATATAAAAAAATTAAAAAAAAAACTCATAGATCTTCTAACATTCCTAATGCAAGCATGTATCGTCGAAAATCTTCCACAATTGAACTGTTATAGCTACATTGTCCACCTCAACATTGACGATAAGTCTAACTTGATCAGGAACGTCAGTCAGTTCTTGCTCCGGAGAAATTATTTCTACTTCCCCTTTCGAAATCTCCGATTGCTCAAGATTGTCTATTCACCTGTTAACTTCTATATCAGCTTCGAGCTTGCTGGTCCTCAAGTCAGTTTCACACTGTTGATCTTCCAAATTAAAGATTTGTTGTTTGAGACTCAAAATCTTTTCACCAATGACTGTTGAAGAATGCTTGGAAGCCTTCACTTGCTCCACAAGAGAGTTGAATTCTTTATCGTAGCCAGAAATTGTTGTTGTTGCTCTGGAAACTTTATCTCTAAGCTGCGATAACTCATTTTGGCAAGCAAGAATCTTAGGAGCGACAGTCATGTCTTGAGTAGCTTCCAATTTGCGAAATGTCTCGTAGAAATGAGAAAGAGATTCACATAAGGGAGTGATGTTAATCTTTATTATCCTCGCAGCATTTTCTAAGGATGCCAGTACTATTTCCAAATCTGACCATTGGGTGGGATCTTTGAAAATATATATGGCCACTGATAGAGAACTCTTCAGCAAAATTAGTGCAGGAAGAGGAATCTTATCTAAAGATATTATATTCGAGATAGTAGCAACAGAGTTGGATCTTGCGGAACCACTAGAAAAAGGGTGAGCTACAAAACATGTATAAAAGAAAGCATGAATCAAAAGACGAATTGTGAAATACTATTATAAAATAAGGGGATAGAATAAAGTATACTTGCAGCAGTTGAAATCATTGGAGTAGGGATTGGTGTCAGGCTGCACTTTTTCAAGAAGAGAAGATGAGTCAGGCATGTCTGAAGCCATGTCAGCAAAAGATGGTGCTCTGGCCTCAGTGCTAGATGCAATTGTAGTTGGAGTAGCAGTATCAATTGGCTCTGTTGGAAAAACTATTCCACGAGCCACTGTGCTAGTTTTAACTAAGAGCTTAAGAGATGCCCGAGCTTTTCTAGCAAAGCGATTGCCAGAAGGAGGAGCAGCTATGACAATTTGAACCATGCTTGTAGAAATGGGGAGAGTCTCTGGAATTGTTATGATATCAGCCAACGGATTCGAAAACATTGTGCGTGGAAGGGGAGAATAATTGCTACTGAACGATATAGTTAAGTCGGCTCTGGATGTATCTTCATACTCTTCATAATCGAGGGGCTCTTCTTCTTCGTCGAATCATATAGATGTGGTATGGGGAATAGTGTCCTCTTGAGGGACTTCTTCGTCAACTTTGGTAGTTATAATGACCTGTTCATCATCATCCACGTCTACCTCTCCTTCTTCTTCTTCTTTTTCTTCATTTGTATTTAATTCACCCTCTTCCCCTGAGTTGTCAGGAGATGATTCACTTCCAGTAGAAGAGGGGTCACTGGAAGAGGACCCTTCACGTTCTTTCTCCGATGATGATGAAGATGATGATGAATCCATGACTGGCTCCTTAACGACAACCTATTTCCCCTTCTGCAGAGATTGTCTCTTATCAGCAAGAGCAAGATCTTTTGTAGTAACAATCACAAGAGATACAGAAGTACTAGCCTGAGTTTGTGATCCGGTCACAGGAGATGATAAATCTCTGCAAGCAAACGGTGGTCGAGGAAGAGATGGAGATATTGTTTGAAGCTCGGAGGGTCCAGCAGCTACTAGAGTTGGAGTGGGATCAGCTGGTACATGAATATGAGAGATTTCGGCAGCATCAATTGTAGTATCTTCCCTACCAGTATGCCTTCTTTGAGCCTTCAGATGTTTCAAGGAAAATCCATGGGCAATCCAACCCTCAAGGGTGTTGGCAGGCTTAATCTTATGAATCGATTCTTCTACAGAGATTTTTACGCAAGCTTCACCAGGAGCGGGGCACGGTCTCGTTCGACAGTATGTCCTACCCCTTCCATGAGATTGCGCTTTCTGATTTTTGGAGCAGGCATCCATATGGGAGAATCCACTGGCATACAATGACAAATCAGGAAAGATTGGTGTGCCCACCATCTCAACTATGGGTATGTTGTGTGAATAAAACATCCGAAGCCGGGAATGATGAATTTTGAATTAATTCGTGCTGCATGCAATTGTCTCTAAATTAATCCCCAATTGTATGGTCCTACACCATAGCTCCTCATAGTGTGGGTCACCACTTCAGGATGCTCAAGAACGGTTTGTTGATATCCAAATTTCCACGTGAACCTGCTTGGATAGTAGGGTTCCCTCCAAAATTCACTGCCTGCCAGCAATGGTAGACTGTTGGACTGTATTGAAATAAAGAAAGAACTTTTAGTTGGAGGAAGTTTTTTGTCATCAAAAGTCTCATGGTCCACAATATATTGGGAGAATGAAAATTGATAAAATTCGATAGCATTAGTCGAATCGATCATGTCGATCACCCATTCATATGTTCTTTTCGGCATCGCTCTCTTCAAATAATGGCACAATGGAATTCGTGAAGGATGAACATAGGCTTTCTCTGGATCATCATACATCCAAGGAAAATAAACACCTAGCAACTCAGAAAAGTAATGACATGGTGTAAACGTTGAGCTGACTTCGACAGATGGGTTTTGACAATGAGTAGCCGCATCACCAAAGGCCCTATACAGTGAGCAAAGAATGGGGTGCGCCAGTGAATATTTCCAACCCTCTGCTAGTCCTCTCGCGATGGTAAATATGGAAGGTCTAATAGCATCGGCCCATTTGGATCTTGGAAGCACGACTACGCTGAGCCAATATGTAAGGAAGGCTGCCAATTCACCCTTGGGAGTATATTCTGGAGGATTCTTTAATTTGTGACAAGCATTCTCCAAGTCATCAAAATGACTATTTTTAAATCTGCAAAGAAAATAAAAGAAGGGTAAGTAAGATGAGTATCAGTAGAATGCATAAAGGCATGATATGAGGTGAAGAAATATACCGTAGCTCCTGAGAAAAGTGAGACAGCCAAAGAAATTGAGGAATCTTCTTGATGTCAGGAAATTTGGACATTTCTCTGAACAGTTCGACTGAGGCATCAGATACTAATGCTTATCTTTTTGAAGGTGAAAAATGTGAGAACTCCTTATTTATGGGGATATATTCATCATAAAAGCAACCCATTATAGGGAGTTCTACCATCTTATGTAGGTCCCAAAGGGTAATGCTAACCTTGTCCAGAGGTAGGTGGAAGGAATTGGTGGTAGGGCACCAATAGCTAAGGAATACCTTATAGACCATGTGGTCCATGTGGAAGTATTCGAAACTGGCTTCAATGGCGCCATAGAGGCCAACTTCCGTCGGTGCAGCATAGTGTTTATTGAGAATTGCTTTAGCCCAGTCAGCATAGTAGTTGCGTGAGGACAAGAAACCGTGCGTGCGAAATTCTTCATTTCCCAATAAGGATCTTCTATCCCTGAAGCGCTAGCGTACTGTTTCGTACAAGGCTGTGGGAAATAGTTCATGGGGGTTGTGGTAAGGAATGAGGAATCACATTAGATGGATATCGCCAACTTGTTCTTTCGATCCTCTCTCTGACAAGATACCCTCCAACATCCTAGGTTCTTTCATGGAACAGTTTGGGGTATACATCATTCTACTTTGAGTCATCCGATCCGTGGGTTCGCTTTGAAGGATAGACAGATGGCTACGGATGTTCAGAGGGATTACTATCAGCGCATTCCTGAAAGGGCTATTGAATTTTATGATATTGCCTTGGACTTTAATGGTATTCCAGGTATTCAGAAGTTCCTTTTCTTGTGCTCCTTGATTTTCTCCTGAAGCTCTTAGTCTTTCAATTTCTCTTGCTTCTTCTTGGAGAAGGATGGCGGCAGTGTATATTCTCTAATGGGAGATCAAGTGATATCAGTACAAAGATTAGTTGTTAATTTCAGCCATGTTTCCCAGTCTATCTCTCAGCCTTGTTTTGAGGTCCAACTATATCTCCAGCGATGATGGCTTGGCATATCGGCCAAGAAAGTGTCTTTATACTATCAAAAAAATCAAGAACTAGCAGAACGGGTTCTTTAATATAGGCAAGTTGCTTCTTAGTTACTTTGATTCTTTTCTTTAGTTGTTCTTCATGAATAAGAGGGGAAGAAGCAAGTTTAGGAATTGAAGAATGTGTAGGGGTAGAGGAAACAGGTCCAGGAATAGAAGAAGGTGCGAGAACTAGTGGCGAAGATTCAGGAATTTGAGAAGAGCTTAGAAGACTAGCATAAGAGGGTTGATAAGTTGGTGGTTCTGTAAGGCGATATGTTCTTTTTGTACGAGCCATTTTGAAAAGTTCATAAAATCGACTAAGTATGGGAACTTGAAGAAAATTGGGTAGAGTTTCAAAACAGAAAGATTTGCACTAAGTGCGGAGGAGTTACACAGACTCTGAGTTGCGCGGACTCTAAGTAGACCAGGTTCTGAGTTGCATGGAAAAGGGATCTAGGTTGGAGAAAAAGAAATTCTGAAATTCTGAAATGGTTGGGAGCTTGGTATTTATAGCCGGTCTGGGACTTGATGGAGGGGAGTTGTGCAAGTCCGCGCAACTCAATTCATGGGTAGATAATTTTGATCCTTCATTTTGACCTAATAATCAGACAAACTGAAAGGGCCTAGCTATATGCCCTAAAGGGGGGGTCAATAGGGCAATGCAAATAAAACTTATAACAACGGAATAATAAAAGAAATAAAGTACAATGGTGAATTAAAAATCAATCTCAATAAACTAGATTTAAGAGAATGATACCATATCAGTTCTAAGGATAACTTTACATCAAAAACCAAAGGTTTAAGGTAGGACAACCTTATTTCTAGAACATCCTTTATATCACAAACCAATGAGGAATAAAAAGCAAGGAAACCAAAATAACTTGCAGAAATAAATCCTAAGTTATTACAACATTCCCCACACTTGCTTGGAATAAAATGATTACAACATTCATCCACAAATGCAATCCACAAAACTGAACGAATAAAGAAATGAAAGAATAAAGCACATTCACAATACAACGATATATAGTGGTTCGCCTATGTGTACACCAACTGTTATCCAATAGCCACATAAAATGCTACTCCACTCCTAATATCCTCACACAGGGAATATTAGCATGCACTATCAAAATAGGTTTCACAGGTTCACCTAAAACCTTCACAATTATGTCTTTTTATCATGGGCTTACACAATCTGAGTTTTCTAGCTCTCCTCAGATAACCACTTAATGAGATTTTCTGGCAAATCTCAAACAAAACCCAAAAAAGTAAATTACACAAATGTAAAATACCTGAATCTCCTTTTGAAGTAGCCCGGTAGAACCAATCGGAGTAGAAGTTAAATTCAACGTTCAAAGTCCAATACTCACTTTAAGAATTGTTCTAAGTCTAATTGATTTTAAATCAAAAGGGCTAGTTCTATTTGATTTTGAATCCAAGAAGAAGGAATATCAGAAATTCCCCTTTTCAAATAAGATTGGAATATAGATCAAAATCAAATAATAAACAAGCTAGCAAAAGGAATATTAAATGAGCACAAAGTAGCTTAAAAATAAACACAAACTTATCTCAGAGTATAGCCTAAAGATTTCTTGAATTGAATTGAATTCTGTGTAAAAACTCTGAAGTTTGGGCACTATTTATAGCCTGAAAAATCCCGTCTACGACTGGTCTTAGGATCCTAGGACTGGTCGTAGCTTCAAAGATTTTTAAAGATTTCTGCAGGATAAGGATTAGCTGTTCCACGACTGGTCCTGGGTAGACTACGACCGGTCGTGGGCTACCTATGATTGGTCGTGGGTCACCTACGAATGGTCATATGACCCTTAGTTTAGTTGCTGGAGTTTGATTCGTAGGGCTAAGAATGGTCGAAGGACGAGTCGTACAGCTCACAGGACTAGTCGTAGGATGTCCAAGATTGGCCGTAGGACAACAGAAAGATCCAAAAATCTTCAACAACCTAGGACTGATCCTGAAAAACTTAAGACTGGTCGCAGCAGAGCTAAGATTGGTCTTGAAGTCGCTAGGACTGGTCTTAGAACAGCCCGAACAAGCATATTAAAATATATGAATTATGTATCTAAAATGACCTACAGTAAAGCCCATCTTAAGGTCAATCTAAGGTCAAACAAATCTTAAAAGTGAGATGGACATTGATAGTCTGTACACTCAGATGAACCTTAAGAGAATCTTGAGAATTTATGAATCTTATTGTAGGCCTTCTCGAGCTTGAACCTTTCTTGACTTGACAAAGTCTTCTTTTATTCTTGTACTTGATTGAATCTTGAACATGCATACTTAGAGACTTCTATTCTTTAATTCTTAATCCATGACTTGAAACTTTCTTCATTTAAGATCTTGTCTTGAAATACGATGTCTTGAAGCAATGAATAGTCTCAAACATGAAACGCAAGATGTACAAGACAAATATATATATAGGTTTTGGCACCACAAAATTTGACAACCAAAGGGATATGAAATCATAGCACTTACAATCTCCCCCTTTGTCAAATTTATGACAAAACACATAGCATAAAAGATAAGAGCAACATTTGCTCAATAAAGAATCATGAGCCATAAAATTACAAATTACTCTACTCCCCCTGAGTAATACGAGTACTACTCATGTTAACAATAAACCATATGAAAACATCAAGACTCCATATTATCAATTAATCCACACATATTCCACTTCAAGTACTCCCCCTTTCTATATTACTCCCCTTTATCTTTATCATACTACTCCCCCTTTTTGTCACAAAATGACAAGGGAAAGTCACAATAGAAAAGAGAACAACAACATAGAGAGTAACAATAAGCAGATACTGAGAAAGAAATATGAAAGGACATAGCATATCCCAAAATATAAATTCAGAATTATCAAGCCATAAGAGAGTTAATACAGTATCCAAAATAAAAGAAAAGATAATGTAATACAGTCCAAATGATAAACCACCTAATCAGATCCAGAGGAGGGAGCAGGTATAGTAGGATCAATCTGGTGTAAGCCCCTATTAATGCGATGAAGATATTTTTACATATATTTAAACTGCATATTGTGGGCTATACTTATGTTATCAACCTTCTCCTCCAATGCACGAAGGCGTGCATCATGACTAGATGGATCGTAATCAGGATCATTTGGAGAATCAGATTCTATATCATCAAATAACTCATCCATATCAATATCCTATTGAGGAAGATCGCCAGCTTCCTCTTCATTTCCGGTTTCACCACCATCACCACCAACACCACTTTCATCTACTTGGCTAGGAAGCAAATCCAGCTTCATCTTATTAAGATTGGAATTGTTGAAAATAAGATGATGAATTGGTGCCTCATTAATAGGTTTATCGACAAGCATGTGAGTGGCTAACACAATCATAAGATAACCAAATGGAATATCACTATGACCCGGATGAAGACGAAACTGAATGATAAAATAACATATCAAAGAAGGAAGACAGACCATGGTACCAGAAGCAATAGAATGTAACACACGAACCATGAATGAAGTCAACTCAGTTTTATTACCGAACTGAGGATACAGACTTAGCTCGGATTTGTGGGAAATGAATCCCGACCGAGACTCAAAGAGTCCAGAGCCATAGACAAAATACATAAGATACATAAAGTTGACTCGGTTAATGAGGCAGCAGCATCTAAAGGGACTGATTAAGGCCTAAAAGCTAAAAGTCACCTGACCGACCATAAAAACCAACCCATTTAAGGTCGGTTACGATGTCGGCTATCAGATTAAGGAAAGACGTCAGTCTTAAACTGACTTTGTTCTGTCCGACAGTAGGCAGAAAGCCCTATCCTTATAGCCAGCCGACCCTTCTCTAGTATCAATTGAAAAAGTTAAATTGTCAAGGGAGAATTCAGAGATACATGCAACCATTGATTGTGCAATTGAATGGTATGTAGGCCCACCCCAACGCAAAATGTTAGCTTAGCCAACAGATTCAAGAAGAGGGACAATACCATATAAAGCAATGTGATTGAGATCAACGGTATTCTCAACGATAACATTATGGACACGCAAATCCCGTACATCTTGAGGATCATCTTCGGGTGACCAAAGGTGCCGTTTTGTTATCAGTGTAGATCTAGATGAGGATGGACCATGGGATGTTTTCTTTTTTCCTCTAGCATCCATCTTCAACAAGATATACAAAGAGCAAGAGAAATGCACAAAAAGAAGAATGAGTTTTCTCTAGATCAGCAATTTGAGAAGAAAGCCTTGAAAAACCCAACAAAAGATGAAATCTAGCTACACATTGATCAAATCAAAGTATAGAGAGCATCAAACTTCAAGAAAAATGATGAAATAGGACTAACCTTGAAGAAATACAAGAAATCCTATGACTGGTCGAGCCATGACTCGTCGTAGGTTAGAGTGGAAATGAAGAAGGAGATTTTCTCCAAATTATATCATGTTCACGAGCTCCACGACCGGTCGAGTGCGGTGCACGACCGGTCGTACAATGACTGGTCGTGTACAGCTACGATCGGTCGAGTATCGACCAAAAATACATATTTAATGTAAAAAATAGAAATTTCAACACATATAATACCAAATATAATACACTATGATACATGTAAGTAAGAATACTCAATGTAAAATGCACATACCAAGATCAAATTTCAATTTATTAAACCTGCTTTTCTCGAGCGGTTTAGTAAATATGTCAGTAAGTTGAGTTTCGATTGGTATATATTCCAAGGAAATAACTTTTTCTTCAACCAACTCACGAATGTAATGATACCTAATGTCAATGTGCTTAGTACGTGAATGCTGGATTGGATTTTTAAAAATATTAATAGCACTGGAATTATCACAATATAAGATCATTGAATCTTGATTAATTCCAGAATCGCTTAGCATGTGTTTCATCCAAACTAGTTGAGTACATGCATATCCAGTTGCAATATACTCAGCCTCAGCAGTGGAGAGCGATATTGAGCTTTGCTTCTTGCTGAACCAAGAAACTAAGCAATTTCTAATGTAAAAACAACCACCATTGGTTGATTTTCTATCATCAATATTACCGGCCCAATCAGCATCTGAGTACCCAGCTAATTGAACACTAATATCATCAGGATACCAAAGACCCAGATTTATAGTACTTGCGACATATCTAATAATCTATTTAACAGCAGTAAGATGTGATTCCTTAGGATTAGACTGATATCTCGTACAAATACCAACACTAAATGTGATATCAGGTCTACTTGCAGTTAGACATAACAAACTACCAATCATACTACGATATAGTTTAGGATCTATATCTTTACATGTAGAGTCTTTTGAGAGTCTTAACGTTGTACTCATAGGAGTATCAAAGTTCTTACCATTATCAAATCCAAAGCTTTTAACCAATTCGTAGCATACTTAGTTTGGGAAATGAAAATTCCGTCAGGTTGTTGTTTTACTTGTAACCCTAGGAAGTAATTTAGTTCACCAACCATGCTCATTTTGAACCTTGATTTCATAAGATCTGCAAACTCAATAGACATGTTAGTACAAGTTGATCCATAAATAATATCGTCAACATAAATTTAAACCATCAAAATATCATTGTTATGCTTCTTAACAAAGAGTGTCTTGTCGACACTTCCTACATGAAAGCTATGACTAAGTAAGAATTTAGTCAATTTCTCATAACATGCCCTGGGCACTTGTTTTAGACCATAAAGAGCCTTTTTGAGAAGAAATACATGGTCAGATAACTTGGGGTCTTCAAACCCTGAAGGTTGTTCAACATACACCTCTTCATGTAAATCGTCATTCAAGAAAGCACTCTTTACATCCATATGATAAATCTTAAATTTTCTAAAGCATGCGATGAAAATGAAAAGTCTAATTGATTCAAGGTGAGTGACTGGAGCAAAGGTTTCATCGTAATTGATGCCCTCAATCTGAGTGTACCCTTGAACAACCAGTCTAGCCTTGCTTCGTATTATATTTTCACGTTCATCAGACTTATTTTTAAAGATCCATTTTGTTACAATAATGTGTTTATCTTTAGGTCTAGGAACAAGATACCAGACATCATTACGAACAAATTGATTAAGTTCATCCTGCATAGAAACTATCCAATTTTTGTCAGAAAGTGCTTCTTTCACATTGACCGGTTCTATTTGGGATGTAAAATAAATATAATTACATATGTTCTCAAGTTGTTTGTGAGTACGAACTCCAGTGAGAGGGTTTCCAAGAATTTGATTGGTAGGATGATCATTGACAGTCCTTGGTTCAGATTCCTTTTGACTTGATGAGGTATCTTGATTGTCAATAATAAGAGCTTCATCATCATCTGAACTCAGAGTTGGTGTATTCAAATGATCATCAATGACCACATTGATGGACTCTTGAATCACACCAGTTCTCTTATTTAAAACCCTATAAGCTCGTCTGTTCAAAGAATAACTAAGAAAAATACCTTCATCACTCTTCGTATCAAACTTTCCCAAATTATCATGATCACGTAAAATATAACACTTGCTTCCAAAAACTCGAAAGTATTTGACAGTAGGTTTCTTTTCAAACCATAATTCATAAGCAGTCTTATTATCAGATTTACTGGTATAAACCCGATTAATAATATAGCATGCGGTATTAACTGCTTCAGCCCAAAGATTTCTAGAGAGCTTCATGCTGTTTAACATAACATTAGCCATATCCTGAAGCACTCTATTTTTTCTTTCAACTATACCATTTCGTTGTGGCATTTTGGGTGCAGAGAATTCATGTGATATTCCCTGATTGCTACGGAATTTCTCAAAACTACTATTTTCGAATTCGGATCCATGATCACTACGAATCTTGCTAACATGAGAACCTTTCTCATTTTGAATTCGTTTAATGACCTTTTTCACTTCATCCAGGGTTTCAGTTTTGTCTTTTAAGAACGATACCCAAGTGAATCTGGTATAGTCATCTACGATAAACAAGATGTATTTTTTGCTACCTCGACTCTCCGATCTGGTTGGTCCAATAAGATCCATGTGGAGAAGCTCGAGTGGTCTAGATGTGGTATTGGAGTTCACTTTCTTGTGAGAGCTCCTAATCTGTTTGCCCAACTGGCATTCACCACATATTTTGTCTACTCTTTGCAATTTGGGTAGACCTCTAATTAGTTCTCTTTTGCTCAATCTAAATAAGTTCCGATAATGTACATGTCCAAGGCATTTATGCCATAATTCAGTCTCATCGGTATGGACCATGTAACACGATTGAGTAGATGAGCTTGCATCACTAACGATGTATCAGTTTTCAGAAGTTCTGCGACCAGTTAATATTACAGAACCCTTTTTATTAACTATCTCACAACCTTGATTAGAAAAGTTCACACTATGGTTGTTATCGCATATCTGAGAAATACTTAGTAGGTTGTGTTTCAAACCCTCAACATATAAAACATTCTTAAATAAGGGAAGGTTATAAAGATGAACCGTACCTTGGCCTATGATCTTGCAATTGCTTCCATCGCCAAATGTGACTGACCCTTCAGTCATATCTTTTAGATCGGTGAATAAAGCCTTGCCGCCTGACATATGCCTTTGCATTTTCACAAGAGATGATTCTTTTGAATTCATCTGGTGATAATTCACAAGTAATTGCATTTAGTGCTTTTGCATTGGCACTACTCTCACTTTTCTGAAGTGTGGTCCAAAGAGAATAAGCCGTTATTTTCATTGATTTTGAACCATCGCCATTAGTTACTTCAGCGATAGGAGGGTTCCATTCATTCATTGTGGCCAGCCACACACTTTCATCCAAGGATTTGAGGAAGATCCTCATCCTGGCTTTTCAATAGGCATAGTTTGTGCCATTAAAAGGTGGTGGCCTAGTGACTGATAGGCTATCAAAATTTGACATCTTAATATAGCTTAGATCGTTAGCTTAGGAAAAAAATCCAATAAATAAACAATAAGTACGAGCTATTAGTCTCTGATACCACTTGAAAGGGCCTAACTATATGCCCTAGAGGGGGGGTGAATAGGGAAATGCCAAACAAAACTTATAACAGCGGAATAATAAAAGAAATAAAGCACAATGGTGAATTAAAAATCAATCTCAATAAACTAGATTTAAGAGAATGATACCATATCAGTTCTAAGGACAACCTTACACCAAAAACCAAAGGTTTAAGGTAGGACAACCTTATTTCTAGAACGTCCTTTATATCAAAAACCAATGAGGAATAAAAAGTAAGGAAACCAAAATAACTTGCAAAAATAAATCCCAAGTTATTACAACATTCCCCACAGTTTCTTGAAATAAAATGATTACAACATTCATTCACAAATGCAATCCACAAAACTGAATGAATAAAGAAATGAAAGAATAAAGCACATCCACAACACAACGATATATAGTGGTTTGCCTGTGTGTACACCAACTGTTATCCAACAGCCACACAGAATGCTACTCCACTCCTAATATCCTCACACAGGGGATATTAGCATGCACTATCAAAATAGGTTTCACATGTTCACCTAAAACCTTCACAATTGTGTCTTTATATCACAGGCTTACACAATCCAAAAACCCACACAATCTGAGTTTTCTAGCTCTCCTCAGATAACCACTCAATGAGATTTTTCTGGCAAATCTCAAACAAAACTAAAGAAAGTAAATTACACAAATGTAAAATACCTGAATCTCCTTTTGAAGTAGCCCGGTAGAACCAATCGGAGTAGTTAAATTCAACGATCAAAGTCCAATACTCACTTTAAGAATGGTTCTAAGTCTAATTGATTTTAAATCAAAAGGGCTAGTTCTATTTGATTTTGAATCCAAGAAGAAGGAATATCATAAATTCCCCTTTTCAAATAAGATTGGAATGTAGATCAAAATCAAATAATAAACAAGCTAGCAAAAGGAATATTAAATGAGCACAAAGTAGCTTAAAAATAAACACAAACTTATCTCAGAGTATAGCCTAAAGATTGCTTGAATTGAATTGAATTCTGTGTAAAAACTCTGAAGTTCGTGCACTATTTATAGCCTGAAAAATCCCATCTACGAATGGTCTTACGATCCTAGGACTGGTCGTAGCTTCAAAGATTTTCAAAGAGTTCTGCTGGATAAGGATTAGTTGTTCCACGACTGGTCCTGGTTAGACTACGACCGGTCGTGGGCCACCTACAACTGGTTATGGGTCACCTACGACTGGTCGTATGATCCCCAGTTTAGTTGCTGGAGTTTGATTCGTAGGGCTAAGACTGGTCGAAGGACGAGTCGTACAGCTCACAGGACTGGTCGTAAGATGTCCAAGATTGGTCGTAGGACAACCAGAAAGATCCAAAAATCTTCAACAACCTAAGACTGGTCCTGAAAAACTTAAGACTGGTCGCAGCAGAGCTAAGACTGGTCTTAAAGTCACTAGGACTAGTCTTAGAACAGCCCGAACAAGCATATTAAAATATAGGAATTATGTATCTAGAGTGACCTACAGTAAATCCCATCCTAAGGTCAATCTAAGGTCAAACAAACCTTAAAAGTGAGATGGACATTAATAGTCTATACACTCAGATGACCCTTAAGAGAAGCTTGAGAATTTATGAATCTTGTTGTAGGCCTTCTCGAGCTTGAACCTTTCTTGACTTGACAAACTCTTCTTTTATTCTTGTACTTGATTGAATCTTGAACATGCATACTTGGAGACTTCTATTCTTGAATTCTTCATCCATGACTTGAAACTTTCTTTATTTAAGATCTTGTCTTGAAATACGATGTCTTGAAGTAATGAATAGTCTTAAACATGAAACACAAGATGTACAAGACAAAAATATATATATATATAGGTTTTGGCACCACAAAATTTGACAACTAAAGGGATATGAAATCATAGCACTTACACAAACCTCAGTTCAAGGGAGCATCTGTTGAAGCATAAAATTTTATTAGAAAAGAAGTAAAGATGAAAAGAAGATTGAAGAAATGCACATGAGCCGGAATGTTGTCAAAATTCATATTTAGATCCATTCAACACTTGTACTTTTAGTTATAAAAATCTATCCTGAAATTAAATGATCAAAAGGATGTGATGAATTCAGAATGAATGAATTTGATGATGAAAAGGCTAAGCTAAGAGTCCTAAAGGGGGGATGAATAGGACTATGCCAAATTAAAAAATTAAATGTGAAATTAAATAGATATAAATAAAGATAGCATTAACCAATCCCACAAAGCAGAAATGAATTACAACCTCAAATGTACAAGTATTGTGAGGTTAATACAAATGTTATTCTAAGGACAACCTTACACCAAAAACCAATGGCTTATGATATGACAACCTAATTCCTAGAATGGTCTATGTATTAAAATCCCAAACCGATACAGAGGAATAGAGAATAAAAGTAGCAAACAAAATAACTAAGCTATTATAGCATTCCCACCCTAGCATAAAAGAGATTACAACATTCGCCAGAAATGCTTAAAAAGAAATTACAATATTCACACAAAGCCACAATCAATCATCCACCACAAGACCAGAAATTATAGTAGTTCACTTGTGTGTACACCAACTATTTAGAAAAATAACCACACAACTACTCCACTCCCAATATCCTCACACAGTGGATATTGGCGTACAATATGAAATAGGTTTTTCAAGGTTCACCTAAAACCTTCACAATTGTGTCTTTCAAGTGGGCTTACACAATTCAAAAACCCCATAATCTGAGTTTTCTGGATCACCTTAAACAAACCAAAAAGAAAGAGATTTTTCCTGGCACAATCTCAAAAAAATCAAAAATAGATTTACAGAAATATAAAATACTTATCTGGATATTCTCCTTTGATGAAGCCCGGTAAAACCAATTATGAGTAGATGTTCAACGAAGATGTTCAATGTCCACACTCACTTATGAAAAGGTTCTAAGTTCTAAATGATTTTTAGATTAAATCACCCTAGGCTTGCTTGATTTGATTTTGATTCCAAGAAAGGGGAAAACTTAAATTCCTTCTTCAAATAAGATTGGAATATAGAATCTCAAAATCAAATGTAAAAATCTAAATTAAAGAGAATATAAAATGAGCACTAAATAGCCTAAGAATAAGAATATCACTAAATTATCTGTTAGAGTGGTGTCTTGATTTTTGTTGAATTGAATGAAAAAATCTAAAAATCGTGCTATAAGTGCAGAAACTGTTCACTCGACTGGCCCAGAGGACAGCTCGACTAGTCGAAGGACCAACAAGAATTCAAAAATTCGGGCGTGATAAAATAAGACCGTTCCATGACTGGTCGAGTGGCTTGCTCGACTGGTTGAGTGGCCTGCATGACCGGTCGAGCCCTACTCTCAACTAGTCGTGTAGGACCTAATTTGGTTATTGGACTTTGAGTCGAGCTTGTTCGACTAGTCGAGCACTGTTCACTCTACTGGTCGAGTCCAACAAAAAATTTTGAAAATTAGTAACAAACCTTGGACTGGTTAAAGAAATTCTTGGACTGGTTGAGTCAGTCCTAGGACTAGTCGAACATAGGCTAAGACTAGTCGAGAAAAAGCTTATTAAATTATATAGTGACCTAATTTAAGTATGCAAACACTATAACCTAACATATGGTCAATTAAGGGTCATTCATACCTTATAAGTGATATTTGAACATTGAATCATCATTTGCTTCAGTTAATAGTTGATATTTTTACTTCAACACGAAGCTTGATATCTTGACTTACTTTGAATCTTGAACATGAAGTACTTTGAAGCTTGAACTTGAAGTACTTGTGTCTCGTATTTTACCTTGAGCTCTGAGTTCAAAAGTAAAGCACTTTGTCTTGACATAGTTGAAACTTTGAAACCTGAAATTATCACTTGATGTTATACTTAAACTTGTATATCTCTTATACTTGTGATGCTTGAATCTTGAATTGGAACATCTTGAACTTGTACTTGAATTGCATGATCTTGAATAAGAAGATGAACTAAACAAGAAATAGATTCTAAGAGGTTTTGACACTAAAATTTGACAATCATAGGAGATAGAAACCATAGCACTTACAATCTCCCCCTTTGTCAAATTTGTGATAAAACACACTTCACTAAAATAAGATAAGCATAATACGCACAATAAAGAATCATGCACCAGTTACAAACTGTTCAAATCAATACACACCAATACTCTCATCAATACTCCCCCTTAAAATCATATTGTGAAAAAAAATTACCTATCCACATTCATCATTTTTACCTATCCACATTCATCATTTTTACCTATTCACATTCATCACAGTTTCACATTTATCCTAAAAAAAAATAGGCAACATGATTAAATTCTCTCCCTTTTTGTCACAATATGACAAAGGAAAGAACTGATAAATGATTACGGAAGTAAATAAAAAAGGAAGTAAATAGAATAGTAATGAGGAATAAGAGAAGATATGAACAAGATAACCAGTTAACTAAGTCCATAATAATAAGTAAGCATGTCTAAGCACATAAAATAAGAGAAATTTAAATATGTTAAAAGTTATTACATATCAGATACTCAAAAACTAATTCGAACCAAAAGAAGGAGCAGGTATGGAAGGATCAATTTAATAAAGTCCTTTGTTAATGCGCCTAAGATATTTATGTATATATTTAAATTGCATTTCATGGAACACATTCATACTTTCAACCTTCTCCTCAAGTGAGTGCAAATGCGCATCAAAGTCAGATGGCTGATAATCAGGATTAACAATAGAATCGGATTCAATTTCATCAAAGAGGTCATCCATATTAATATCATCTGGAGGCAAATCACCCTCCTCTTCATTTGCTTTAGCAACTCCACTAGCACCCACATCAACTTGGCCTAAGGCCAACTTCAAATTTATCTTGTTAATGTTAGAATTATTGAAGGGTAAATGGTGAATGGAAGATTCTCCAATAGGCATATCCACTAAACTATGGGTGGCTAACATAGTCATTAGATAAGAAAAGGGTATGTCACTGTGACCTGGGTGGAGACGAAACTGAATCATGATACAACAAATTAGAGAAGGAAGACAATAGAGACTCCATAAACGATAGAATGAAGAATATGTGAAATTGCGGTAAAGACCACTTTAGTTGAAGTAGGAATATGCCAATATGTCCTAGAGGGGGGTAAATAGACTTTTTAATAGTTTTATGCCCATTTAAAATCCCATCACACTAATCCTAACAACAAGCATATATTAGGATTACTCAAGAGTAACCCTACTGACTTCCAAGCTCAGTAGAGGATCCAATCACAAATTATTTGAGAAATGAACAATATGCAAACTAATTTATGATGGATATGACTGTGTATGTGTGAGGTGTGATCTCAGATAATCAAATATAAAAATATTAAAGTAAATCACATAAATAAATAAATAGCAATCTCAAATACAGTCATTTTTATAGTGGCTCGACTACTTGTCTACTCCACTCCTGGTAACCGCACTCAACCCTTAAGTGTACCAGATTTCACAAGGAGGTTTTCCATGGTTCACCTCAAACCCAAGGTTTTAAATCAGGTTCACCTTTAACCTTTATAACCTACACATAAGTTAATTGTTTATGCTCTCACGAGCAAGGGTCAACACATCGCATCCACTTTTAGGCACACTGGACAAGGATCTTCCATAAGACCCTAATTGAGGTTTCACACGGTTCACCTCTAACCCAAGGTTTTAATAGGCTCACCTTTAACCAGAAGTTTATGCTCTCCACAGAGCAAGGGTCAACACTACGTACCCACCATGTACACTCCCGTCGAAGGCCTCTTAGAGGACTTGCAAGGGTGAGAAACACCTTAGACGCAATCCTATAAAGGAATGATCACAAGGGTCCTCTGGACTCTAATAACTTACAGATAAGCAGATGAGTCCCTTTTAGCTTATTGTTAAAGATCTCCTCCTTTATTGATGAAGAGCTTCTACTTCCTTGAACCGCAACTCAGAAGATATACCAATGCATGCAACGGGTTGGGTCAAGGTTATAATGGAATTATACTCTCAAATAATTTTCTATAAAGGAGATAGAGTGATTCCAATCATCTATGCATTCAAGGCATCTCAGTTTAATGATGTGCCATTAAGGTGGTAGCTAGAGGAGCTTTGGGCAAATGATCTAAGTTTAAACACTCAAAAACACTCTCTTCTTTCTCTCACAGCAACTAAAGACAAGTTCTCTATATATAGGAAAAAAGTTCCAACGAATATAAGTGATCGCATTTATGACAGAGTTCGATATCATCAAGCAGGGTCGATATCATCGAGCGTATACTCTCGATTGCATCGACTGGCCGCTCGATGACACAAACTCAAATGTCATACGCTTTTGAAACTTTTTGCCAGCTGGTTGAGGGCATCGAAACACGCGTCAATGACATCGGATTTCAAACTTTGATATAATCGATACAAGCATTGATTCCTCGACATTTGAAAAATGAGAGAGACTTTCTTTGAAAATTTTCAGGTCAAAATATATGATCGAGACATCGAAATTTGAATGTTGATGATATTAAAGGTCATGTCGATGCATCGATAAATCCATAGATTTTATCAATGAGCTTGTTAGACAGTTTATGTCCTTTCTCAATGCAATCGATCCGACCTCGATATCATCGATATTTGAATATCGATTCTATCGAGTGACCCTCGATCAGAAATAAAAACCACATGAAAAATGTTGCTAGAAAGACTGTGTCCAAGACCAATATCATTGAAGGCCTTCTGATATCATTGATATTTGAATTCTGAGGATATCGAGGATACTTTGATATATCAAAGGTCTTCATGATTTTTCTATAAAAATACAGGGACATAAATACTCTGCTGTCAATTATATCGAGTCTACTTTGATAAACTCAAGATTCAAATATCGATTATATCGATAGGGGTATCGATACATCGATAATTTCTTCCAGATGTATATGCAGTTGCTGGACACTTTATGTCCTCATTCAATTTTATTGATTGAGCTTTCGAGGACATCGACAACACACCTCGATTTTATCAAACCTAATATCGATAAATCGACAGGGGTAGAAAACTTAGAGATTTTCTGATTTTGTAAAAAAGATTTCTAACCCAAAAATCCTATAATATTCTAACCAATTTTAAGAGTTTTATTTACCTGGTGTTTTGGAACATGTGATGTGAGGCTTAGATTTACTTGTGGCGAGTTCAGCACACATCCGGTTGAGGCAAACAGCTGATTGATCTTCCTATGGAGTTTTTCTGTCAAGTTGACTCAACACTCATGCTAATTGACAAACCATCAATACGAACTATGAATGTTGTAAGTTCAATTTTGTAACCAGATCGAAAATAAACATTTGAAATGAAAATCCTACGTAGAATTCTGCATCTATGTAACATAAACTTGGAGGCGATCGCATTCCTAGTACTCCATTTCGCATTCATATTACATAAATCTCTAGTGAGCATTCACTTCTCAGATTTAGAAGGCTTTGCCACACGAGAACTAATGGGAATACCTTCATCATTTACAGGTTATATCCATTAACCCAGAAATAAGATGACGGTCTACATCAATTGGACCTTCTCTGGTAGTAATAGTAAATGTCAGATTCTCAGTAGAGAAGTCTTTAATGCAAGTATACATAGCCTGTGCAATGGAGTGGTATGCTGGTCCACCCCAATGTAATATGTTATCCCATCCTACAGACTGAAGGAGAGAAAAACATCAAATGGTGTCAAATGATTAGGATTAATAGTTCGTTCTATTATCACATTACGCAATCAAATATCTCGTACATAATCGGCATCTTCCTCGAGTGAATGAAGGTGGCGCAACGTGATAGGAGCCGAATGAGATGAAGAGGGACCATGAGATCCTTTCTTCTAGTTCTACCCTCCATTGCAATAAAGAAATTAAGTAATAAAGAGATTGTAAATGAGGAAAGAAGGGTTTCAACTAGATCAGATTTTTGATAGAAAACCCCCAAAACAATCATAAAGCATGAAATAAACCACATAAATGAAGAAAATGAAGTGCAAAGGACTTAAATTTAGAAGAAAAATGAAAATAATGCACTAACCATGGAGGAATCAAAGATGGGTTCGACCGGTCGAGGTAAGGCTCATTGGAGAAGAAGACCCAAATGAAGAAAAAGTATTTTTTTTCCCAAATAAAAGGTCAAACCCATGTTTCACAATGGGTCAAGTACATACTCGACCGGTCGTGCCACGATTGGTCGAGTATGTACTCAACTAGTCGTGTAACTCACAAAATTTACAATTTTTCATAAAATTTGAATTTTAAATTTTTTAACAAAATAACTATATATATTATGAAACAGAAAGACACAAATCATCAGTTCATATTGTACATACTAAGATCAACTTTCAATTTTACAAACCTGCTTTTGTCGATTGATTTTGTGAATATGTAAGCTAATTGAGTCTTGGTTGGAATATAATCTAAAGAAATTGTCTTTTCTTCCACTAATTTACAAATATAGTGATATTTAATGTCAATATGCTTGGTTCGTGAATGATGAATTAGATTTTTAAAGATATTAATTATGCTTGAATTATCACAATATAAAACCATGGATTCTTACACAATTCTGTAATTACTCAGCATCCTTTTCATGCACACAAGTTGAGTGCATGCATTACCAGCAACAATATATTTAGCTTCAGCTGTTGAGAGCAATACGGAACTTTTTTTTTTACTTAGCTAAGAAACTAAACAGTTCCCTACATAGAAACAACCATCACTGATTGATTTACGATCATCAGTGTTACCAGCCCAATCAGCATCCGTGTCGCCAACTACTTGCACATTAGTATCATGTGGATACGAGAGACCAAGATTAGCTGAACTAGAGACATCGCAAAATGTGTTTAACAGCTATCAGATGTGACTTTTTAAGGTCAGATTGATATCTAGCATAAATTCCTACACTAAATGCAATATCAGGTCAGCTCGCAGTTAAATAAAGCAAACTACCTATCATACTGCGATAAAACTTAGGATCCATACTCTTACCTGTAGAATCCTTAGAGAGTTTTAAAGTAGTACTCATTGGAGTATCAAAATTTTTCCCACTCTCAAATCTAAAATTTTTAACTAAGTTCAGATTTCGTGTAACACCCCGAATTTTTACCAACCTGAAGTTAGACGTCCTTAGAAAATGGGTCAACCTTATCACTTTCAGAACTCAATCCCAAAGCCAAAGAAATCACTCTTCAACCCATCTCCTTCAAAACTCACCTTTCACCACCTCATTCTTCAAATTTCTCCTAGTACTTTCATTTTAGACATGACTCCTCAAGTTTAAATATTAAATAACACCAATCCTAGGGTATTAATGATGACGAACAATACCGAAGCTAAAAATTACCGTGAATAGTAAATAAATGGGTAAAATGGGTTTCTACCCTTAACCTTTTGGAATCTAATAAAATATATGGTTTAGATGGATGGATTAGCCTCTCCTACCCCAAAATCATATGCTACACGATGTATAAACTCATTCTGGTTTACAAATTAGCCTCAAAACTCCCTAAATAGAGTCATGAGCCTATCTAGGCTAAAAGACAATGAACCAGGGTGGGTCCCACACATATTTGGGATCTCCAGGGTAGGGAGAACCCAGCCCACATGGCCGGCATTGCCGGTTTACAAGTTCACAGGAGAGGACCTTGCCGGTTCGTCGACCTTCAGGCCGGAGGTGTTTGGGGATTAGGGTAACCCCCTGGTATGTGGGTCGTCCCTTAAAACCTCCCCGATCAGGTACTTCCTTCACAAAGTGACCCTTCAAGCTCTCTTTTCTCACCAAAATACCTGATTTTTGGCAAAAACCATCCCTCCAAACTCTTCCTTCTTCCGTTTCCAAACACCCTCGCTCCACCCTTCAAATCTCATCTCAAACAAAAATTAATAAGGGTTACTTCCTTTAGAAATCCAACGAGAATTAACTAGCGCTGCACTAGATGGCCTATGAAATTCTCACCAATCACTTTCAATATGATCTGCTAGAGTCAAAACGTATAGGATAGGTGACGCTACATTACCGTAAAACCTAGGATCAAACTCTATCCTCGATTGCTCTCGGGAGCACCTTGAAACTTTGTATCGGCTCTGGACCGCACGTCGAAAGTCCGATTATCCCGAACTTAGAAAATCCTGACCGCCTAGTTGGACTTGACAATCACTTCAAAAATTAAGTCCAAATGATATCCCACGACGATTTTCTTGAGTCTAGAGTGAAGAGTGTGAGAAATGTTAGAAATTAATATAATTTATGAAATCTGGCACGTGTCGCTTGCACACCTTTTTCTAAGCGTTCTGACCGTCAGAATTTAATCAAACTTTACCCTCGAATCAGGATAGGTGGCCCTTACATGTCAACCCACTTGTGGCCCTGATCGAGTACCGGTAGCCGTTGAACTGAAACTGGTCCGCCACGTGCGATCTGAGAACACTACCGGACTGAAAACTTGATGTGAGCAGGATCCAGTATCCATGAGCTTAAATCCGACCGCATTCGGCCAGGGGACCTCCAGAAATGCTCCATTGAGATGGAACAGTCCGTATTTGGACATAAAATAAGTATACTTTGGCCCCAAGTCTATTTTCGTCACTTTTGGACTTATAAAAAGGGCTTAAACCCTTACTCTTTCATTTCATACGAATTTGGAGAGAGAAGAGAGAAAAGGGAGGGAGATTTGGAGCTCTCTCCTGGGATTCTTCCCTACTACTCCATGTTCCATAGCCGCAGCTTCTGCATCGCGATTCCGGTGTTTTCAGCTCCCTTCTCAGGTAAGAAATCCTAACCCTAACCTAATTTGAAGCTTAGAATAGTTGTAGTATTGGTGTAGCTAACTTGTTTCATGTCATAGATAGCGTACCCGCCGTTGACGAAGACTTATCGTCTGAATCAACTCCGTTTCACAATTTCTTATTTAAGGTGAGGATTTTAAACGCTTTGATTGACTGATTTCAAAGCTTTCAATGTCATTTAATAGTAGATTGTCGAAGAGAACGCCGTTTGACATGTAGAACATGCTGTCCATTTTTCATTTTGTATACGTACGGGAAATATGAGATTTAGGGCATTTTAGTCATTTGTAGGAAATACTGTTTATATCTACATTTTGCTGAAATGTTTGTCATGGTTATTTGTCGTGTTAGGATATTAGGAATGCGTGCTTGATCTGTTTGGCAAAGAGATTCGCCCAAATGTGCACTTTGAGTCGACATACGCTATGTAGACTAAAGTGTGTAGGCTAAGTGTTTGTATAAATGTTTGTATTAGTATGTATTGAGTAAATGTTGTTGTAGATTAGTCTTGAGATTGAATTCTCAATCAATATGACGATATACATGATTTCCTCTATGTTTTTATTGAATTGCTTTCCTTATATGTATGGAATACATGTGTTTTGGTTAATTCGCTTACATTGTATGTCATAACATGTTTCTAACATGCTTGGATTGTTTGTATTTCATTTCTATTACTCTTATATGTTTGCTGATGTAAACTACAAGTTAGGACTATAACCTAGTCCAGGTAGTCGGTAATGGATTAAATTCATAGTTGACTTCTATTTGCCACGAAGGACACGTCGATGAACGTGAGTCATGTTTTGGGTTAGCGGAAGTGGTTAGGCCACATGAGGTATTTTATGCACTTCATGTCGCTCAGCTTGAGATGCGCTCATACTAGTCGAGCCCGTCAAGTAACCCGACTGGTCATTGTATGTTCACCTTGTATGAGTCATAACTACTTGAACCTAGGGTACTGAACTTACCATTGAAAACCCTGTTAACTATGGTACCTTGATCCATAAAGACTCATGAGCCAGGCATGGTGGTATGGGACACCATGGTCGAGCTGTCGGCCTACGCTGGGGCCACAAACCTCCCCGTAGTGACCAGTGAGCAACCCAGACTCGTGAGCAGATTATGGTGGTATGGGACACTATATTCTTGCTGTCAGCCTACACTGATCAGGTGACGAGCCCTTTGTAGGGACCGCGAGCGTATTCTGAGTCTTCGTGAGGGGCGATCCTTCCGTAGCGACAAGAGTACAAATAGGCCTGTATTGATAAGGTGATGGGGGAGCGGTGCAACGAGTGCGAGCAACATCCCTAGTAGCCCTTGCAGCAACCTATAAATGTAACATCGTATGAGATTACAAGGAGTGACGACCCTAGACAGGATCTGTGTTGGGATTGATATAAGGAAGGTACCTTAGTTTTCCAATCTGGCGGTATGAAAAGGACTAATAACAACTTGGTAATCATTATCCATATCGCATTGCATGTGCCTAGAAGATGTGGAGCACTGAGGAACATAAGCATGCCGCGGGCGTAAGATGGTGCCGTATGAGGGAGTATGTCGGTGAGGGCATCCATCATGTCATTTCATGCATGCATTAACAATAGTATCTAGGAATGTTTGATTATTTTTTTTACTATTATCACGTGATTGATTTGATAACATGCTAATCTTTTCTCTATGATTCCACTGAGTTGATTACTCATTCCCACGTTACAGGATGGTGTTCCGGACACCCACCAGTCCCTATTTTAGTTGCAAATGATGGCGCTGCTTGTGAAGTGGAGCCGGACTTGATGATGATGAGGAGGATCCCTCCTTTATGCGTGTTCTGATTGACAGGATTACAGGGAGGTTGATTAGACACCATGACTCTTGCCATTTTTATATTTTTTGAGCACTCTCGTATATTCTTTTTGATCATTTTTAGAGTATATATGTAATATTTAACCTGGTAACATGTTCACACTCTGGAGACATACAACAGTTCATATATTCTATATATCTATCACAGTCTTCCGCTCGGATAATTTAACTGTCTTTGGAGTATGATATGCTGTTTTGGCTTAGTCTCAATCTTGTTTAATGCCATACTACAGACAACATGCATTTATCATTATCTATATTGTATAAGTGACATTTTGGAACTCGGGAGTTGAGTTTTTATCCGACCCTCTGATTTTCAGGATGTTACATTTGGTTTGAGAGATAAAGACACCATTAGGGAGTTCTTTGACTTGCAATCCTAGAAAATAGTTTAATTCTCCAACCATGCTCATTTCAAATTTAAACTTCATAAGATCTGCAAACTCAACAGTCATTTTAGCAAAGGTAGATCCATAGATAATATCATAAACATAGATTTGTAGTATTAAAATGTGAACATTATGTTTCTTTATAAACAATGTCTTATCAACACTTTCCATTATAAAGTTATGACTTAGTAGAAACTTAGTTAACTTTTCATATCATGCCTTGGGAGCTTGTTTCGAACTGTAAAGTGTCTTTTTAAGGCGGTAGACATAATTAGCAAGCTTAGGGTCTTCGAAACCCGTTGGTTGTTCAACATACACTTCTTCATGTAAATCGCCATTTAAGAATTCACTTTTTACATCCATTTGATATATTTTGAATTTTCTAAAGCACGCAATGGATATAAATAGTCTGATAGATTTAAGATGAGCTACTGAGGAAAAGGTCTCATCATAATCAATGCCTTCTATTTGAGTGTACCCTTGTACAACTATCCTAGCCTTGTTTCTAATAATATTACCAAGTTCATCACACTTATTTTTGAAAATCCATTTTGTTCCGATAATGTGTTTATCTTTTAGTCTTGGAACTAAGTATTAAAAATCATTTCTTACAAACTGATTGTGTTCTTCTTGCATTACTACAATCCAGTTTTCGTCAGTAAGAGCTTCTTTTACATTAGCCGGTTTTATCTGAGATGTAAAGCATATGTAGTTACACAAATCTTCAAGTTGTTTATGTGTATGCACACCAGTAAGAGGATTTCCAAGGATTTAATTAGAAGGATGGCCTTCAACTATCCTTAGTTTAGTGTTATTTTGACTAGATGAAGAGTCTGGTTTATCAATTAAAAGAACTTCATCATTTTTGAACTTAAGATAGGTGTATTCAAGTGATCATCTATAACCACATTAATGGATCGTGAATTATACCAGTCCTCTTGTTAAGAACCCGATACACTCGACTATTTAGAGCATACCCTAAAAATATACCTTCATCACTTTTGGTGTCAAATTTACCCAGATTTTCTTGATCTCATAAAATGTAGCACTTGTTGCCGAAAACTCGAAAGTATTTGACAGTAAGCTTCTTATCAAACCACATTTCATAAGTTGTTTTACTATTTAATTTTCTAGTATAAATGCAGTTAATTATATAATTAGCAGTATTTCCTACCTCAATCCAAAGATTTTTACGAAGCTTCATACTATTTAGCATTACATTTGTCATTTCTTGAAGCACTCTATTTTTCCTTTCTACTACACCATTTTTTGTGGTGTTTTCTGCACAGAATAATCATGTGATATTCCCTGATCACTACAAAATTTCTCAAAATCTCTATTTTCAAATTCAGAACCATGATCACTACGGATCTTAGAGACTTGTGATTCTTTTTCTGTTTGGATACATTTAAGTACCCTCTTTACTTCATCGAGAGTTTCTGATTCTCTCTCAAGAAAACTACCCAAGTATATCTATTAAAGTCATCTACTACCACTAGAATGTACTTCTTACCACCTCGACTCTCCATTTTAGTTTGTCCAATGATATCCATATGGAGAAGTTTGAGTGGTTTAGATGTGGCATTAGAGTTCACCTTTTTATGAGTACTCCTGGTTTGTTTACTCATCTGGCATTCGCCACATATTTAATCTACTTTCTGTATTTTAGGTAAACCTCTTACCAACTCTCTTTTGGTCAATCTATACAAGTTATGGTAGTGTACATGTCTGAGGCGTTTATGCCATAATTCGATCTCATCAGTATGAACTATATAACACGATAGATTAGATGAGCTAGAATCACAAACAATGTAGAAGTTTTCAGAATTCTGCGACCAATTAATATTACAAAACCATTTTTATTTAAAATTTCACACACTTGGTTAGTAAATTTTACACTATGATTATTATCGCATATTTGAGACATGCTTAATAAATTATGTTTTAAACCTTCTACATATAAAATATTCTCAAATAGAGGGAGGTTAAAGAGTTGAATCATACCTTAGCCAACAATTCTGCAGTTATTACCATAACCAAATGTGACTGAACCATCAGTCATGTCTTTAAGATTGGTGAATAGGCCTTTGTCACCTGTCATATGTCTAGAGCAACCACTGTCTAGGTACCACTTTGAATGACTCAAAGCTTTGAAAGCGGCGTGGGCAACCAAATATGTAACCTTAGGGACCCATTTCATTACAATTTTGGGTTTAGGAGTATAGTTGGTCTTCTTATGTTTATAGTTGTTATAAGTACGACCCACTCAGTTAGATTTTAAGAGCTCCTTGAGTAAATCAACAATTTTCTCAACTAAAGGATTACGATTCTGATTTTTATAGTTGATATGATTGCTTTTAGGTTTTAAGGTTTGAAAAGTCTTATAATTTTTTGAATAATTTTGATTCAAACTTTTCCCTTTTGAGTTAGAAGACTCCCCTTTCACAAATTTGGGTGGAGTATTCTTATTCTTAGGAGGAATATTTTAATCATAGCCCAATCCAGATCGATCAGCATATTTTCTAGATCTGGATAAAAGTTTTTCTAACCTAAGATCACCTTGGGCATACCTCCATGTGTCTTTTAAACTCAAAAGTGAAGAGACTTCTAGTTTTAGCTTTTCATTTTCAGATTTTAAGTTTTCAACTTGGAAGGTTTTAAAATCTAAGTCGCACTTAGTTTTTTCAAAGCAATCTGAAATGTGTGATTCTTCTAAGACTAGACTATCAAAAGGTTCTTTTAGTTTTGAAAACTTTTCTTTTTAAAGTTTTAACTTTACAGCAATTTTGCAACTTTCCTTGTATAGAGCATTATGAGCATCTTGAAGATCTTCTTCATTTTCATGGTCACTATTCAGATTTTCTTCACTAGTTGAATCATCATTATCTGAAAAAGTGAACTTGGCTAGATTCATTAGGGCTTTAACATCATTACCCGACTCGGTTTCAGAATCTTCTGACTCAAAAGAGACTTTAGAGCAGGAAGAATCATCCCATGTAGCAACATACCTTTCTTTTTAGGTTTGTCTTTTTTAGGATAACAAAGGAATAAGGAATAAAAATAACAAAGGAAATAACTAAGCTATTACAGCATTCCCATGCTATCATAAAAGAGATTACAATATTCTCCACAAATGCTTAAAAAGAAATTACAACATTCACACAAAGCCACAATCAATCATCCACCACAAGACCAAAAATTATAGTGGTTCACTTGTGTGTACACCAACTATTTAGAAAAATAACCACATAACTACTCCACTCCCAATATCCTTACACAATGGATATTGGCATTCACTATGAAATAGATTTTTCAAGGTTCACCTAAAACCTTTACAATTATGTCTTTTAAGTGGGCTTAAATGATTCAAAAACCCCACAATCTGAGTTTTCCTGGCAAAATCTCAAAAAAATAAAAAATATATTTAGAAAAATGTAAAATACTTATCTGGATATTCTCCTTTGATGAAGTCCAGTAGAACTAATTTGGAGTAGATATTCAACATATATGTTCAATGTCCACTCTCACTTATGAAAAGGTTCTAAGTTCTAAATGATTTTTAGATTAAATCACCTTGGGCTTGGTTGATTTGATTTTGATTCCAAGAAAGGGAAAAACTTAAATCCCTTCTTCAAAAAAGATTGGAATGTAGAATCTCAAAATCAAATGCAAAAAGCTAAATTAAAGAGAATATAAAATGAGCACTAAATAGCTTAAGAATATCACAACTTATCTGTCAAAGTGGTGTCTTGATTTTGCTTGAATTGAATGAAAAAAATCTGAAAATCATGCTCTATTTATAAGTGCAGAAACTGTTCACTTGACTGGCCTAGAGGATAGCTCGACTGGTCGAAGGACCAATAAGAATTCAAAAATCCAGGCACGATAAGATAAAATCGTTCCATGATTGGTTGAGTGGCTTGCTCGATTGGTCGAGTGGCTTGCACGACCAATCGAGCCCTACTCTCGACTGGTCATGTGGGACCTAATTTGGTTGCTGGACTTTGAGTCGAGCCTTCTCGACTGGTCGAACACAATTTACTCAACTGGTCAAGTAGTCTCCAGGACTGATCGAGGGTCCAACAAAGAATCCCAAAAATTAGTAACAAACCTTGGACTGGTCGAGGAAATTCTTGGACTAGTCAAGCCAATACTAAGACTAGTCGAGAAAAAGCTTATAAAATTATATAGTGACCCAATTTAAGTATGCAAACACTATGATCTAACCTATAGTAAATCTAGGGTCATTCATACCTTATAAGTGATATTTGAACATTGAATCATCATTTGCTTTGATTGATACTTGATTTTAAAGTACACGAAGCTTGATATCCTAACTTACTTTAAATCTTGAACTTGAAGTATTTTGAAGCTTGAACTTAAAGTACTTGTGACTTGTATTTCACCTTAAGCTCTGAGTTCTAAAGTAAAGCGCTTTGTCTTGACATAGTTGAAGCTTTGAAACCTTGAACTATCACTTGATGTTATACTTAAACTTGTATATCTTGTATACTTGTGATGCTTGAATATTGAATTGGAACATCTTGAACTTGTACTTGAATTGCATGATCTTGAATAAGAAGATGAACTAAACAAGAAACAGATTTTAAGAGGTTTTGGCACTACAAAATTTGACAATCATAGGAGCAAGAAAACATAGCACTTACAGAAGATTATTCTCTCTATTCTTTCTCTTTGTTATTATTAAGTAAGATAATTCCCCAAATCAAGTATTTTTCATTTTTGGTCGAAACAAGTAAAAAGCAAACTACCCTAGTCTTATGAAAGCGATAAACCTACCTATACCTCCATCAAACTAAGAGATCAATCCTGATACACAGGATCAGTCAGAGGTATGAACATGTCCTCTGATTCGAATTTCTATGCAAATGGCTTTAAACAATGTCTATTCACTTTAAACGCATTGGCATTGTTGGGATTTGTTATCTCAACGGCCCCATGAGGATAGACATTTGTAACAGTGAAAGGGATGGACCAACGACATCGGAGCTTTCTCAAAAAAAGTTATAACCGAGAATTGTACAAAAGGACTTTCTAACCCGTCAAGAACGATTTCTGAAGGATGTTCTTATCATAGAACACCTTCATCCTGTCCTTGTAAATTCTCGAGTTCTTGTATGCGTTATTTTGTATTTCTTCAAGTTCATTCAACTGAAGTTTACATTGCGAGCCAGCGTTGTCCAAATTAAAATTCAGAATTTTAATCGCCTAGTAGGCTCTATGTTCCAGTTCCACAAGTAAGTGCAAGCTTTCCCGTAGACGAGTTTAAAGGGAGACATTCCAATAGAGGTTTTAAATGAAGTACGAAAGCCCATAAAGCATCAATCAATCGGATTGACCAATCCTTACCGTCAGGTTAACTGTCTTTTCCAAGATGTGTTTAATTTTCCTATTAGAAATCTTAAGTTGCCCACTTATTTATGGGTGGTATGGAGTGCTCACTTTATGGGAGATGTCATATTTCTTCATTAAGTTTGCGAATGGCCTATTGCAGAAATGTGAGCTTCCATCACTAATGATGGCCCAAGGCGTTTCGAACTGGGAAAAGATGTTTTCTTTTAAGAATTTAATGACTGTCTAAGGGTCATTATTTTGGCATGGGATTGCTTCGACCCATTTAGTGACATAGTCTACATCTAAGAAAATATATAAATTTTCATGATATTGGGAGAATGGTTCCATGAAATCGATGCCCCAGTTGTCAAATGCTTCAATTATGAGAATGGGGTTCAAATGCATCATATTTCGATGGGAGAATGCCCCTAATTTTTTACAATGATCACAAGCTTTGTAAAACTCATGAGTGTCCTTGAACATAGTTAGCCAATAAAAACCACACTGTAAGATTTTAGGCATGGTCTTTTTGGCGAAAAAGTGACCACCACGGGCCTGAGTGCGATAAAAGGAGATGACACTATGGTGTTCATTGTCTGGCACACATTTCCTTAAAATCTGATCTGAGTAATATTTAAACAAATATGGATTATCTTAGAAGAATTTACGTACCTTGGTGAAAATTTTCTTCTTATCTTGCGTAGTTCAATGTGTCGGTGTGAAACCTTTAGTAAGACAATTAGCAATATCAGCAAACCAAGGTGCATGGGAGACTTTAAACAGTTGTTCGTCAGGGAACATGTCATTTATATGTGTTGTCTCAAGGGAATCAGAGAGATCAAGATAGAAAAGATGGTCAGCCACTACGTTCTCTACTCCCTTTTTATCTTTTATTTCCAAATCGAATTCTTGGAGTAGGAGGATCCATCTTATTAGGCGAGGCTTAGCATCATTCTTAGAAAGAAGATACTTGAGCACCGCATGATCTATGTAAATGATGATCTTGGATCCGATCAAGTATGACCTAAATTTATCTAAAGTGAACATTGTGGCTAAGACTACCTTTTACGCAGTAGAGTAGCTTACTTGGGCAGGATTTAGAGTTCTACTTGCATAATGAATAACGTAGGGCTTCTTTTCTTTTCTGTCCTAAAACCACCCCAAGAGCATAATCAGAAGCGTAGAAAATAAGTTTAAAAGGAAGGCTCCAGTCGGGTGGCTGCATGATAGGTGCAATGGTTAACAAGCCCTTGAGCTTAGTAAAAGCTTTCTTGCATTGCTCAGTCCACTTGTATGGTGCATCCTTTTGAAGTAGATTACATAGAGAACGAGAGAGATGACTAAAGTCTTTTATGAATCTCTTGTAAAAATTAACATGTCCTAAGAAGGATCGTACATCTCGTATGTTCTTGAGTGGAGGTAAGTTAGTGATAAGGTCAATCGTAGACTTATCTACCTCAATTCCCTTAGATGAGATGATATATCCAAGAACAATTCCCTTACGAACCATGAAATGGCACTTCTCCCAATTGAGTACCAAATTCTTTTCTTCACATCTTTTCAACACACATTTAAGATTTTTCAACAATCACTGAAAGATGTACCAAAGATAGAGAAGGTGTCCATGAAGACCTCTAGATACTGCCCCACCATGTCAGAAAAAATACTCAACATGCATCGCTGAAAAGTGGCGAGGGCATTACACAGTTTGAATGACATCTTTCAGTAAGAAAAGGTGCCAAAGGGGATTGTGAACATGGTCTTTTCCTGATCTTCAAGGGCTATCTCTATCTTGTTGTCGCCAGAATACCCATCAAGGAAGCAATAGATGAGTGACCAGCAAGCCTTTCCAAGATTTGATCAATGAAGGGCAAAGGAAAGTGGTCCTTCCTAGCGACGGTATTCAATTTCTTATATTCAATGCACATTCTCCAACCAGTAGTGACTCTATTTGGCACAAGTTCATCGTCAGCATTGGCTACAATGGTGATTTTGGACTTCTTAGAAACCACCTAAGTTGGACTCACCCATTGGCTATCTAATATAAGGTATATGACACCCACATCTAATAGCTTAAGAACCTTGGCCTTAACTACTTCCTTCATGTTTAGATTTAGTCTACGTTGTGGTTTTTGAGAGGTCTTTGCATTATCCTCTAGATAAATATGGTGAGTATAAATTGATGGGTCAATTCCCTTAAGGTTCGCAATCGACCATCCAAGGGCTGCCTTATGCTCAATGAGACTAGATATGGGCATACTCTCCTGTTGTCATGCCAAACTAGGAAAACGGGCCTACAAAATTTTTAATCACCGAATCCGATGCTGACAGCCTCCGTAGTACCCAATTCTCGGCTCCCAGCGCCCATACGCTGGGTTTCGATGCTAGGATCCTACAAGGAGGGTTTTCAGTGTGACATTTTTTTTACAAGGAGCATAACCACAAGTGTACCCAAATCACAAAGGCAACATCATCATCACATATCCACTAATATAAAAAACTTGAGTACAATACATGAAAGGGAAATACAAGATAAATGCCAAAATCTCTAGAAGCTCTGCCGCACGCTCTTACCTCAGCTTGACTACGTCCTATCGTCACCTGCATGCATCTATCGTGCATAAGCTTATATAAAGCTTAGAGGGTGGTGTGCATGTGTGATAAGTGTCAACCACACAAATATCAGTGTAAGTGAAACACTGGTAAGGCTATAAGTCATTCAATATCAGAGTATGTAATACAGATCGGCTATGTAATGCGGAGTCATAATGAGCCAAATATCAAATACCGAGGATGTAATATAGTATGTAATTCTGAAGAGTCACGAATACCATCAGCCTCATCTAGGCCATATAAATGCAAAAACATAGCAACCCAAATGTCATAAGCAATGGATGTAATGCAATATGTAGATCTTAGAGAGTCCATAATACTATCAACCTCATTCAGGCTATGCAATGCAGAACCATAGTAAACCAAATGCTATGTGTTGAGGATGTAATGAAATATGCGGTGCGAATGAAATGACTAAGCTGGAGTGTGAAGTCAGGATGATAGTACATAGTATCTCAGGCTATGGGTTCCATCATAAGGGACTTCTATCCAAACCAGTCCCATACCTAAATTTGGATAGTCAGACTCAATGTGGTAAACTCCTAATCTCAAGTTGGTCACGCTCTCCAACTAAAATCCTGGCTATTATGAAGGTACACATAATAAATTAGTTGCGCACCACCAGCCCAAGTGGATAATGAATGAATGCATGAATGAGTAAAATGATAAGTATGCAATTCCTACTCAATAAGTCCACATATTAGTACTGTACATCTCTGGGGATCATCACCAGGGTCTAGTACACTCTATGCCGGCTTGCCGCCCCATCAAGTGCACAACTGGGTAAGTGCAAGAGACCTCACTATCCGCCAACCAATATTGGCCCGGTGTGTTGATAGCAGACCCATTTATGAGCTGGTCAGACTCAACCTAACATTACCTTTCTGCTTGTTGAAGGGTGAAACCGTGGGTCCCACCATAGGTCCCACTGTGATGTATGTCGATCATCTACACCGTGCATTGATGGGTCCCCTTTTGGAATGGATGTCTCTAAAAATCAACCGTACACGAAACTCAGGTGGCCCACACCATCTAAATCATGTGAAGACCATATAAAAGCACTTGTTGTGGTCCATCTGAAATTTGGATGCATCTAGAACTTGGCCTGATCCCTTAATCAAGTGGACCACACATAATGAATGGGCCGGATTTGTGAACCACGTCTTGGTGGGCCCAATAAATGATTATAAACGGTTTAATGGAGGGTAAACCTCTCAGCTATGTGCATGGTGTTGCCCACACAAGCCATGAATTGACTTAATTCTAAGTCCCAAGCCTCACGATGATGTGTGTATCATATACACCTTGTCCATTCTTTTTTTAGGGTCATGGGCCCCATTGTCTTAAGAAGCCCACCCTATGTATATGCCCAGCCATGGGCTTCCTTATGCATGCCATCCATCAATTTTGATGCCCACCTAGTCAGGCCCACCATTGTAAGACCCGTATCCTAGTCCTTACCATTCTATAGGCTTCTGCGGTCCTCCCGGTCGAATTCTGGCGACCGACAATCTATTACCGATGTTTGCGGGTGATACTGAGTCGTGTCACATCTATCAGAGTCGGCTCGACTCAAAACTTATAACCTTATGACTGCGTCGTCGCCGTTGTTCCAATGTCGCGCCTCGCGCGCTAAGGCGATACCCGAGCCAGGAGATGTGGGCTCGCGTTCAATTCGAGAAAAATGTCGCGCGTTGCTAATCCTAAAGAATCCAATCTCATCAATCATATTAATTAAGTACACATCACTCCCATCACTCACACCCATCCCCAAGTACAACTACCCATCCCCAAAGCCAACTCTCTCTCTTACACAAGTACTCCCATCACTTACCCATCACTCACATCTGTCATCTCTCTCATTACTCCCAAGCAACCCCATGAGAACTCCCAACATCTAAGCTTTCCTCCATTTTTCCACCCACCTTGAAGCTTTATACCCCATCATCCAACCTCTAAAATCCAATCTTAACCATTGATTCTTTCTCCTTGGAGCTAGATTACCCTAGTGTGGAAGAAGGATTGATTTTGAAGGTGAGTATTTTCTAGGATTAGATTTATAATTTTTCGTAGATTTTTTATTTTGGACAACATGGTTTGGGACCCATTTCATGTTTGTAAGTAAGGGGGGCCCATAATAGTGGGGTCTCTCTATCTCACCGTCTTTCTTTCTCTCTCTCTTGTGATAGGTGGGGCCCACTTGATCCACGTCGTACGAGCCACGGGCCCACCTGATGTATGCTTTCCATCCATACCATCCAATTGTCCAGATACTTTGGACAATGGGGCCCTAACCAGTGTCCTGTCCATACCATCCATCTAGGACACTGGATGAAGGTAAATACAAATAGCAGCTTGATCCATAGCATGGACCTCACATGATGATCATATGGACTCCACCGTCCAGCAACGAACAGTGGGGATCCACCTTGATTTAGGTTTTTTCGACCCTGGCCGTCCGTCCTAGATGGGCCTAAATGAAGAACCTGGATGAAGGAAACCACAACTATCAGCTTCTTACAAAGCTAGTGGGTCCCACACGTGTGGACCCACTTCATGCATGTACTCCATATCTAGGTCATCCATCTGTTGGACGGTCAATAGTTGATGTTGCCCACTGATGTCAGCAGCCCTGTGTTCCAGCAAGATGTATGTGTTTTTACACACCGTCCATTAGAAAGACATCCAGACCGTCCATCATCTGGACAGTGAATGTGGGGCACCACTGTGATGTATGTTTCATCCATGTTGTCCATCTGTTTTGGCAGCATGGGACCCACCTATTGTGCATGCACCATCCAGCATGTGGGATGTGCTGGACACACCTGATGTATTTGTGTCCAAACCATTCAACAGTGGGTCCCACTACATGACGTCACAAATTCTGTGGGTCTAGATCATGAGGAATGTGTTATATCTCACCGTCCATCCATGTAGGGCCACTGTGATATATGTGTTTCATCCAACCGATCATCTGTGGCCCACCATTATATGTCTTATATCTCACTGTCCATCTATGTGGACCCCACACGCAACTTCTGTTGATCTTACATTAGCAAGCTCTGTGGGTCATCATGGGTATGTGTTATATCCAAACCATCTATATGGCTGTTGTATCGATGTCAGCAAGCCATGGGGTCCACCTTATTGATTTGTTTCATATTCGCACCGTCCATGATGGATGTGTCATGATGTATCTGTTCCATCCACACCATCCAGAAGATCTAGACGGTGTTGGACAATGTTTGGATAGTGCTGATTTACGTGGTTGGTGCTGTGTAGGGCCCACCTCGATGGCATGTGTATTCACACCATCCACGCCTTTGACAGTAGTGGGAACCACCATGATGTATGTCTTATCCCTATTGTCCATCCATGGGATGCACCATGGTGTATCTGTTTTATCCCCGTCATCCGTCCTTTAGACATGAGACCCACCTCGGTATATGTATCTATTCTCTATGTTGTCCATTTGTGCAGCCCGCTGTGATGAATGTATTGTATATCTATGTTGTCCATTTACGTAGCCGTATTTGAGGCCCACCTATTGTGTATGTATGGCCCATTTGGTATGGCCTAAAGAGATGTATTTCTAGCCCATATGATGTGGCCCATTATGATATATTTTCGGCCCATATGACGTGGTCCATTGTGATATATTTTCGGCCCATATGACGTGGTCCATTGTGATATATTTTCGGCTCATTGGTGCGACCCATATGATGAGGCCCGACTTGATATATTTGAGGCCCATGATCAGGGCCCACCCATTGTATATATAAGGTCCACTGGTGTGGCCCATTAATGTGGCCCACTTGTTGTATTTGTGGCCCATGGGCAGGGCCCACCTGTTGTGTATATAAGGTCCATTGGTGCGGCCCATTGATGTGGCCCACTTGTTGTATTTGAGGCCCATGAGTAGGGCCCACCTATTGTGTATATAAGGTCCATTGGTGTGGCCCATTGATGTGGCCCACTTGTTGTATTTAAGGCCCATGGGCTGCGGCCCATCATGATACGTATTAGGCCTATGTGATGGGGCCCACCGTGACGTGTATTAGGACCATGTGATGCGGCCCATTGTGATGTGTATTAAGACCATGTGATATGACCCATAATGATGTGTATATAGCCCTCGTATGAGGCTCATTCCAATGTATAATAGGCCTTTGTGTGAGGCCATGGGCCCACTTTATGTTTGGCTCTATGTGGGCCACTACTTGAGATCAATGTTGGTTGAATGTCCACATTGATGGGCAATGATGGTTTAATGTCCACATTGTGACCTTCCCTTAGGCCTTATTTGGTCAATCATCGAGGCCAATTCTGATTATCGAGGCTGATCCCGATTATCAAGGCCAATTTCGATTATTAAGGCCGATTCTAATTGTCGAGGCCGATTCCGATTGTCTAAGATGATTCCGATTGTCGAGGCATATTCCAATTGTCGAGGCATATTCTGATTGTTGAGGCTGATTCTGATTTTCTAGGCCAATTATCGATGTCGATTGTCGATGCCGATTATCGGTGTCGATTGTCGATAGTGATTATGAGTATGTGACAACATAACATCATGTACATGCTCATACGCATCATCTGCATGTTTATTATGAGATGTGATGGACCAATGCATATGTCATTGGGCAGGTTGCTATGAGACTCCTTGATAGGAGGAGATTGTTCCACATGAGCGCACGGTATACGCAGGATTGATGCATGACTAGATTGTATGACTCATGCATCTTGGATTGTGATTACTATACGCCCTAGCGATATCAGGGCCGTGGCCTCCATAGGAATATCGTGGATGGCCAGATGGGATACAAAAAATATGTTATTAGCATCGGGCTATCATAGATGGCCCTGGGTGAAAATTCCTAACCCCTCTTGGTACCAGAGGATGCCCCAACATCGAGACTGAGTAGATACATGAGCCCTCGAGTGCCGAATACCAGGAGGCCACGTCTCCCACTCTGTCGTGGTCAGTTAGGAGGGGGTGTGGCCTTATCCCCTTGAGCGAGTGAGCAATGCTAGGTTGAGTCTGACCAGCTTGAGGAATGGGTCCGTTATCGACCAGCCGGGCCCGATATTGGTAAGAGGATAGTGAGTTTCTTCCACTTACCCAGTTGTGCACTTGATGGGGTGACAGGTGGTGTTGAGTGTACTAGACCCCTGTGATGACCTCAAAGATGTATAGTACTGATTTATAGAGCAGGAATTACATATTCATTCATTCATTCACTATCTACTTGGGCTGGTGGTGCGTAACTATTTGTTACGTGTATTTTCACAATGGCCAGGATTTCGGTTGGGGTGCGCGACTAACCTGAGATCAGGATTTTACCCCATTGAGTCTGACTATCTAAGTTTAGGTATGAGACTGGTTTGGATAGAAGTCCCTTGTGGTGGACTCCATAACTTGCGATACTGCATACCATCATCCCGACTTCACACACTTACATGGTCATTCACACTGCACATTGCATTATATCATTGGTATCTGATACTTGACTCTTTATGACTACTCATTTGCATAGCTGATTTGTATTGCGTACTCTGATATTGTATAACTCATGGACTTGTCAGTATTTTTACTTACTCTGATATCATATGATTCATGATCTCGCCAGTATTTTCGACATTGTATGATTATGACGTTGTATTTGTGTGCTTAGCACTTATCTTGCACACACACTTTCACCACCCTCTAAGCTTTCTATAAGCTTATGCACGATAGATGCGTGCAGGTGGCGTTGGTCGCAATGTCGTTGAGCTTGAAGTATGCAGCTGTCTTCTGGAGCTTTGATTTTATTTTGACATATGTATTTTCCTTTCAGCATTGTATTTAAAGATTATATTAGTGGATATGTGATCATGATGTTGCTTTTTTAATTCGGGTAAACTTGTGGTTATACTTCTTATAAGATAAATGTATGTTGAAAAATTCTCCTTGTAGGATCTTAGGATCGAAACCTGGCATATGGGTATTGGAAGCTGAGAATTGGGTACTAAGGAGGTTGTTGGCACCAGATTTGGCGATCGAAATTCCTATGAGTCCGATTTATGGGTTTGGGGTGTGACAACCATGATATATGTTCCATCCAGGTTGTCCGAGTACTGGACGTCCAACAGACCCAGATGGGCTAGAAGTCCAAACCTTGGAACCCATCATGATGTGTGTTGTGTACATGTTGTCCATCCCTTTTGTTGGGTCGTGGATTGGTTTATGTGGCCCAATATGATGTAGGTGTTGTGTACACACCGTTCATCCATTCCCTAGACATTGTGGTTGTATGAGAAGCCCATGTGATGCGGTCCATTGTGATGTGTATTAGGCCCATGTGATGCGGCCCATTGTGATGTGTATTAGGCCCATGTGATGTGGCCCATTGTGATATATGCGGCCCATTATGTTGTATGTAAGGCCCATTTGATGAGGCCCATTATGTTGTATGTGAGGCCACGGACCCCACTATATGTTTAGCTCTATGTGAGTCACTCCTTGGGAGCAATGTTGGTTAAATGTCTACATTGATGGGCAATGATGGTTAAATGTCCACATTGTAACCTTCGCTTAGGCCTTTGTTAAGCCCATTCTCATCCTTCTCTAAGTGGGTTGACCTTAATCATTGGGCCTCATTGATAATTGCATAATCCATCTATTCTTATTGGGCTAACCCAAATTGATGGGCCCCCATTATTATTTATATGATCCATCTCACATTATTGGGCTATCCCAATTCTTTAGATCCCCATTGATGCTAGTAAAAGTACCCAAACCTAGAAACCCACTCTTACGCCTATAAGTAGGTCATCTAAACTCATCCTTATTATGAGGAGGATGCATCATCACCTCTGGACATAGGTAGAAGAATCTGTGGTGTTAGATTTGACATATCCACTGTTGAGGACCAATCCTCATGTTATGGATCAGATCTTCTGTCCTTCTATGGACCCCACCATATATTAGTTATTGATTATGACTATGTTATATATACGCACTGAGTATGTATTAGTATAGTATTGTGATTGTATAAGGTCATTGTTAGGCTTATTGTGATTATATGAGGCCCATCATGATTGTATGAGGCCCATTGTGCGATTGCATGAGGCCCATTGTGATTATATGAGGCCCATTGTGCGATTACATGAGGCCCATTAAGATTGTATAAGACCCAATTGTGATGTATGAGGCCCGTCATATGTGTGAGGACCATTATATGCGTGAGGTCCATTGTATGTGTGAGGCCCACCATGTGTAGGTGATTATTGCATACCACCCATTCACCTATACAGGCCATGGGCCGTCTTATACCAGCCCACTATGATGTATGCGATTATAATCATGCTTGGTATACTTCATGATATGTAACACCCTGAAAATCGGAGGTCGTGTATAAACTCAACTCCCGAGTTCCAGACCGTCACTTATGCAACAAAAATGATTATGATTCAATGTTGTCTGAGCTAAATCATTAACATGAGTAAAAGTATACTAAAACTGCAATTCATACTCCAGATCCAGTGATAAAAGCAAGTGGAAGACTAAAGAATATATATATCACTGTATGGAAAATAAGATAGATCTCAACTGTCTCCAAAGTATGAATACATCTCTGAGTCTCATATACATGTAAATAAATAAAATCAAAATGTCAAAAGTAGTCCCACTGAGAAGTCCCATCAATCCAGGCCACCTAAGCAAAGCCATCGTGGTACTGCATATATGAGAACTCGTCTTGGTCCTCATCATAGTCCGGCTCTGCCTCCTGAATCGCTGCCTCACCTGCATCTAAGACAGGGACTGGTGGGTGTTGCAAACACCATCCCGTAACTAGTAACACCCTGAAAATCGGGAGTCGTGTATAAACTCAACTCCCGAGTTCCAGACCGTCACTTATGCAATAAAAATGATTATGATTCAATGTTGTCTGAGTTAAAGTATTCACATGAGTAAAAGTATACCAAAACTGCAATTCATACTCCAGATCCAGTGATAAAAGCAAGCGAAAGACTAAAGAATATATATATCACTATATGGAAAACAAGATAGATCTCAACTGTCTCCAAAGTATGAATACATCTCTGAGTCTCATATACATGTAAATAAACAAAATCAAAATGTCAAAAGTAGTCCCACTGAGAAGTCCCGTCAATACAGGCCACCTAAGCAAAGTCGTCGTGGTACTGCATATATGAGAACTCGTCCTGGTCCTCATCATAGTCCGGCTCTGCCTCCTGAATCGCTGCCTCACCTGCATCTAAGACAGAGTCTGATGGGTGTTGCAAACACCATCCCGTAACGTGGGAGTGAGTAGCTAACTCAGTGGAATAATAGAGCAAGGATTAACATGTTCTCAAATCAATCATGCGATAATAGTAAAGAAGTAAATCAAACAATCCTACTACTGTTGTTAATGCAACATGACATGACATGACATGATGGATGCCCTCACCGACGATCTCCCTCATACGGCACCATCTTACGCCCGTGGCATGCAATCATCCCACAGTGCTCCACATCTTCCAAGCACATGTAATGTGATAGTGATATGATTACCGATTTGTTATTAGTCCTTTTCATACAGTAATATTGGGAAACTAAGGTACTTCCCTTATATCAATCCCAACACAGATCCTGTCTGGGGTCGTCACTCCTAGTAATCTCATACAAAGTACATTTTGTAGGTCACTGCAAGGGCTTCCAGGGCTGTTGCTCGCACTCGTTGCACTGCTCCCCCATCACCTTATCAATACAGGCCTACTGTACTCTCACTGCTACGGAAGGGTCGTCGCCTCCCGTAGACTCAGAATACGCTCGCGGTCACTACAAAGGACTCGTCGCCTGATCAGTGTAGGCCGACAGTAAGAATATAGTGTCCCATACCACCATAATCTACTCACGAGTCATAGGTGTTCACTGGTCACTACGGGGAGATTTGTGGCCCCAGCGTAGGCCGACAGCTCGATCACGGTGTCCCATACCACCATGCCCAGCTCATGAGTCTTTGTGGATCAAGGTACCATAGTTAACAGGGTTTACAATGGTAAGTTCAGTACCCTAGGTTCAAGCAGTTATGACTCATACAGGGTGAACATACAACGGCCAGTCGGGTTACTTGACTGGCTCAACTAGCACAAGCGCATCTCAAGTCGAACGACATGAAGTGCGTAAAACACCTCGTGTGGCCTAACCACTGCCGCCAACTCCAAAACACGACTCGCGTTCATCGACGCGTCGTTCGTGGCAAAGATAGGCCAACCACGAACTTGCTCGGTTGCCGACTGCCTGGACTAGGTATAGTCCCAAACAATTATGAATCCACATCAGCAATCATGTAAGAGTATTGGAAATGGAATACAACGATGTGAGCATGTTAACACATGTTATAACATACAACTTAAGTAAAACATCTAACACATGCATTTCATTCATATAATGAAATCATGCATATAGCTAACATGTAGGAAACCATTTACATTAGCATATTAATTGAGAAATCAATCTCAAACTAATTTATAACACCATTTAATTCAATACATACTAATACAAGCATTTATACAAATACTTAAACTACACACTTAAGTCTACATATAGTATGTCGACTCAAAGTGCACATTTAGGTGAATCTATTCGCCAAACTAATTATGCACATATTCCTAATATCCTAATGCGACAAGAAGCCATGTCAATTACATCAGCAAATTATGGATGAAAACAGTATTTCCTACAAATGACTAAAATGCCCTAAATCTCATATTCTTCGTCTGCTTACAAAACAGGAAACGGACGGCATGTTGTACATGTCAAACGGCATTGCCGTCGATAATCTACTATTAAACGACATTGAAAGCGTTGGAAACAGTCAATCAAAGCGTCTAAAATCCGCACCTTTTCTCCTATAGGTGTATTAATTCGAACGGAGCGTATACGCTTCGTCTACGGCGAATAGGCAACCTAATACACAAGATCTATAAGCTACTTCCCTATGGAAACAAAGGAACCTCAAATCAACAAGTGTTAGGGGTGTTTTCTTACCTAGAAACGTAGCGAAATCACCGGCAAAGTGATTGGATTGCGTGACTTAGGCACGTGCAACAGGTAGCACAAGCAGTAGGAAATACTCTCCCACCTTCTCTCACAAACTCTCACTTTCTCTCTCACTCTTGCTAGGGTTTCTAGCAAATTCGGATGGGTGAGAGTGAGGGTTTAAGCCCCTTTTATAACTTAAAACTCTCCCAAAACAGGCTTAGGAACAATGTTTACTTGATACCTAACCAAATCGGGGCTGTTTCGGTCCAAAAAGGCATTTCTGGTGGTCCCCTGGCGGAACGCGATCGGACTTAAGTTCATGCATGTCGGATGTCGCTCACATCCCATTTTCAGACCAGTAGTGTTCGTAGATCGCACGTGGCGGTCCAGTTTCAGTTCAGCGGTCACCACACGTAGATCAGGTCTACAAGTCTCATGATATGAAATAGAAATTTTTCCTGATCCGAGGGTGTAATTTGGCTGAATTCTGACGGTCAAAATGTTTAATAATAACACGTCAAGTCGTGTGCCAGATTTGAATTTCAAATTCCAAATCTAACCCTATTCTCACTCTCTTCAGTCCAGGCTCAATGAAATAGCTTGTGAATGTCGGTTGGACTTGATTTTCGAAATGATTGTCAAGTCCAGCTAGGCGGTTATAACAGTCTAAGATTATAGGTATCGGACTTTCAACGCGCGGTCTAGATCCAATACAAAGTTTCAAAGAGAGCCAGAGAATAAACCGGTTTAGAGTTTAATCCGAGATTTTAGAGTATTACAGCGTCATTGGTTCTACTCGCTTTGGGTCTTGTAGAACGTATTTAAAGTGATCAGGGACTATTTCCCAGCTACTCTAGCGTTGCGCTAGCTAACTTACACTTATTTTCTAAAGGAATTAATCCTACGCGATTTCTAGTCGAGTTGGTACTCGAGTCCAAGTACGGATTTTTCCAGGGCGTTACATGATACATGTCCATACTCATCATCTGCATGCTTGTTTTGAGGAGTGATTGAGCATAGCATGTGCCATTGGGTTGATTGTTTATGGGACTCCCTAAGAGACGGAGTTGCCCCACATAAGCACACGATATGGGTAGGTTTTATGCATGACTATATGGTATAACTCATGTATCTCGCATTTTTATGATATGATTACCGTACGCCCTAGGGACATCAGGGTCGTGGCCTCCATAGGCATGTCATGGATAGCCAGATGGGACACCAAAAATGTTTGGATCTAGCATACAGGCACGATAGATGTCCCTGGGTGAAAATTCTTAAACTCCCGAGGCCAAGGGATGCCCCAACGTCTAGACCGAGTGGATATATATGAGCACATGAGGACCGTATACTAGTAAAGCGCGTCTCCCACTATGTTGTAGTCGGTTGGGAGGGGGTGTGGCCTTACCTGCCTAAGGGAGTAGGTAATGTTAGGCTGAGTCTGACTAGCTCATAAATGGGTCCGCTATCGATGGGCCGGGCAGATATTCGTAGGCAGATAGTGAGGTCTCTTCCACTTACCCAGTTCTGCACTTGATGGGGCAACAAGCTGGCATAGAGTGTACTAGACCCCGGTGATGATCCTAGAGATGTACGATATTGATTTGTGGATTTATTGAGCAGGAGTTGCATACTCATCATTTTACTCATTTATGCATTCATTCACTATCCACTCAGGCTGGTGGTGCATAACTAATTTATTATGTGTACCTTCACAATGGTTGGGATTTCGATTGGGGCATGCGACCAACCTGAGATTGGGAGTTTACCACATTGAGTCCGACTATCCAAATTTAGGTATGGGACTACTTCTTGATAGAAGTCCCTTGTGATGGACCCCATGGCCTGCCATACTATGTACTATCATCCCGACTTCACACTTCAGCTTTGTCATTTCATTCGCACCGCATATTGCATTGTATCCTCAGCACATAACATTTGGTTTACTATGCTTCTGCATTGCATAGCCTGAATGAGGTTGATGGTATTATGGACTTGTCAAGATCTGCATATTACATTACATCCATGGCTTATGGCATTTGGGTTGCTATGTTTCTGCATTTATATGGCCTAGATGAGGCTGATGGTATTCGTGACTCTTCAGAATTACATATTGTATTGCATCTTTGGTATCTGATATTTGGCTTATTATGACTCTGCATTGTATAGCCGATTTACATTACATACTCTGATATTAAATGACTTTTAGCCTTGCCAATATTCCGCTTACGTTGGTATTTATGTGCTTGGCACTTATCTTACGCACACATGTACACCACCCTCTAAGCTTTGTATAAGATTATACTTGATAGATGCATGCAGGTGACAATAGAACGCAGACAAGCTAAGGCAAGAGCGTGCGGTAGAGCTTCTGGAGCTTTTAGTATTTATCTTATATTTCTCTTTCATGTATTATATGTAATTTTTTATATTAGTGGATATGTGATGATGATGTTGCCTTTGTGATTTGGGTACACTTGTAGTTATGCTCCTTGTAAAAAAAAGTTACACTGAAAACCCTCCTTATAGGATCCCAAGATCGAAACCTGGCGTATGGGCGCTAGGAGCTGAGAATGGGGTACTACAGAGGCTGTCGGCATTGGATTCGGTGATAGAAAATTTTTTTAGCCCGTTTTTCAAGTTTGGGAAGTGACACCTGTTCGTGCTTGAGGTGGGAAGAAATTGTCACCAAGAATGTCTCATCTTGACCTAAATAGACATATTTTAATTCATAGGGCAATGGTTTTAGGTCAAGCTTCGGTGCCTTGAGGTTAGACGATAGAGGCATTACATCAGTTTAGAGCAATTTTTCAAATTGTGACCTCCACCAGTTAACTTCAAGTACAGGCACGGAATCAAGCATGGCCCCCGTCTCCCTAATCATATCATTGTCCAAATCATGGGAGTGGGCCAAGCATGTCTCTAAAGGGTTAGAGGATAAGGTCAAGAGTATTTTATCTTCCACGAAAGAGTAAATCAGGTTAATATCATGGAGATCATCATCATCCTCTGACTGTTTGCTTGTATTGAAAAAGATATTTAACTTCAATGTCATATTTTCAAAAGACAAACACATGACTTCATTCCTGCAATTAATGATTGCATTTGAAGTGACCAGGAATGGGAGACCAAGAATGACGGGAATTTGAGTGCTAATGTCTACCATGGGTTTAGTATCCAAGATGATAAAATTTACCGGGTAATAGAATTTGTCAACCTAGACCAACACATCCTCAATTATCCCTCTCAGTATACGAATTGACTGATCAGCAAGTTGTAACGTGGTCCGGGTGGGTTTTAATTCACCCAGACCCAATTGTTCCTAGACCGAGTTTGGGATGAGATTTGCATTCACCCCTAAGTCAAGAAGTGCGTGCTCAATGCGGTAATTCCAAATTACACAAGCAATGGTTGAGTGACTGGGATCTTTGTATTTTTATGACACATCTTGCTTTAGGATAACACTTACTTTTTTAGTCAAAAAAAATTTCTTTTTAATACTTTGCCACCTCTTAATCGTGCATAAGTCTTTCAAAATTTTGGCATATGAAGGTATTTATTTAACTAAATCCAGTAAAGGAATATTGACCTTCACTTGTTTCAACACCTCTAGAATGTCCTAAGAGTTAGTGTCACGCCTCAAACGCGGAAACCAAGCTCACAGAATTCCCGATCGCCAAATCTAGTGCCGACAGCCTCCGTAGTACCCCATTCTCAGCTCTCAGTGCCTATATGCTAGATTCTGATCCTATGATCCTATAAGGAGGATTTTTTAACATACATTTATCTCGTAAGAAGTATAACCACAAGTTGACCCAAATTACAAAGACAACATCATCATCACATATCCACTAATATAAACATTTGAATACAATGCTGAAAGGAAAATATATATATCAAAAATAAAGCTCCAAGAGTCTGCTGCTGCGATCTAACGCCACCTGCACGCATCTATCGTGCATAAGCTTATAGAAAGCTTAGAGGGTGGTGAAAGTGTGTGCTATGCATGTGCCGAGCATATAAATATCAGAGTAAACGGAAATACTGGCAAGTCCATAAATCATTCAATATCAAAATATGTAATGTGGATCAACTATGCAAATGTAGAATCATAGAGAGCTAAATATCAGATGTCGATGATGCAATGTAATATGCATATTCTGAAGAGTCACGAATACCATCAACCTCATCTACGCCATACATCAAACTTACATGTATTGCGCGATCATGTGGGGATAACTCCATCTCACAAGGAGTCCCATAAACATATCAGCCCGATGGCATCTGCTTTAATCAATCATCTATCACAACATGCATACAAATGATGGGGGTCCACAGAAGGACGACGGATCTAGTCTAAATATCAAGATAGGCTCACTGATTTAAAATGCATCACGATAGTTAAGAAAAGAATCCAACTTATAGCCACCGCAACATCAGATAATGCTGTCGATGTGGGACAAAGTTTTGCCTTCACTTTGTGCACAGTAGCCTGTCAGCACAGTAGCCTGTCAATCATTGGTAGCTTGCTCAAGTCCTCATGCCCGTCCACTCAGTGTCCACCCACGTGCACCCGCCCACATGTGATCATAGTGATGGTCCATCACAATATCCCCCACCGAGGGTAGATCCGAGTCTAAGTACAATAAGTGGGATTCCTTACCCTCTTTATCACACAATAAACTAGACTTCCCTATGGGGCCCAATATATACACAAGGTGGGCTCTAAGGTATGGGTATCATGATGTTATGCTGTCACATACTCATTATTGGTATCGATAACCGGCCTCAATAATCGGCCTCAACAATTGGACTCAACAATAGGAATTGGCCTCAATAATCAGCCTCGACAATCGGAATCGACCTTGATAATCGGCCTCGGCAATCAGACTCGGCCTCGACAATTAGAATCGGCCTCGACAATCGAAATCGGCTTCGACAATTAGCCTCGACAATCGAAATAGGCATCGATGATCGGCCTCAATAATCAGCCTCAATAATTGGAATCAGTCTTGACAATCGAAATCGTCCTTAATAATTAGAATCGACCTCGATAATCAGAATCAACCTCGAAAATTGGCCTCAACAATCGGAATCGGCCTCGATAATCAGAATCGGCCTCGACAATCGGAATCGGCCTCGGTAATCAGAATCGCCCTAAACAATCAGCCTAAGGAAAGGTCACAATGTAGACATTTAACCATCATCGCCCATCAATGTAGATCTTTAACCATCATTGCTCCTAAGGAGTGGCCCCCATAAAGCCAAACATACAGTGGGCCCATGACCTCACACAATGGCCCAATATATGTCACCATGGGCCTCTCTCAAGGGCCTAATACACCTCATGATGGGCCTCAATTATGGGCTACATATGCATCACATTAGGCCTCTTTCATGGACCTCATGTACATCACAATGGGCCGCAATACATGGGCCCCATGTATGTCAAATGGCCTATAATATATGGGCCGAAAATATACATCTCGTTGGGCCTTACCAAATGGGGCGACAATACATCACAATAAGTCTTACCAAATGGGTCGAAAATACATCACAATGGGCCATAGCAAATAGGTCATAAATACATCACAATGGGCCTTACCAAATGGGCCAGAAATACATCATAATGGTCTTACCAAATAGGTTGGAAATACATCACATGGGCCTTACCAAATGGGTCAGAAATACATCACATTGGGCCTTACCAAATGGGTCGAAAATATATCACGATGACCTTACCAAATGGGTCAAAAATACATCACAATGGGCCTCATCATATGAGTTAAAAATACATTACAATGATCCTCAACGCATGGCCTGGAAATATATCACAATGGGCTACTCGTACGGGCCTAATATACATCACCATAGGCCACGACCCATGAGCCCAAATACATCACAATGGGCTATGACCCATGAGCCTCAATATACATCATGATAGGCCGTAACCCATGGGCCTCAATATACATCAAGTGGACTGCATCAATAGCCACACCAATGGGCTTCATATACAACGAGTGTGCCGTATTAATGGGCTGCATCAATGGGCCTCAAGAGAGAGCTTGGGTTATACCAAAAATTATTTCAATAGTTGCAGGTGCAACATGTGTATCACTGTACACATCATTCTATGGGGCGCATGGCTCACTAATGATGATCAGAACTGCCAAACATTGTCTATGTAAATCAACACTGTCCAAACATTAGACAGCACCGTCCAAACACTGTCTATGTAAATCTACACCCTCCAAACATTGGACAGCACCGTCCAGCACAATCTAGATGGTGTGGATAAAATAAATACATCATGGTGGGTATCCACGTCCCTCACCAGGGATGGTGTGGATATATAATACATAAATCAAGGTGGGTCCCACCTGCCCACACGTGTCACACGTGTGGGGTGGGTCCACCCTTTTCAACAGATGGACGGCATGAATAATACACGTACGTCATGCTAGGGATCCACTGTCCCAACCAAAGACGGTGTGGATGAAACCATACATCACAGTGCCTCCAACACCATCCAAACTTCTCTAGACAGTGGGAGACTTAATGCATCAAGGTGGGTCCCACCTGTTGTCAGGTGGTGAACGATTTGAATATAACATATACTTGATGGTGGGACCCACAGGACTGGTTGACATCAGTAACAGTAGCACATAGCTGCGTGGAGTGCCCAACCAATCCACTTCCATCCCACGTCTTATATTAGATGGTGTGGATCATCACATAACAAGGTGGGCTCCATCGTCCATAGCTGGACGGTGGATGGATGGATGGAATGCATACATCTGGTAGGTCCACATGTGCTGCCCACCAGCTTGTATCAAGATGATATTTATTTTTCCACTTCACATAGTCCAGTAGCAGCTGCTGCTGGACGTCCTAAGGCTGGACAGTCTGGATGACCGTCATTAAGGTGGGCCCATGAATCAGGCCAAAATGGATGGATGGTTAGGATATAATGCACACCTCATGATCAGCCCACCATCTAGAAATCTGGACAGTGTGGATCTGAAGCATACATCACGGTGGTCCTCACAGCAGGACGGCATGCATACACCATGCATTAGGGTGGGGTCCACGGCAGCGTGGCCCATTAGATTTGGATCAAACCGATATTTGTATTTTTCCTTCATCAGATCTATCCCAAAAATGGGCAACAACATGGTGGGCCTCAAGATTAGACGATGAGGATAATACATCAAGGTGGGCCATGCAAGCGAGGAAAGAGAGAGAGAGAGAGAGAGAGAGAGAGAGAGAGAGAGAGAGAGATTGTAAGAAGGGGAGGGACCCCGCCACTATGGGCCCTCCCTATACAATGCATATATCAAGTGGGTCCCAAATCATATGGACCCTACATCAAAATCAAATACTATGAACACCCACCTTTGATCTCCTCTTCCTTCTTCCGCCTATAGCCTCAAGAGCTCCAAGGGAACGATTTCAACGGTCGAGATGATCTTTGGATGGTGGAGATGGGAGGTAGGAAGGCGGGCCACACTAGCTTCTCTCATGGAAGCGTGGACATGGGTTGCTTAGAGAATGAGGGAGGGAGAGATGAGAGAGAGAGAGAGGTTGTAAGAGGAGAGAGAGATGGGTGAGTGATGGGTGTAAGTGATGGGTGAGTGATGGGTATACTTGGTTGTAAAAGAGAGGGTTGACTTTGGAGAGAGTGTTGTACTTGACATTTGATGTGTGATGTGTACTTGATTGATGGGATATATTCTCTTAGGATTTTCAATGCACGTCGTTTTCCTTGAACTGAATGCGGGCCCCATCTCCTGGCCGAGGTATTGCCTCGGTGAGTAATACGCAGTGTCGAAACTACAGCGATGGCACAGTCGCAAGGATAGAAGTTTCAGGTCGAGTCGACTTTGATATATAGGATGCGACTTACGGTCGCGTGCAAACGCTGATTACAGGTCGCGAGTCACAGGAATTCGACTAGGAGGACCGCGGAAGCCTACGGAACAGTACGGGTTAGGATACAGGTCTCACATAAAGAGAGGTTTTGGTGCAATCAATGGGGAAATGGAGCAATCTGCTTCCCTTGAGGTTCTGGTTTTAATTCTTGTGGGGCTTGACTAGATCTATCGTTGTTGTCCTCTTCTGGGTCCTTAGGCTTTTTAGCCCTAATCGGAATGGTTTTGTCAATGGTCTTCCCACTCCTAAGAGTGGTGATAGATTTAACATACTACATCTGATTTGAAGAGCTCGGGTCGCTAACTTCATATTGCAGTTTTGGATTGTGAATAGGTTGAGCTAGAAGGCTCCCTTTATCACACCCCAAACTCGAAAACCGGGCTTACAAAATTTCCAAACGCCGAATTCGGCACTAACAGCCTCCATAGTACCCCATTCTAGGCTCCCGACACCCATACACCAGGTTCCAATCCTAGGATCCTACAAGGAGGATTTCAAACATGATTTTAATTCAGTATAAGCATAACCCACGAACAATAACTACAAGAACACCATCACAAAATCCACTATGATAAAAAACTTTGAGTACAGTGCGTATGAAGGGAAATACAAGATAATGATAATAATAAAAGTTCCAAAAGCTCGGTTGCACGCTCCAACTGTGACGAGACTACGGCTGCGTCCGGGCGTCAACTGCACTCATCAATTGTGCAGAAGCTTATAGAAAGCTTGGAGGGCGGTGTAAGTATGTGCGTAATATGAGCGTGCATAGAATGCAAGGTTAGAGTAATGCGGAATCATGTTGATGAGTACATGAATGCAATCAGTTGTACTAAGGCTGTAACACCCCATACTTTCTAGTACTCGAGTGTTACCATGTAGATAATTTTAATATAAATACAAATAAATATAAATAAGGCCACCTAAATATATACACTATGAGATAATTGTACTTTGTAAAGATTTAAAATTTCATGCTAAAATGATATGTACGTATTTAAGGTATATAAATATTATGAAAATAATATTATATTAAATAAACATATGAAAAAATAATTTCACAACATTATTAAATACAAATATAATTTTAATTAAAACATGATATCGTACAATCTTCAATTCATTCATATGTATAATTTATAATGTAATAGTATGAATTATGTATTAATAAATATGTGATTAATAGCATGTATGTAGGAGCATGTTAATATTAGGAATTTTACTTATATACATGTGTAAAGTAGTATATTAATATTAAAATTGAATTTATATGGGACTTTAATTATAAGCAATAGGCTATGGCAACAAAATTGGTTAGAAATGCATAATGTGAGCCTTGCAAATGGCCCATTAGGTTTTTTTTTTAATCATTGATGATCAAACTCGGGACGGTCCAGCCATCAGATCAGCAAAAACCAAAACAAAAGACCCTAATTTGTTAGTACAGCCCACCTAAGCTGTGGATCCACCTCACCTTTGGTCAGGCGTCCTAAGATGACGCATAAAGTAGAATGGACGGTGTGGATTTCCCACAAACATCATGGTGTGCCCCACCTCGCAGAGCGAGTGCACGACAGAGACGTGCACCCGCAGTTCACTGGACGAGCCAGCTCGATCGGCAGCGGGCTGACCCGCATTTCCTTAAAAAGGAAGGATTTCTCCCTCTTTCGGTTTCCACAGCAAGCGGACGACTGTCCATTTACAACTCACTGTGGCCCACCTGGTGTGGTCAAGTGCATGATCCAAACCGTCCATCTGATGCAGGGGGTGGGCTCAACCAAAATGCCACTGTTTTATCCAGTTTTCGGACATGTGTGTCCACACAACAACCTACACAAGTAGGACCCGAAAGCACTTAACTTCTGAAAACAGAAACTGTTCTCCGTGCAAACAGCTAGACAATCCACGTGAACGCCTGTTTGAATCTCAGACGTCCATTCGGTGAGATCTCAGCCGTCCGATCCCCGGTTTAGGGCTCCCTCCCACAACTAAGAGAAAATAACGGGCAGTTTTGCAAATACCAGCTGTATCTAGAGGTGGTTTTAAGAGATCGAATCTTGGCCACTCGTGACTCATCCAAGGGTTTTATGAGAGCCAGGGTTGCTATAAAAATGGAAGGAAAATGCCTCTCCACTTGCCTCCTTCAAAAACCCTAGAAAAATGGACATTTCTTCCCAAGCCAAAACCCACCAACTAAACGGCATCCAAGCTTCATTCTGACCATTCACCTAGCTCCATTACACCTCTAGAAACCCTCCCATGCTGACAGAATGAAGAAAGAAGCAATGAGAGAGAATCTGCCATTAATGACTGTCCTCTTCTCCACCGAGAAGTCGTCAAGCGCTGGCGATTTTGGCTCTTATCCGGCCTCTTCCAGGCCCTGTGGGACATGTCTAAGAAGAAAGGAGAGAGAAAATAAGAAGAAAGAGAGAGCAGAAAGAAAATGTAACGCCCGTGAAAAATTCGTACTTGGGCTCGAGTACCAACTCGACCCGAAATTGTGTAGAATTCATTCCTTTAGAAAATATGACTAGGTTAGCTAGTGCAACGTTAGAATAGCTGGGAAATGGTCCCTGATCACTTTAAATACATTCTACAAGGCCCAAAGCGAGTGGAACCAATGGTGCTATAATGCTCTAAAGCCTCGGATCAAACTCTAAGCCGGTTTATTCTCGAGACCTCCTTGAAACTTTGTATTGGATCTAGACCGCGCGTCAAAAGTCCGATACCTACCATCTTAGACCGTTATGACCACTTAGTTGGGCTTGACACTCATTCCAAAAATCAAGTCAAACCAATAATCACAGGCTATTTCATTGAGCCCGGACCGAAGAGAGTGAGAATAGGGTTAGAATTGGAATTTGAAATTCAAATCTGGCACACGATTTGATGCATCAGTATTAAGCATTCTGACCATCAGAATACAGCCAAATTACACCCTTGGATCAGGAAAAATATCTATTACATATCACGAGACTTATAGACCTGATCTTGGTGCGATGACCGTTAAACTGAAACTGGACTGCCACGTGCGATCTGGGAACCCTACCGGTCTGAAAACTAGATGTGTGCTAGATCCAGTATGCATGAGCTTAAGTCCGACCGCATTTGGCCAGGGGACCTTCAGAAATGCTCTTTTGGACCGAAACGGCCCCGATTTGGTTAGGCACCAAGTAAACATTGTTTTCAAGCCTATTTTGGGCATGTTTTAGGCTATAAAAGGGGTTGAAACTCTCACTCCTCTCTCCCATCCGAATTTGAGAGAAACCCTAACTTGGGAGAGAGAAAAAGGTGAGAGATTGTGAGAGAGAGTGGGAGAGTTCTTCCTGCCACTTGTGCTACGTGTTGCACGTGCTTAAGCAACACACCTCTACCGCTTTCCCGACGATTACACCACGATTCTAGGTAAGCAAATACCCTAAATAGTTGCTGATTTGAGTCTCCTTTGTTTCCATAGCGATGTAGCTTATGGATCTCGTGTATTAGGTTCCCTATTCGCCGTAGATGAAGCATATACGCTCCGTTTCAATTCACGAGTTTACAAGACATAAGGTAAGGATTTTAGACGCTTTGATTGACGGTTCCCAATACTTTCAATGTCGTTTAATAGTAGATTATTGACGGCAACGCCGTTTGACATGTACAAAATGCTCTCCGTTTACCGTTTCGTAAACTAACGAAGAATATGAGATTTAGGGCATTTTAGTCATTTATAGGAAGTACTGTTTACATTCATATTTTGCTGATGTGATTGACATGGTTTGTTGTCGCATTAGGAAGTTAGGAATACGTGCATAATTAGTTTGGCGAAGAGATTCGCCTAATTGCGCACTTTGGGTCGACATACTATATGTAGACTTAAGTGTGTAGTGTATGTGTTTGTATAAATGCTTGTATTAGTATGTATTGAATTAAATGATGTTATGTGATAGTTTGAGATTGATTTCTCAATTAATATGCTGACCTAAATGATTTTCTACATGTTGACTAAATGCATGATTTCATTACATGCATGGAATATATGTGCTTGAAGATTTGCTTAAGTTGAATGTTATAACATGTGTTAACATGCTCACATGATTGTATTTCAATTCCAATACTTTTACATATATTGCTGATGTGATTCCATAAGTGCTTGGGACTAGACTTAGTCCAGGCAGTCGGTAACCGAGCGAATTCGTGGCTGACTGGTCATAGCCACGAACGACGCGTCGATGAGCGCGATTCGTGTTTGGAGTTGGCGGCAGTGGTTAGGCCACGCGAAGTGTTTTACGCACTTCATGTCGTTCGACTTGAGATGCGATCGCGCTAGTCGAGCCCGTCAAGTAACCTGACTGGCCGATGTATGTTCACCCTGTATGAGTCATAACTGCTTGAATCTAGGGTACTGAACTTACCATTGTAAACCCTGTTAACCATGGTACCTTGATCCACGAAGACTCATGAGCCGGGCATGGTAGTATGGGACACCGTGGTCGAGCTGTCGGCCTACGCTGGGGCCACAAACCTTCCCATAGTGACCAGTGAGCACCTAGTCTCGTGAACAGATTATGGTGGTATGGGACATATATTCTAGCTGTCAGCCTACACTGATCAGGCGACGAGTCCTTTGTAGTGACCGCGAGCGTATTCTGAGTCCACGGGAGGCGACGACCCTTCCGTTGCAGTAGAGTACAGTAGGCCTGTATTGATAAGGTGATGGGAGAGCGGTGTAACGAGTGTGAGCAACAGCCCTGGCAGCCCTTGCAGTGACTTACGAAATATACATCGTATGAGATTACTAGGAGTGACGACCCTAGATAGGATCTGTGTTGGGATTGATACAAGGGAAGTACCTTAGTTTTCCAATCCTGCTGTTTGAATGGACTAATAACAACTTAGAAATCATATCACCATAGCATTGCATGTGCCTGGAAGATGTGGAGCACTCTAGGGAGTGTGGCATGCCGCGGTCGTAAGATGTTGCCGTATGAGAGAGATCGTCGGTGAGGGCATACATCACGTCATGTCATCTTGCATTAACAACAGTATTAGGATTGTCTGATTTACTGCTTTACTATTATCGCATGATTGAATTGTGAACATGCTAATCCTTGCTCTATGATTTCACTGAGTTGATCACTCACTCCACGTTACGGGATGGTGTTTGCAACACCCACCAGACCCTGTTGTAGATGCAGGTGAGGCTGAGATCCAGGAGGTGGAGCCAGACTTCGACGAGGACCAGAACGAGTTCTCGTACATGCAGTATCACGATGGCTTCGCGTAGGCGACCTGGGTCGATGGGACTTCAGTGGGACTATTTTGGACATTTACTTTTGTTCATGTATATGTATATGAGACTCAGAGATGTATTCATACTTTAGAGACAGCTGAGATTTACTTTATTTTTCCATACAGTGATATATATATTGTTTAGTCTTCCGCTTGCTTTTATCACTGGATCTGAAGTATGAATTACAGTTTTGGTATACTTTTACTCATGTGAATGCTTTAAATCAGACAACATTGAATCATAATCATTTTTGTTGCATAAGTGACGGTCTGGAACTCGGGAGTTGAGTTTATACACGACTCCCGATTTTCAGGGTGTTACAGAAAAGAAGAAGGAGATGAGGGAAAGATACAGAGGGAGGTGTGGCTGCACCAGCATCTTTCCGACTCAGTCAGGTTGTGCCAGATCGAGGCCTGAGGTTGTTGGACCCTTCTGAGTGAAGGAGAGGGTGAGAGGAAGTGGAGAAGGAAAGAAAGAAGGAAGAAAGGGGGAGAATGTAAGAAAAAGAGAGTGGTGCGGCTGCACCACGTTGCTGTACAGCAAGCAGAGTCGTTGACTCGGTTCAGGTTTGGGGCGGGTCCTGCTGCGGCTGGCCAGAGAAGGAGAGCAGGAAGAGAGTGAGAAGGGAAAAGGGAAGGAAAGGGAAGAGAAAGAAGAAGAAGGAAGGAAGAAAGAAAATGAGAAGGAGTGGGTGCAGTCGGATGTTGCACCACTCGACTCGGTCAGGTTGCGACCAAACCAGCAACTCGGACTGGGCTGCCCGAACTCCACCCGAGTCCAAGCCTGTTGTAGCCAGGTCGGGGCTTGCTAGATGCTACAAGCTGAAAAAGAAAGGATAGGAAAAGAGAGGGATTGAAGAGAAAAGAGAATAAGAAGGGGAAGAAGGAGCTCGGGTTAGTCGCTGGGTTGACTCGGTTGGATCCAGCCGATTTGAGTTGGGTAAATCTATCCAGGCTCATTGCTGGACATCCCAGCAGAATAGAAAGAAGAAAGAAAGAAAGAGAGGAGAAGAGGTGTTGGTGGTTATGCTTGAGCTGAGTCAACTCGACTCGAACCAAGTTAACTGAGGTGAGTCAACATTTTCTTCCCCTTCTAGTTCTGTTTTGATTGTCAATAGTTATTGTTGTTGTTATTAGGATTATTAATATTAGCAAAGATTAGCCATTAGTGGATTATTATGCTAAATAAGTTATTATGAACAAAATGTAATTATTAAATAGCAGCATCCTATTTATTATTCTTAAATATTAATTTTGGTTAGTGTCACCATAATGATTATTTTGCTACGTTAACTAATATTAATTGTAACACTATGTTTAACAATTATTTTTTAATTATTAAATTAACATTGTTAACATTTCCATTATTAATAGGATTGTTAAATATTAGGATGCATGACCATTAGTAAAATAATACCATTATTAAATGTTAATGCGTTGTTTTATCATAGATAGTATATCATAATATTAATTATCATCATAATGATTATTAACTAATATTAACTATGACACTAATGTTAGTAAAGATTTTATAACTATTGAATTAAAATTATAAATAATTACACACCACTAGGGTTCAACCTTAAATATCTAGCCTAAACTTAAGCTCTATGATGAAAACCCTAATTTCACATTAAGACCCTAAGATAACTAATCCAAACCCTAGGTTATAATCTCAACCATAAATAGTATGTAGAACTCGATCTAACCATGTAATTTCCTAATTCATGATAGGACTCGATTATAAGGGACCACACGTCCCCTAGCCACGCTGGTAGGCGATCCAACTATACGGTGATGATTCTTTCCCTTGAGCTTTTCAACTTCTCATTAGCTTAAGTTATAGTTTTTATTAAAAGTTATAATTGATATCTCTCTCTCTCTCTCTCTCTCTCTCTCTCTCTCTCTCTCTCTCTCTCTCTCTCTCTCTCTCTCTCTCTCTCTCTCTTATAATCACATATGTTAACTGTTGGAAATTGAATTGCTATATTGCCTGCTTAATGTTTCATCCCGTATATTTGTTCATGCTTGTGGATTATTTATGTATTGTTTATGGACCTTAAACTGGTACATTAGTAGAAAATCCCCCACCTATAAATGTACACCCATACTTGGGATGTAACCCGGCTGGTTGTGATTAAAATGGACCTTCGACTTAGTAGTTATTGAGTGGTGGTCTAGATGGATCATTAATATGGGTATACCATCCAGGGTTGTTGTGTCCAATGGTTTTAAAGGATGGTTTTTACCATATAGTTTTGATAATCGCCCTATGTGGCATATTTTGATACCCGGCCTACATGGTTTTGTTTCGATATTTTTCCTATATGGGTTTGATGTTTTATACCGTGCAACCATGTGATGGTAAGCCCCATGTATTGTAATATGATTGGCCACTAGTCGACAGGTTTCCATTGAACATCCTAAGATGGCAGCCTCATGGGCCGGGGATGGTGGTAATGGGACACTATGCCCGAGCTGTTGGCCTACGCTGGGCCAAGTGCTCCCCGTAGTGATCCTTAAGCTTATTTAAATTGGCTGGTTATAAATGGACTAATAATGACTTGGCTAATCATGCATACATGGCACGTATTGTTCCAACTGGGTGATGTTTCCCCAGGTTCGATGATTGCATGGGTGACGGCCCACTGTCCTCATGGATGAGCATCCCCGGGGCGATGATTGCATTCACGCATTCATGCATCTAACAAGACTGCATTTACTCTATTTTGGTTATCTGATTGTTTTATAACTATTCTTACCTAATGCGGTGGTGTGTAATCTTGAGGAGAATTCACACTGAGTTGGCCACTCATCCATCAAATATACAACCGTACAGGTAGTACAGGTGGCTTAAGTGATATGCATGTTCAGACTTGATGAGGAGCAGGGAATAACCGCCAGGGTTGCATGACTATATTTGCCTCGAGGATCTGTGTGATCTTGCGGCTTATATTTATATACTTTCTGATATTCATCATATATTAATTCATGTAAATCTTGTACTTGTTTAACTTTTGAGACATTGGTTTGTATAAGTCATTATGGGTAGATTCTTGTATATTTGAATAATAATGAAATTTTTCTTTATGTCGATTTGTCCACACTACGCTCATTTACTTACTCTGATAAAAGAAAAAAAATGTACACTCGAATTTGACCATCCTTTAAGGTTAACACTCAGATTTTTGGGAAACGGGTTGTGTACTCGGGTCCTACTCGGGTCCTAAAAAGTCAGGTTGTTACAAAGGCTATGCACTGAAGGATATGAATGTCATCGGTCATATCAAGACCATGCGATGCGAGACGCAACTCAAGCATACCAATTCCTATCCAAATCCACAATCAATACAGCTCATCAAATATCACTACAGTTCTCATTCTGGATAATCATTGTAGTTTAGTACACTCCAAATAGCACTGCACCTTTCCCATGCACGCAATCTAAGTGAGCGTAAGAAACCTCACTATCTGCCTGACTAATAGTCTACCAATATCTATCCGGCACGTCGATAGCGGACCCATTCACGAGCTTGTCAAACTCAGCCTAACAATGTAACTACCCTCATGCGAGTAAAGTCACACCCCTTTCCAACTGACCACGACACAATGGGAGACGTGGCCTCCTGGTATTCGGCCCTCATGCGCTCATATATTTACTTAGTCTTGACATTGGAGTCATCCTCTGGTACCATCGGATTTAAGAATTTTCACCCAGGGACATCTATGGTGACCCGATGCTAGAATAGCATTTTTCGGTATCCAATCCAGCCACCCACGATGTGTCTGTGAAGGCCACAGCCCTGATGTCTCTAGGGCGTATAGTAATCACAATGACACAAATGCAAAGTGCATAAGTAACGCAGTCCAATCATGCATCAATCCTGCACATACCGTATGCTCATGTGAGATAATTTTTCCTATTAGAGAGTCCCATAAACCACCTGCACTATGGCATATGCAATGACCAATCACATCTCATAAAAATCATGCAGATAATGTGTATGGGCTTATATCATGATGTTATGCTGTCACAAACTCATAATCGGCAACGGTAGTTGGTATCAGCAATCGGCACTGATAATTGGCATCAATAATCGACCTCGTTGCAAGGCGAGGTCCATAGATAGACGGTCGATGATAGACCAATTAAAATCAAAGGGGCCCAAGCATTTGGGTTAACCCAGGAGAGAATGATGAAAATGGACCCAACAAGGCCTGAGGGAAGGTCACAATGTGGACGTCCAACCACCATTGCCCATCAATGTGGACCTTTAACCAACGTTGCTCCCAATGAAGGACATTTATAGGGCCAATCGTATAGAGGTCCATGGTCTCATACAAGGGTCTAATACACATCAACATGGGCCTCACTTATAGGGCATATACGCATCACATTGGGCCTCACTCATGGGCTAACATCGGGTCGTATCAAACAGACTGAATTAAATGGGCCGACACAAATGTACCGAATTGATTAGGCCAATCAAAGGAGCTGAATCAAATGGGCCGAATCGATTGGGCCGATACAAATGGGCCGAATCGAGTTGGCCAAATCAAATGGGCCGAATCGAGTGGGCCAAATCAAATAGGTCGATTCAAATGGGCTGAGTCAAATGGGCCGAGTCAAATGGGCCAATTCAAATGGGTCATCTATCCATTGTTAGAGGTCATTTTAAAGCATTATGTATATATATAAAAAATCCATCATATGAAAAGGATCATCTAGACCATATAATGATTTCCATAGTTAGAATTTAGTGGACCTACCATAGCATTTATCTTCCATCCAGACTGTTTATAAGGTCATAAAGACCTGAATAGGAGGAAAGACAAATTTCATATTGGTCCGAAACTTCTGTGACCCAAAAAGTTATAATGTTGGACGCTCAATCCCCACTGTTATAGCATTGTGGTCCACTTGATAGTTAGATCAGTCTTATTTTTCTTCTCAAACCTAGGGACAAGCCCACAAAATGTATGGATGGTTTGGATGGAAAATATCCATCGTGGTGGGGCACTGACTGTCCAGCAAATGCACGGTCAGATATAGTCAAGTGGATGGACAATTTGGATGGTAGATATCCATCATGGTGGGGTGCACGTGGCACCATCCAGATGGACAGTTCAAATGAAACACATACACTGGTCAACCCCACCAAATAGTTGAATGGCGTGGTTATACAAATATATACACTAGGGTGGGTCCCACATAGGTGGGCCACCAACTCCTCTCTCTCTATATTATAATCTATTATATATATTAAGTATTATATTATGTTTTTTTAAAATGGATCACCATCCATACCCATGTCTGGACGAACGGTGTGGATTTAACGAATCAGTAGCATTTGCTGTAAGGGGCCCACATCCTAACTTTCTACGGACGGTCTGGATGTAGATCCAATCCTGACCCACGGTGATGATTTACATAGAAAAAGTGGGCCCCATGTAGTAGTGGCCCACCATGCATATATAAATATAATATAAATATAGTATAAATATAATATATGATATATATCAACCAGTCCAGCGGTCTAGCAGTAGGGACGCTGGACGATCTGGATATCCAATCCATTCACAATCAAGGTGGGACCACATGGTGGCCCACCATACATATGTTATTATATTATATTATATATATATATATATATATATATATATATATATATATATATATATCATATGTATATTTTACAAAAATACAAAAGGGGAGGGTGATATGTCCAGCGTATGGGACTTCCCACCGTCCCAACAGTGGACAGTGGATCTTCTAAAATGTGGTGGGAGACACTGTCTGATGAATAGAGAATTGACACATAAAGGTGGGGCCCATTCCATCTTAGGGGGAGAGAGAGAGAGAGAGAGAGAGAGAGAGAGAGAGACGTGAAGGGGAGGGACCCGCCACTATTGGACCCTCCCAATACAATGTATTCATCATGTGGGTCCCACAACAAGTGGGCTCTTAAATCAAGAATCAACGGTGGATCACCCACCTATTGGCCTTCTCCTTAGCTCCTTGAACTCCTATACTCCTTGGCTTGCCTTTTGATGGAGGTTGATGAAAAATGAAGGGTTAGATGGAAGATGAGAGAGTGGGAAAATGAGACACACTTAATTTTCGGGAGAGAGCTTGGTTGTAGGATATTTCTCATGGGATTTAGAAAATTTGCTAGAGAATGAGAGAGAGAGAGAGAGAGAGAGAGAGAGAGAGAGAGAGAGAGAGAGAGAGAGAGAGAGAATAATGGATGAAGGGATGGATGGAGTGGTGGTTGTAAGGAAAGGATATAGATGGGAAAGGTCTTGTTTGAAATTTGGAAAAGAGGGATGGGTAGGGAGAGAGAGAGATGACTTGTAGGAAAAGGAGGGATGGGTGTAGGTACTTGAGGTATGGTGTGTACTTGACTTGATTCATTGATTTCGGGAGAGAGCTTGGTTGTAGGATATTTCTTATGGGATTTAGAAAATTTGCTAGAGAATGAGAGAGAGAGAGATAGAAATAATGGATAAAGCGATGGATGGAGTGGTGGTTGTAAGGTAAGGAGATGGAGAGGTAAGGTCTTGTTTGAAATTTGGAAAAGAGGGATGGGTAGGGAGAGAGAGAGATGACTTGTGGGAAAAGGAGGGATGGGTGTTGGTACTTAAGGTATGGTGTGTACTTAACTTGATAGATTGATTGATTGATGGGACATGTTGTAGTGATTCCCTCAAAATTCACAACGTACGACATTTCTTCAAAATGAACGCGGTCCCACATCTCCTGGCCCGGGTATCAGTTTGGTGCACGAGTAGCGGTGTTGGAACCGCCGGGACGGCGTAATCGCCAAGATATAAGTTTCGAATTGAGTTGATTTGATATGTAGGACTCGGCTTAGGATCATGTGCAAATGTCAGATACAGGTCGAGAGTTGTCGAAATTCGACCGGAAGGACTGCAGAAGCCTATGGAATGGTACGGTCTAGGATATGGGCCTTACAAATCTTTCTTCCAAATAAAAATTTTATCATCAAAATTTACGCAATCATTGCAATTAAAATTAACTCATAATATAAGAGGAAACAAGGCATCATCATATAAAATTAGAGACAACATACAAGATATAACATATAATTAATCATCAAAGAGATGGGGATAGCACTTTCGAATCTCAGCCTCGCACTCCCAAGATGCCTCATCAACAGAATGGTGACCCCACTGAACCTTCACCAAGGGAATGGCCTTGGTCCAGAGGACATGATCCTTCCGATCATGGATACGTACTGGCTGCTCAATGTAAAAAGCGTCCTCACAAACCTCTAATGGCTGTCAATCGATAACAAGAACTATGTTTGACCCATATTTCCTCAACATAGAAATGTAAAAAATACTGTAGACGCCAGACAACTGAGATGGTAAGGCAAGCCAATAGGCCACGGTGCTAATGCGCTCAATGATTTCAAAAGATCCTATAAATCTCGAGGCAAGCTTGCCCTTCGCTCCAAATCGAACTATACCCTTCATGGGCGAGACCTTGAGATACACATGATCCCTTATATCAAAGTCCAAGGGAAGACGCCGATAATCAGTAAAACTCTTTTGTCAGCTCTGAGCTGTGCGCATCCTCTGCCTGATGATATCGATAGCCTCTGACGTCTTCGGCATAAGCTCGGGACCTAAGAGACGTCGCTCTCCCACGTCGGTCTAACAACTCAAAGATCTGCACGGTCTGTGATACAATGCCTCAAAAGGAACCATGTCAATGGTTGTCTGGTAGCTATTGTTGTATGTGAACTCAGTCAATCACAAATGCTCATCCTAGCTACCCTTGAAATCAATCACACAAGCCTGAAGCATGTCCTCAAGGATATGATTGACCCTCTCAGTCTAGCCATCGGTCTGCAGATGGTACGTGAAGTTGAGCTATAAAATAGACCCCATCACTCTCTGAAAGATCCTCCAGAACTGAGACGTGAATCTCAGGTCTCAGTCAGAAACGATCAAGACTGGAACATCGTGCAGTCTCGAAATCTCCTTGATGAAAAATCTCACAAGCCGGTCCAAAGGCCAAGTCGCACGAATCGTAAGGAAATGCGCTGACTTCATCAGACGATCAACAACAACCTAGATGGCCTTGTGACCATGCTGAGTCCTCGGTAAGCCCATGATAAAATCTGTCGACATGTGCTCCCACTTCCACATCAGGACGCTCAATGGCTGTAATGGACCAGGGGGTGTCTGATGATCAACCTTGACACGCTAGCATGTGTCACAATCGGCCACAAAACTGGTGATCTGGTGCTTCATCTCTGCCTAAAAATACTGTCACCTCATATCATGATACATCTTCATCGAGCTAGGGTGGATAGAAAACTGTGATCGATGTGCCTCAGCATAAGATCTCTGCTCAACTCAGGAATATCCGAGACACAATCCGCCTCTGAAATAAAGTCCACCATCAAAACCAATTTGTCAATCTGTCTGACTCTCAAATACTGCCTTTGCTTGGTAATCCTGTAACGACTCGTCTATCTCCTGAGCCTCGATCACCCTTGTGACAAGAGAGGGTTGAATCGATAGGCACGATAACTGAACGATAAAAGACTGCATACCAAAATTGAAGTCATATCTGTTATATCCTCAAGCATCCTCCACTCCTGAATCATCATGTGTGCCACCAGGTGTAGTGGCTGACGGCTGAGGGCATCCACCACCACGTTCGCCTTGCCTGGGTAGTATTAGAGATCAAAAATATAGTCCTTCAGGAGCTCCATCCAGCGTCTCTGCCTCATGTTTAGCTCAGACTAAGAGAATAAGTACTTCAAGCTCTTGTGGTTGGAGAAGAGCTCAAACCTGACCCCATAAAGATAGTACCTCCACACCTTAAGTGTGAAGATGACTACTGCCAGCTCCAAATCATGTGTGGAATAGTTCAGCTCATGGACCTTGAGCTGACGAGATGTGAAGGGTACAGGAATTTCATGCTACATCAGGACAGCACTTAAACTAATATATCAAGCATCGGTAAATATAACAATCCATCACTCCCTGAGGGAAGAGTGAGGACAGGAGCAGATGTCAGACGGTCCTTCAACTCCATGAATGCCCACTCACATACGTCAATCCAAACAAAATCTACACCTTTCCGAGTCATCCTAGTCAATGGGGCTGCAATGCAGGAGAAGCCCTCAATGAATTGCCGATAGTATCCCGTTAAACCAAAGAAACTACAGATCTCAAAAGCAATCGTGGGCTCACCCCACTGACGCACTGCCTCAACCTTCGAGGGGTCCACTGTGACACCCTCCCTCGCACCACGTGATCGAGGAACTTCACCTCCTCCTGCCAAAACTCACACTTCTCCAGCTTTGCATACAGCTGGTGGGCCGGAGGGTCTACAAGGCGATCTCTAAATGTTGCACATGATCCTCATGTGTCCTTGAATATATCAGAATGTCGTCAATGAAGACCACAACAAAATGATCGAGATATGGATGTTAGACCTCGTTCATTAACTGAATGAAGACTACGGGTGCATTGGTCAGTTTAAAGGACATGACCTGAAACTCAAAATGACCATAACGAGTCCTGAAAGCCATCTTTGAGATCTCTTCCTCTCTAACGTGAATCCGATGATAACCAAAAAGCAGGTCAATCTTTGAAAAGAACAGTGCACTCTGCAACTGATCAAACAAATCATCTATCCTCGAGAGCGAGTACTTATTTTTTATCGTGACCTGATTGAGATTGCGATATCCACATAGAGCCTCAATGAGCCATTCTTCTTACTGATGAAGAGTGCCGGGGCTCCTCAAGGTGAACTACTCAGATGAATGAATCCCAACTCACATAACTCGTCCAACTGTTGCTGCAGCTCAGGCAACTCCATTAGTTTCATATAATACGGGGCCTTCGAAGTAGGCGCAGTACCGGGCACAAGATTGATCTGGAACTCAATATGGCGACGTGGTGCCAATCTCGAAATCTCCTAGAATACATCAAAAAAATCACAGATTACCAGAAAATGGTTAATACAAGCGACAACATGCTCCTCAACTACACAGGACATGAGGCAAGACAACGACTTTCCTCTGGGCTCAACAATGAACTGGAACTCCAGTAAGCCGGGTATAAAGAATGTGACAGTCCTCGTGGAATAGTCCAACACAGCGTGGTACTCGGCAAGCCAATCCATGCCTAGGATAACGTCAAAATCTGACATTGGAAACATAAATAAATTGGTGTGCAAAAAGATGTCACCGACCAAAATCAGGAAAGATGAACAGAAATGATCCAACACTATAGTCTTCCCCAAGGGCGTCGATACAATCAACCCCTCGTGAGCAGACTCTGTCGGTAATCCCATCGAATGATAAAAATTCTCAGACATGAATGAAAAGAATACTCTCAATGACTCCTCTAGATGACTGCGGATCCTACTGGGCCTCGTAGAACCTAGCCTGAGCTGGCTCGGGAGGTGCTTATCCTCTCTGAGGTCCCTGGTGCTGCTGCTGCCTCTGTGGTGGCCTGTACTACTGTCTCTACTGCTGATGAGGCCTCGACGGCTGAGGTGGCTGCGGACGTTGTTGATGGGATCGCTACTGTTGCAGTCGCTACTATGTTGGAGGCTTCTGTTGCGGTCACTGTTATGCTGGAAGCTGTTGTGGTCCTCCCGACTGCTACAGATGAGGGCGGGGGCACTCATACACACGGTGCCCTGTCCCACCACATTCAAAACAAGTCCTTGTAAATGGCTGCTAGGGTGGCCCTGGAGGTGTTATTGATGTTGCTGGGGCTCTGGCAAACAGGTGGATCCTATGCCTCTGTGGCCGTCGATACTACCTCTTCCGACCCCTCCTCTGATCTCGATCGCTTTGCCCGCCAGCCCACTCAGTCTCATAAATCTGAGTCCTTGCACTACTGCTTGAAAAGTAAGGAGCTCATGCCCAATAACACGGCCTCTAAGACTGTAATGCATGTCATTCTCAAAACAGCAGGCCTTCTACCCCTCTTCGTCAACTAAATATAGTGCGAAACTCGATAACGCTACAAAACGGGCCACGTACTGTGCCACAGGCATGTCTCCCTGCACTAATGTTTCAAACTCCAGTGCTCTTTGACGATGAATAAGGTCAGGGAAGTATTGCTGCTCAAATCAATCAATGAAATCCTCTCATGTCCAAACATAATCAGGTTATGTAACACAGGTAACGGAGGTCCACCAGTGCTCTGCCTCTCCCTGGAGAAGAAATACGGCCAACTGGACTCGCTGCTGGGTCATACATGTCATAGTATCAAAAATCTTCTCCACATCAGAGCACCATCTCTCAGCCATAGTTCAATCAGACTTGCCCTGAAAATGTAGAGGATTGAGCTGTTGGAACTCTCGAAGAAGGGCGCTCGCGCGCTCTTGCTTTGCCTACGCTATCGAAACAACTAGGCGCCTACCCTATCCCTAAAGCGTAACCATCACAGTCTACAACATCTACTGTAGCTATGAGGCACTCACAGGTACGATCGGATCCACACCAGTCTTGGGTAGAGGAATGACATCCTCATGCGGTGGAGTAGGGATCTCAAGGGGTGGAACGGGAGCCGCAGGTGCTAAAGCGGGAGCATCAGGTGATGGAACAGGAATCGCTCAGGTCGCACTCCTGGACGGCATGTCCTATAGGAAGAATAAGGACTTTAATCAGTCTTGAGAATCACACGTTAGGGAACTCAATTGGAAGGTTACGCACTCAGAACCTAATTGACCTAAACTCATAACAAACATATGATGTTATTCTCGGTTATTTCCAAGTTATACTTTAATACCAATTTCTGTCACACCACAAACTCGAAAACAAGGCTCACAAAATTCTCGATCGTCGAATTCAGCGTTGAAAGCCTCCATAGTACCCCATTCTCGGCTCCTGGCACCCATACACCAGGTTCCAATCCTGGGATCCTACAAGAAGGATTTTAAACATGATTTTAATTCAGTGTAATCATAACCATAGCATAACCCACGAACAATAACCACAAGAACACCATCACAAAATTTACTATGATCAAAAACTTTGAGTACAGTGCATATGAAGGGAAATATAAGATAATGATAATAATAGAAGTTTCAAAAGCTTGGCTGCACGCTCCAACTATGACGAGGCTACGACTGTGCCTGGACATCACCTAAATGCATCAATCTTGTATAAGCTTATAGAAAGCTTAGAGGGCAGTGTAAGTGTGTGCGCAATATAAGCGTGCTCAGTATGCAAAGTCAAAGTAATACAAAATCATGCTGATAAGTACATGAATGCAATCAGCTGTACTAAGGCTATGTAGTGAATGATATGAATGTTATCGACCATATTAAGACCATGCGATACAGAATGCAACTCAAGCATACCAATCCTCATCCAAATCTATATATTAATACAACTCATCAAACATCAATATAGTTCTCATTCTGGATAATCACTGGGGTTTATTACACTCTAAATGGCACTTCCCCTTTTTCAGGCGCGCAGTCTAAGTGAGCATAAGAAATCTCACTATCTAACTGGCCAATAGTCTACCAATATTTATCTGGCACGTCAATAATGGACCCATTCATGAGCTGGTCAAACTCAGCCTACAATGCCCCCTACCCTCGGGCAAGTAAGGCCACACCCCTTTCCAACTGAACGATATAGTGGGAGATGGGCTTCCTGGAATTCGGCCCTCGTGCGCTCATATATCTACTTGATCTCGACGTTAGGGTCATCCTCTGGTACCATCGGGTTTAAGAATTTTTACCAAATGACATATATGGTACGCTGATGATACAAATAGTATTTTCGATATCCAATCCAGCCACCCACGATGTGTCAGTGGAGGCCACAGTCCTGATGTCGTTAGTGCGTATAGTAATCACAATCACACAAATGCAAAGTGCATAAGTCATGCATCAATCCTGCACATACCATATACTCATGTGGGATAATTTCACCTATTAGGGAGTCCCATAAACCACCTGCACTATGGCATATGCAATGGCCAATCACGTCTCATAACAATCATGCAGATGATACGTATGGGCATGTATCATGATGTTATACTGTCACAAACTCATAATCGGCAATGGTAGCCAGTATCGGCATTCACACCGATAATCAACATCGATAATTGACCTCGATACAAGGGGGGTCCATAGATAGATGGTCAATGATAGACCAATTAAAATCAATATGGCCTAAGCGTTTGGGTTAACCCACGAGAGAATGATGAAAATGGGCATAATAAGGCCTGAGGGAAGGCAACAATGTGAACGAACAACCACCATTGCCCATCAATGTGGACCTTTAACCAACATTGATCCCAAGGAAGAGTGTTCATAGGGCCAATCGTATAGGGGTCCATGGTCTTATACAAGGGTCTAATACACATCAACATGGGCCTCACTTACGGGGCATATACGCATCACATTGGGCCTCGCCCATAGGCCAACATCGGCCCGTATCAAATGGATCGAATTAAATGGGCCAGTACAAATGGGCTAAATCATTTGGGTCGATCAAAGGGATCGAATCAAATGGGCAGGTATAAATGGGCCGATAAAAATGTGCCGAATCAAGTGGGCCGAATCAACTGGGCCAAGTCAAACGTACCAAGTCAAATGGACCGATTCAAATGGGCCGAGTCAAATGGGCCAAGTCAAATAGGCCAATTCAAATGGGCCATCCATCCATTGATAGAGGTCATTTTAAAGCATTAAGTATATATTTAAAAAAAATACATCATATGCAAAGGATCATCTGGACCATATAATGATTTCCACAGTTAGAATTTAGAGGACCCGTCATAGCATTTATCTTCCATCCAGACTATTCATAAGGTCAAAAAGACCTAAATAGGAGGAAAGATAAATTTCATATTGGTCCAAAATTTCTGTGACCTAAAAAGCTATAATGTTGGACACTCAATCCCCACTGTTATAGTAATGTGGTCCACTTGATAGTTAGATCAGTCTTATTTTTCCACCAAATGTATGGACGGTTTGGATGGAAAATATCCATCGTGGTGGGGCGCTGACCGTCTAGCAAATGGACGGTCAGATATAGTCAAGTGGATGGACAATTTGGATGGAAGATATCCATCATGGTGGGGCGCACTGGCACTGTCCAGATGGACGGTGCAAACACATACACTGGTGGACCCCACCAGATAGATGAATGGCGTGGTTATACAAATACATACACCAGGGTGGGTCCCACATAGGTGGGCCACCCACTCCTCTCCCTCTCTATATATTATAATGTATTATATATATTAAGTATTATATTATGTTTTTTTTTTGAAATAGATCACCGTCCAGACCCATGTCTGGACGGACGGTGTGGATTTAATGAATCAGCAGCATTTGTTGCAAGGGGCCCACATCCTAACTTTCTACGGACGGTCTGGATGTAGATCCAATGCATCAGGGGCCACCGTTCAGACTCACGGTGTTGGTTTACATAGAAAAGGTGGGCCCCACGTAGGAGTGGCCCACCATGCATACATATATATATATATATATATATATATATATATATATATATATATATATATATATATATATAATATAAATATAATATACGATATATATCAACCAATCTAGCGTATAACAGCAAGGACGCTGGACAGTCTGGATATCCAATCCATTCACATCAAGGTGGGACCACGTGGTGGCCGACCATACACATATTACAGTATATCTTATATATATATATATATATATATATATATATATATATATATATATATATATATATATATATATATATCATATGTATATTTTAAAAAAATACAAAAGGGGAGGGTGATATGTACAACGTATGCGACTTCCCACTGTCCCAACAGTGGATGATAGATCTTCTGAAATCTGGTGGGCCACACCGCCTGATGAATGGAGATTTGACACATGACGGTGGGGCTCATTCCATCTTAAGGAGAGAGAGAGAGAGAGAGTGTGTGTGTGAGAGAGAGAGAGAGAGATGTGAAGGGGAGGGACCTGCCACTATTGGACCCTCCCAATACAATGCATTCATCATGTGGGTCCCACAACAAGTGGGCCCTTAAATTAAGAATCAACAGTGGATCACCCACCTATTGGCCTTCTCCATAGCTCCTTGAACTCTTATACTCCTTGGCTTACCTTTTGATGGGGGTTGATGAAGAATGAAGGGTAGAGATGGAAGATGAGAGAGTGGGAAAATGGGTCACACTTAGTTTTTGGGAAAGAGCTTAGTTGTAGGATATTTCTCATGAGATTTGAAAATTTTCCTAGAGAATGAGAGAGAGAGAAAGAGATAGAAATAATGGATGAAGGGATGGATGGAGTGGTGGTTGTAAGGAAAGGAGATGAAGAGGTAAGGTCTTGTTTAAAATTTGAAAAAGAGGGATGGGTAGGGAGAGAGAGAGTTGACTTATAAGAAAAGGAGGGATGGGTGTTGGTACTTGAGGTATGGTGTGTACTTGACTTGATTGATTGATTGATTGATGGGACATGTTGAAGAAATTCCCTTGAAATTTGCAATGTGTGGCGTTTCTTCGAAATGAACGTGGGCCCACATCTCTTGGCCCGGGTATCGGTTCGGTGCGCGAGTCACAGCGTTGGAACCGTGATGATGGCGCGGTCACCAAGATACAAGTTTCAAATTGAACTGACTTTCGTATGCAAGACTCAGCTTAAGATCACGCATAAATGTCAGATACATGTCGAGGGTTGTCAGAATTCGACCGGGAGGACCGCGGAAGCCTACGGAATGGTACAGTCTAGGATATGGGCCTTACACCCTTTATTCTCAATTACACCAATAGTCTCAAGTCCTTATATGGCCTTTGTGAGGTCTTAAAAGACTTATAGCATATCCTGATTGAAAAGCTCTTGATTTTGAAGATGCTTTAAAACTGGATCCTCATGAGGTTTCCCTTAATGTGGAATTTGATTAAATAATCCTTGAGGTGTATCAGTTTTTCCATTTCTCCAACTGAAGTTTGGATGATTTCTCCAGCTAGGATTGTCTATATTAGAGGTGGGACCACTGAAAGGTCTTTGGTAATTATTCACAGCATTGGATTTCTCATTTAGTACCTCTTGAAAGGCAGGATTGTTAGACAATTTTCAGTTGTATGAATGTTGTAAGCATAAATACCGCAAACAGTTTCCTTAGCCTTATCCCTCTTTAATTCCATGGCCTCGAGTTTTCTGGTGAGATTAGTCACTTTGGCGTTGATATCACCATCCTCTTTTAGTAGGTACATTCCGCCTCTCTCCTTGGATTGAGTCGGCCTAGACATGGTGCTTGATTTTGGGGAGATGTCCCATGATTGTGTGTTTTCAGTAAGCTTATTAAAGTAATCCCACACATCATCAACATTTTTATTCATGAATTCCTCATTACACATTGTCTCAACCAATTGACGCATGGGAGATATCAGTCCATCATAGAAAAAGTTCTTGATGCGCCATGTTTCAAAATCGTGTTGTGGGCATGAACTGACAAAATCCTTAAACCGCTCCCAACATTGGAAGAATGTTTCATCTTCCTTTTGGGTGAAGTTCATGATTGATTTTCTAAACTCCCTTATCATGTAGTGATATGGGAAAATTTTCTTTATAAACTCCCTTATCATGTCGTTCCATCTACTAATAGATTATGGATATAGTGAATGCAACCACGTCTTAACTTTCCCCTTCAAAGAAAAAGGAAAGAGTTTCAGCTTGACCATGTCGTCAGACACATTACGAAAGTATAGAGTGGCTATGATCTTATCGAAATCTTTCAAGTGTAGGTATGGATTTTCATATTTAAGCCCATGAAATTTTGGAAGGAGTTAGATCATCCCTGACTTGATATCTATGTGTCCCATATTTTCTGAAAAAATGATGCATGAGTGTGTACTCACTCCTGCAGGTTGTAGATAATCTCATAAAGTACGAGGCGGGGGTTCATAATGCACCTTATTCTCATCCTGGACTTCCTCAACCCTGGGTTGAGGTGGAATTAGAGGTTGATTTGCAGCCATAACCTCAATTAACTCTAAGGATCTCGAGTGGTGTCTAATCCTATGATAGATAGATAACCCCTCAACTAATCCTCCTTCACTCAAAAGATGTTGAGTGTTGTCATAGACCCACTTAGGCATAAAACACTCTCAGCCCTCAATTTCATATTCCAACCTAAACCTAAAGAAAGAAGAAGGAAATAGAGATTTAGAAATAGAAAGGGAGAGAATTAGAAAGAAGTTACCAAATTAGAAGTTCCTAAATTAAGATCATGTAGAACAAAACAAAACAAGTCAGTTTCTAAGACAGAAATTCTAAAATTAGAAAGTTTCTAAAAATTAAAAAAAAAAAAAGATGAGTTAGTTTCTAAAAAATAAAATAAGAAAGCAACCTAGTTTCTAAAAACAGAAAATAGAAAGTTTCTATAATAAAATAAATAAATAAAGCTAGTGTTTAAAACTAAATTAAGAAACTTTCTAAATTAATTCAGAAAAACCCTAACCTAAATAAAAAGTGAAAAAATCCTAATCTTAACATAATTCCAAAACTAGTTAATCTCAGAAAAAATACAACCGTTAATCCCCGGCAACGGCGCCAAAAACTTGTTCATAACCCCAAGTGTAAGAGACCGAGGTCGAATCCATAGGGACTAATCTGGTATGTATTCTGAAAGCAACTAGAAGTAGAACTAGGAGAAGATGTGAATCTAAATCCAAAATTGTAGAGAGAGTAATTGTGAATTGTTTAACCAAAACTTGTAAATTCAAAGGTGAGAACTAGGGTTTCTGGGGATCCACTTGCAGCTATTAGGATATTTCCTTATTTGATTCAAGGCACTCAATTGGAATTGGAGTCATATCCTATCCAATTGGAAGATATTCAATAAATTCAAATCTGAATTTTCATTGACCTAATTCTCAATGAATGAAGGTTCTAAAGATTGGAAGAGGTTCCATCACCTAACCATGCCCATGAGACTATGGTAGACAACAGGATGTTCTAATCCAACAACCAACATGGGAGAATTGTAAAGAATATAAGGGATTCCATCACTCAGCCATGCCCAAGGGACGATGGAGAACAATAGGATTTCCTATTTCTATAAACTCCAAAAAGAAAAAGAAGATACTTCAAGCTATTGCAGATCTATTGTAATTTAAGTCACAAAAAATTATTAAAAACTAAAAGTATTCCTTAAATATCAAACTAGAATCAATGGAATTTAACAATAACAAGAATCAAACAACAAAAATACCTCAACCATGCTACAAGCTTCACCCCTTAGCCCTAGCTAAGGGATCTAGCCAACCATAAACATGATTGGATAAAACCCTAGGAGAAAGCAATAAAAACTAAGAAGAAGGGAAGAAGAACTCTTGGGAAGTGGCTCCGCCCTTTTTCTCTACTTCTCCAAACCCTAGATATACTAGAAAGACTTAGGGAAACCCCTATTTATAAGCCAAGTTCCGCAAAATCACAAAATCGAATCAAATTTATGTAGTCCGCGTAAACACTGCAGAACGTCTTCGATGTCATCGAACACCCTCCGATGTCATCGAAGGGGTTTGAATCCAGAAGTCATGCCTTTCTCTTCTTTCACACTGCATAAGTCTCTCTATCATCAAACCGCCTTTCGATGTCATCGAGTGAAGCTTCAATCCATCGAACAGGTCTTCGAGTCATCGAGAATGTGTTCAAAATAATCCAGTGAGTTGCTTCAATTTCTTCAATAAATTCGATGTCATCGAGTAGTCTTCGATGTCATCGAACACCTTCCTTTGAGTCATCGAACATGTCTTCAATTGATCAAGAAAAGCACCCAATATGTCCAGCAACCAACTTAATTTTTTTTCATAAATTCAATGTCATTGACTAATGTTCGATATCATCGAATGGATCTTCAATGTCATCGAACGATTCTCAATGGCACAGTCTTTAGGATTTTCGCACTTGTTCTTTCGACTTCCTTCCTTCTCCACTTGACTTTCTTGGATCTTAGAGTCTTGAAATCTTCAATCTTGGTCTCCACAGGTCCATTTTTTGCTTTGACAATTCTTGAGCACTAAATCCATATTTATAGCATTCTTTTCAATTCAAGCTCTTAAATTCACCTTGCAACACAAACACATGTAAAATATACCATTAAACCATATTATGTTTGTAAAACTAAGAAATAAATGGGTGATAATATTCAATATTTGACCCTCAACACGAGCTCTTGTGGAAAAGCAGCATTACTGGCCGTAATTGGTACATGATATGGGAAAGACAGTCCAACGTTATTATATTTGTCAGACCTCTAAGGGGCAATCTCAGAATATGTGCCTCTACACCCCGTTACTTGTGCCTGACGGCCCTTAGGAGGATTTATCTATGGACTTCATACTTAGTCTCCCACGAACACAATGTGGCATGGATTCGGTTTTCGTAGTAGTTGATTGTTTCTCCAAGATAGCGCACTTTATTCTATACAAGAAGACTCTCGATACAATATACATGATGAATCTTTTCTTTAAAGAAGTTGTACGGCTACACGGGGTTCCTAAGACTATTACTTCTAACCATGACACAAAGTTCATTAGCCACTTTTGGTGAACTTTGTAGACTCGATTCGATACATGAACTTTGAAGTGGAGGAGACTGATGGTAGAGAGGGACGCGGAAAGTTACATGGCAAGATGGATTAGAAAAGGCCCGGTTGACAACAAAAGTGATCCGGCCCGTCGGACCTTAAATCAAGCATATCTCGCAATCCGGAATGAGTTATCAGACGTAAAATATATGATTTTGGGGTAGAACAAGCTACTTTAGGCACCCAACCCCGTTACGCGGGGTTTCCCAAGCTAGATTTGTGAAATACCACCAGATCAACGGTCGTTTCCATATTTTAATTCTGTTTTTACTATAAATAATAAGTTTTAGTTTTATTACAACTCTTCATCCGTTAGGCTTTAGGAGTAAAAACTAGGAGAACAGCTTGGTGAAGCCAAATAGGACACTTACTATTTTCGATTGAAAACCTTGCGCACTAGTAGACATCACAACCGTCTATAAATAGTAAGTTTACTATTTATAGTAAGTCGCTAATTCTAGGAGTTTTAGTCATAGTTTGATTCTGATTTCTTTCTCATTGCTTGGTATCCCTATTTAAAGGGATGTGAACTCATTTTTTTTCAATCATCAATCAATTTCAAATTTATTAGAATTTATTTCTATTTTCTTGCTTTCTTTCCTTGTGGATTCGAGAAGTCTCAGTGAGGAGTCCAGAGAAGTTCGTAGATTCGGAATAGTTATCCTCTTGAGGAAGATAGTGCTCAACCTCACATCCTTCCCTGCATCACCTAAGAACCTTATAGAAATCTTACATTAATGGCCTCGATTATGCCTAGACTGAGACATGGCCCGAACTCCCATGGGGCTGCAGTGGGGAATCTTGGACAAAGGGCAAAACTTTGATCTAGTGCCCCCCAGGTCCTTTAAGGCTCAGTCCTCTGACTCAATAGCCCCTTCTGGGCGCATCCAAGTCAAAAAACAAAAGAACGAAGAGAATAAAATGAGAACATAACTTCGTATTTGGTAACTCTTTAATGGGATACATGAAAATACTTGGAACCAAAGGTATGTAACTTGCAGTAAAGAAAAACAAAAACCTTCACTTACTAATCACAGATGAACATTGTGAATGCTTTATGTACCACACATTATAAATGGTGCCAAAATACATTTCCATGTGATGGGTCCATCTGATGAGCGGCTTGGAGTAGAACGTGTGCCGTTTTGCCCATGTGAGAGGTGACTTCTTCCATAAGCAGAGCAACACAGTTATCCTCGACTTGGAGGCGCCTTAATTGGAGTTGGTGGGACAGGCCGTGGTTCATCGCTAAACCGGCCTTCCAAAATCCTGACCTCACGTTTATGATCAATATCGCTCTTGCTAGCATCCCTTGCATACAATATAACTGGTTTAGGTAGACCATCAAGTGAATATTCATGAATTCACAAATAGAAAATGTTAAAGGAGATTCACATGAAGATTGGAAAAGTGGAAGACGTGTGCTAGATCCTGTCCATTTATCAAGTGGGCTCCACTGTGAATTCGCACTGCTCCAAGAATCACGCCCTGTCAACTCATCACGTAAGCCACTTGATGAGTGGACCATACTGACCTTTAACAGTTGGAAGTAGACAGTGTGCCCCACCTGATGATCGACCCGCATATCATACGCTTTCACAATGTCGATATGTGTGCCTCTAAGATCCTTTTCAAGTAGCTTCTTGCCAATTTCCTAGCCAGTAAAGAACATAGTTCAAGAACTCGAAAGCTCGCCTCAACTCGATGTCTAGCCAGGTTAGGTTAACTCGAAGACTCGACTGGCTCTTTAATTGACTCAACTTGATATTTAATAATCAAATTTAAAGTATTTAGGCGGTTGGGAAAATCTTAAATTTCTCAGAAAGTTACATAAATTACTAAAATATCCAAGAGAAAACAAAACTGCACTCAATATTGTGCGCTAAGGACGACAGTCTATGGCGAGATTATCTGTGGGAATCCTGTTGCAATGATATATATCATTTTTTCAATAAACAATCAGCTGACTCAACAAATGACTTAGTTGAGTCACACTGAGTTGAATTGAGTCAAGAGTTTTCGAGTCGACTCAACAAGCCTTGTTGAGTCCTAATCGACTTGAGCTCTCCAGCTAGTTCCCAAGAGACTCGTCATAAAATGTCATCGGCATGGCCGAGTTTTGAGTAGACCCACTGAATTTTAGAACCATGTTAAAGAAGAAGAAGAACCATTAACCAATGCAGTTCATACACAAACAACATGTTGAGAAGAGTAGAATTGCAAACAGTGATAAGGCTGCAATGGAAGAGAGCTTTGTCATGCCCATGAAAGAAGAAACAAGGATCTTTACGAAGGAGAGACTGTTGCTACCATAAGCTCATTCCTGGTATTGAAAGAAAGCATTCTCTCTCTCTCTCTCTCTCTCTCTCTCTCTCTCTCTCTCTCTCTCTCTCTCTCTCTCTCTCTCTATATATATATATATATATATATATATATATATATATATATATATATATATATATATATATATATATATTAAAAGGTACTATGAGCTCGACCTCACGAGTCCGTCCCATGAGGTCGAGCTGTGTGGGTCCCACCATGATGCATTTCGAACATCTACCCCATCAGTCAGATGCACCATTCCATCATGGGCCTAGGTCTCAAAAATCAAGTCTATCTGTGACTTTTGTGGGCCACACCACATACAGAAGTGAAGAGGGGCCGTGCACCATTGAAACATTCATAATCATTTTTTGGGCCCACTGAGATGTGGTTTGAAAATCCAGCCCATCCATTATGTGTGTCCCACTTGGATGAGGGTTCAGACCAAGTTTCAGACACATGCAAATTTTAGGTGGGCCTCACCAAGTGCTTTTATATGTTTTAACGGTGTCTTCACATGATTTTAGATGGTATGGCCCACCTGAGTTCCGTATACGGCTGATTTTTGGGATATCCCATAATTTAAAGGGGACCCATCAAATGCACGATGTTGATGGTTGACACGCATCACGGTGGGGCCCACATAGTTCAGTCTCACGGGAGCTTATCGTGAGGTCGAGCGCATAGTACCCACCTGAGTTCCGTATACGGCTGATTTTTGGGATATCCCATAATTTAAAGGGGACCCATCAAATGCACGATGTTGATGGTTGACACGCATCACGGTGGGGCCCACATAGTTCAGTCTCACGGGAGCTTATCGTGAGGTCGAGCGCATAGTACCTTTTACCATATATATATATATATATATATATATATATATATATATATATATATATATATATATATATATATATATATATATAAGATAAAAGGCATATACTTTTCTTGATTGAATTAGTTGTTAAAACAAGTTAGTCTTGAAAGTGATCTTCATAACAATGCCTGCATTGACCTTTCTTACATGTGTTGGGTTTGATTTGGACTTCCTTTTTTCTTTTTTCTTTTTTGCTTTTAGGGATTTTGACCGTACTGGCCTCGAAGTTTGGGCAAATTACCTAGAAAGATGTTCCATGTGTCCCAAGAGTGGCCTTCTGATAAGCTTCTGAAAATTACTTGGACCAAAATGCCCTTGTCTTTATTTCAGTAGTTGTACGATTTTCTAGGTAATAAGAAGTTACGTCGTATTTAATGCCAAGAAAGTGATGTATATGGAACCCTTTTTTGCGCATGCGCAAGGACCAAACTTGTGGGACCCACATTGATGTATGTGTATAACCCATGCCGCCTATCCTTTTTGTCGTGTCATTTTAGGGCTAGGGCCCAAATATCAGTCTGATCCAGAGCTCGTGTGGGTCACATAATGAAAAATAATGGTGAAAATCGAACCCACTGTTGAAACCTTCCAGGCTAACTGTAATATTTGTTAGAAGTAGACATTGCCTAAGTCAGGACTTTTTGGGGCCACGGCAAGCTGGCCGACAAGCTGGATGGAACGAGTCTCTCCATTGATGGCCTTATGCTATTGTACATGTTTTAACAATAAAACAAATGTGTTTAATTTGGGAGATTTATTCAATGATAACAAAGAAAGAATGAGAGAATAATGATCACATTTCTTCTAAGTTCATTTACATCCTCAGATTCCCTTGATTCCAAAAATAAAGTACAATCAATCAAAGCAACAAATGCAGTAAAAGATAGTTTGGTGGCGATTTCGACAACATTTCGATGCTTTTTTATCACATCTCTAGGGGAGATGGGTTGTGCAGGCTTGAAACCATTAATCTGACAGTTGAGATCAATTTTGATCATCTTTCCATTCATTCTTCCTTGATCTGACTGTTGAGATCAGTTCTGATCATCCTTCTGTTCATTCTTCCTTGATCTGACCGTTGAGATCAGTTCTGATCATCCTTTGAAATGTGGAGCGACGATCATCCCTTGAATTGTGGAGCGATCCCTTGAAATGTGGAGCAATCCCTTGAAATGTGGAGCGATGATCCTCCCTTGAAATGTGGAGCGGCCATCCCTTGAAATGTGGAGCACCAATCCTCCCTTGAAATGTGGAGAGCACTTCCTTGAAATGTGGAGCGACGATCCTCCCTTCAAATGTAGAGCGGCCATCCCTTTAAATGTGGAGCAGAGACAACCTTCGGGACATGTTCCCATGGGTTGTCTTCAGGACAAAGTCCCATGAGGAATGGCAGATGGGATTTCCTTTGCAGCAATGATTGCGCAATTTCTGCAAACATGGTTGTGCGGGCTCGCACAAAGGGATGTTTGCAGGAATGGTTGCACGCAAGAGGTGGCGCAAAGGCCAGCTTTCAAGATAGTTGCACGTAACCGCGCTAGAGCTTCTCCAAGACATGTTTGCACGCAACTACGCAAGGGAACTTCTTCCACATGAATCTCTCCTTGAAAAGTGGCACCAGAGCCATCCTTCAGCACCATCCTCCACACAAGGTGGCACTTAGGAGTCTTTCTCTTTCCAATTTTCAATTGCGCCCCACCACACAAAAGCCTCTCATTAGGACAAGAACTCCACAAAAGATGGCGCAGCAAGCCTTCCTCTCTTCTGTTGAGTGAAACCGCGCACGAGACTTCTCTCTTTCACTTCTTTTATTGCACAAAACCACGCAAGAGACTCCTTCATTGCGTGGGCTGGCACAATGGACTCCTTCATTGCCTTTCTTCTCTTCAGATCTCTTCATTCCTCTTGTGTCCCAATCTACCAACTGACCAACCTCTCAAATGAGGCATGGGGAGGGGTATTTATAGGCCCCACTCTCTTACATAGTGGTGATCACCACCACTTTTCCCTTCACATAATATCCATCTTCCTCTCTTAAACAATGGTATCCACCAAGCTCTCCTTTAGATGGTGGTGTACAACCACTTCTTTCTTCATATAAGGCAATATTCACCCATTCTTGTTTTTACCAAAATACACTCACTCATTCCATTTTTCCAAATATCCCAACTTACTGATTTTTACCAAAATACCTAAAGTACTCCCGAATGCTGATTTTACCAAAATACCTAAAATACCACCGGATACTGACTTTTACCAAAATATCTAAAACACCCCCGGACACTGATTTTACCAAAATAGCCCTGGATGCTGATTTTTACAAAATACCCCAGGATGCTAATTTTTACCAAAATACCCCGGATACTGATTTTTACCAAAATACCCAAAATATCCCTAGATGCTGATTTTTACCAAAATACAAAGTGAATGACCCTGGGAAAGATCTGCACCATGAAATTTTTTGACTAATGCAATGAAATATTTTTTGTGTCTCAACAGTACCAATGATTATCCTTTCATTTGGTAGTAAAGGAAGTGAACATGTAACAATCGTGACCCATATAACATGATAACTATGACCCATGACAACCACAACCCATATAACATGACAACCACGACTCATATACCACAAGAACCACGACCCACAACAACTATGACTCTTACCGCATTACAACCACGACCCTTACCACATTATAACCACAACTCAGGTATGGGTCGTGGTTGCCATGAGATAAGGATCGTGGTTGTCATGAGGTAAGGGTCATAGTTGTCATGTTATATGAGTTATAGTCTTCATTTTATAGGCCTTGGCAAGGACTAACGAGTGGGACCTACATTGATGTATGTAAATAATTTATGCCACCCATCCTTTTTGTCATGTCGTTTTAGGGCTAGGTTCCAAATATCATCCTGATTTGGAGCTCATGTGACAAATACGACCCATATAACATGATATTTGGAACCCATATAACATGATAACCACAACCCATATAACATGATAACTACAACCCATAACAAATACGACCCATGATAATCACGACCCATATTGTAACGCCCTGAAAATCGGCGGTCGAGCATAACTCAGCTCCCGAGTTCTAAAACATCACTTATGCAACATTTTTAATGATGGATGAATGTTGTCTGTATTAGTACATAAAACATGAATTAGATTAAGCTAAAATAGCAAAATAAAATTCAGGGACAGTTGTAATACGTAAGTGAAAGACTGAAATGAATATATAAACCAGTATAAGCCCCTAAAGTATGTATTCGTTGCCAGGTCGATAATTACAAGTTTTATGTCAAAATACAAAATGTCAAAAAGAATATGATAGCCCACTACAAACATAACCCTGAAACCCGGTCAATCAGGACACGGCTTAGATAAACCTGCCTGAATACTGCATGTAGGAGAACGCCTCCTCATCATCCTCGAACTCTGACTTTGCCTCGTGGGTCGCATCATCATCTGCAACAAAGACAGAGTTTGGTTGGTGTTTAACACCGTCCCAGGACGTGGGAGTGAGTGATCAACTCAGTGGAGCTATACAGCAAAGGTTAACATGTTATCAATTCAGTCAAGCAGTAATGATAAAGCAGTACAATAAACAAGTTTTAAATACTCTGATTAATGCAAGAATGAGATATAGTAATAATGCATGCCCTCGTCTGTACTCCCTCAGCGTCTTCATGTTACGGCGTGCATGACAACCACCCAAAAGTGCTCTTCCTCGCCAAAGCACATGCAATGCGGTGCATGAACGTGATTACCAAGTCCATATTAGTCCTTTTCATACAGTAGGATTTGGGAGGCTAAGGTATCTCCCTTATATTATTTCCCAAACAATGATTCATTCTAGGGTTATCAGTCCTAGTAAATCTCATATGATGTTACGATTCTAGGTCACTGCAACTGGCTCGTCGCCTGATCAATGCAGGCCTAGTTATACCCTAGTTACTATAAAAAGGCTCGTTACCTCAATGTAGTTTTAAGGTATGCTCGAGGTCACTTTAAAGGGCTCGTCACCAAATCAGTTCAAGCCGACGCATGAATACAGTGTCACATACCACCATATTCGGCTCACGAGTATGGATTGTTCACTGGTCACTACAGGGAGGCTCGTTGCCCCAGCGTAGGCCGACAGCTCAACCACGTTGTCCCATACCACCAATTCTAACTCATGAGTCTTAGCGGATCGAGGTACCAAGGTTAATAGGGTTTCACTGGTAGTTTTGTACCTTAGATTCAAGCAGTAGCATCCAAACATGGTGAACATACATCGGGTCAATCGGGTTAATTGACGAGCTCGACTAGGACGAGCGTACATTGAGTTGATCGACATGAAGTGCATAAGCACTCCGTGTGGCATGAGCACTCCGTTAAGTTGATCGACATGAGTTACCGACACTCGAACAGGGCCACAAGTGCGTTAGCATGTATGGAACATTTCCCCTGATCCGAGGGTGTATTTGGGTCAAATTCTGACGGTCTGAATCCTTATATTTGGCTTGCAAGCAGCACGACTCAGATTACTTAAATTCAGATTTATTTCCTAAAGATATTTACATTTCTCATACACTTCACTCCAGACTCAAGTAAATCGTCCCAAGACATCATTTGGACTTGATTTTTGAGGTGAATATCAAGTCCAACTAGGCAGTCATAATTGTATAGTTTCATCATTATTGGACTTTCGACGTGCGGTTCAGGTCCGATACGGAGTTTCAATGTGCTCCCGAGAGAAACCAGGTTTAGAGATTGATCTTAGATTTTAGGATAATGTAGCGTTAATGATTTCACAAGTTTTGGGTCTTGCAGATCATATTTAAAGTGATTGGTGCTGATTTCACAGGTAAACTAGTTTAGCGCTAGTTAATTCTCGCCTAATTTCTAAAGGATTTAGTCCTTAATGATTTCTGTCTAAGGTTGTACTTGGGCCTTTGTACGGATTTTTTCAGGATGTTACAATCTATCCCCTTAAAGAAAAATTTTATCCTCAAAATTTGTACCTTTTATTACTCCTCGAGAATCTGAGGATAGTTCTTTCTTACCTCGGTTTTTGTCTCCCAAGTAGCCTCTTCCTCACTGTGATGCATCCATAGTACCTTCATAAGTGGGATAACCTTGCTACATAAGACCTGCTCCTTCCTATCCAGGATAAGCGTCAGTCGCAGTACATATGTAGCATCCTCGCTCAACTGCACCTGCTCCCAACTGATAATGTGCGAAGGATCAGGAACGTACTTCTTCAACATGGACACATGAAATACGTTGTGCATGCCTACGAGTAGTGTGGGCAAAGCAAGGTGATATGTTATTGCCCCCACTCGATCAAGTATCTGAAATGGGCCAATGAATCTTTGCGTGAGCTTCCCTTTCTTACCAAACTGAACGACTCCCTTCATGGGGGAGACCCAAAGGAATACATGGTCTCCAACCTCAAACTCAAGCAGTCACCGTCTCATATCAGCGTAGCTCTTCTGCCTTCTCTGTGCTGTTAAAAGTTGACGCCTAATAATGCCGATCTTCTTGGAGGTCGCTTGGACTAACTCTAGGCCAATCAGGCTCTTCTCGACCACTTCTGCCCAACAATGCGGTGGTCTACACGGGAAACCATACAGTGCCTCATAAGGAGCCATGTCAATACTCGCCTAAAAGCTGTTGTTATACACGAACTCTGCATAAGGAAGACAGTCATCCCAACTGTCCTTGAAATCCAGCACACAAGCTCGTAACATATCTTCTAGCACTTGATTCACACGTTCTGTCTACCTGTCTATCTATGGATGGAATGCAGTGGTAAACTTTAACTTCACACCCATCGCCTCCTGGATACGAGTCCAGAAGATAGAAGTAAATCATGTGTCTCGATCCGACATGATCTCTAAGGAAACTCCATGCAGACATATAATTTCCTTGATGTACAACCTAGCCAACTCGTCTGTAGAGTTCGTAACTCTGATCGGTAAGAAATAAGCTGACTTCGTCAACCGATTTACAATCACCTAAATGGAATTATGTCCCTTCCTCATCTTAGGCAGCCCTAATATGAAGTCCATAGAGATGAAATCCCACTTCCATTTCGCTATAGGCATGGGCTGAAGTAGTCCAGGAGGTCGGAGATGCTCTGCCTTGACCTGCTGGCACGTGAGACAACTGGACATAAACTCTGCAATGTGAACCTTCATGTTGTCCCACCAGTACGATCTCTTCATGTCTTGATACTTCTTCGTGTTACCAGGATGCATCGCAAGCTTCAAACTGTGGGTTGCCTCGAGAACTTTCTGTCTCAAGTCATGAACGTCTGGGACGCATAGGCAGTCATGATAACGTAAGCCCCCATCCGTACCAACACTCTACTCTGAGTCCTCATTTGTACTAATCGGTTCTCTCATCTTCGCCAATAGTTCATCGTTTTCCTGAGCCGCGATAATCCTGTCATCAATGAGGGGCTGTACTCAAATATGTACGATGACTTCATACGGCTCCTCTACCGTGATTTTCTACTCAAAGTCTTGCATAAACTCCATCATGTCTCATTCTGCTATCATTAGCGGAGCCGTAAAATCTATGGTCTTCTTACGGCTCAACACGTCTACCACAAGGTTTGCCTTGCCCGGATGATAGAAAATCTTAAACTTAAATTCCTTCAAGGTTTCCATCCACCGCCGCTGCCGTGTATTCAGGTCTCGCTGAGTGAATATGTATCTAAGGCTCTTGTGGTCACAAAAGAGCTCAAACTCCTCTCCATAGAGGTAATATCTTCAGAGCTTGTGCGAAAATGATGGCAGCCAACTCTAGGTCATGTGTAGGGTAATTCTCCTCGTGTTTCCTTAACTGTCTCGAGGCGTAAGCAATCACCATGTCCTTCTGTATAAGGACACAACCCAGACCAATGCGAGACACGTCGGTATATATAGTGTACTTGACCCCTTCCTTTGGTAATACTAGCACAGGGGTGGACGTTAGCTTGTCCTTCAACTCCTGAAAAGCTACTTCAGCCTTCTCATTTCAGGCAAACTTCAGATCCTTCCGTGTCAACTGAGATAGAGGTCTGGCAATCTTGGAGAAATCCTGAATGAATCGTCGATAATAACCTGTCAGGCGAAAAAAACTCCTCACCTCAGTAACCGAACCGGGCTGCTCCTAGTCCTGAACTGCGGCTACCTTAGCGAGGTTAACTGCTATCACTTCCTTGGACACCACATGTCCCAGGAACTTGACTTCCTCCTTTTAGAAGTTACACTTCTTGTACTGTGCGAACAACTGGTTCTTCCTAAGAGTGTCCAAGACCACTCTCAGGTGCTCCTCATGTTCTTCTCGACCCGTGGAGTATATCAAATTTCATCTATAAATACAATGACGAATTGGAAAAGAAATGGCCTAAACACTCTATTCATTAGGTCTATGAACATGGCTGGTGCGTTTATGAGTTCAAAGGACATCACAAGGAACTTGTAATGACCAAAACTTGTCCTGAAGGCTGTCTTCTACATGTCCTCATCCCTGACGCGTAATTGATGATACCCTTACTGTAAATCTATCTTTGAAAAATATTGTGCCCCCTTCAACTGATCAAACAGATCATCAATCCTAAGCAAGGGATACTTGTTCTTCACTATCACCTGGTTCAACCTGCGGTAATCAATACATAATCACAGGGAACCTTCCTTCTTCTTCACAAACAATACAAGCGCTCCCCAAGGGGACACACTCGGCATATGAAGCCTGCCTCTATCAATTCATCAATTTGTCTCCTCAGTTCCTCCATCTCACATGGAGGCATACGATACGTCGGCAACGATGTCACACCAGGCACAAGATCAATAGTAAAGTCGATCTCGCGCCTAGGAGATAGTCCCAGAATCTTCTCAAATACGTCTGAAAAGTCCTGAACCACAGGCATATCTCCCAACATCGAACCGTCAGTACTGTCTAATAGAGAAGCATAACAACTAACTCGACAGGTCCAACTGACCTGAACTGGAAAAGTAAAGACCGTGCCCTCAGGTCCGTAGGCTGTCACGACTCTAGCCTCACAATCTATCTCTACCTTCATCTCGGTGAGCCAATCCATTCCGAGAACAACGTCGTAATGCCACAGTGGGGCGACAATCAGGTCAACAACCACCGCCCTACTACCCAAATCTACTGACCAAGACTCACAGGTCCGGGTAATATCTAAAAAGGTCCCTGTAGCGATAGTGAGTCTCACTCCCTTCATAGGAGCAGTATCAAACCCTAGTCGCTTGACTGTAGAGCATGAGATGATGGAAATAGTGGACCCGGTGTCCACCAATAAGAAGACAGGCGTACCTTGAATATGAGCCAAACCTCAAAAGATCTTGGCGCTAGGTCTACCTCGGGTGCTTCAGCTGTAAGCGCATTACTCGAGCCTACTATGGACGGTTCAGTGGTGGTACCATAGGCCATTGAGGCGGCCTGAAGCGAGATACAGGTGGCCTGAAAGATGGATGCGCTGATGCTGACCATAAAGGTGGTGCTGATATGGTCTGAGGAAGCTAACGGTTGATCCTCTGAGGTAGTGAAAATCCGTTGTCGCTCATCCTAGTGAAACAATACAGATCCCTATGTCCGATCTTCCCGCAGTACGAGCAGCGTAAGTCTATACGGCCCAGCTGAGCCGACGATGCTGCAAGCCTCAAAGGAGAATCTGCTCATGGCCTCTTGCCAAGGAATGGTCTTCTCGGAAGATCAGGTTGTGGCGTGGGAACCATAGGCGCTCGTATACGAGACAACCTATCCCCATCCTACTCAACTCGCAGGAATATGCCCACTAACTCGGCATAAGTAGATATGCTAGCACAGCACATCTTTGATCGGATCTCAGGTCACAGTCCCTTAGAAAATTATCACATCTGCATCAGCTGATCACCCAGTAATAATGGAGCATACCTGCCCAGCTCTGTGAACCGGTTCTCCTATTCTGTCACCGACATTCCTCCCTGACGGAGGTGAAGGAACTCACTCTCCTTCTCATGTCTATAGGTGACAGGGTAGTACTTCTCATGGAAGCGGGTCTCAAATGCCTCCCACGTCTACACATGTCCTTCCACAACAGTACGGAGTATACTATCCCATCACAAACTAGCCTCCTTCTCAAACATGAAAGTGGCAAGCTCGACCTGCTCCGCCTCAGAACAGTGTAGCGACCTCAACATCTTAGAGATGCGGTCAATCCAGTACTCGGCCTCCTCGGGTCTATGAGGACTCACGAAAGTGGGAGGCCATAAGCGTTGGACTCGCTCAAATGTGCCACTGGCACTCGCGCTCCCAGGTGGGTGCATAGATGAGGCAGGTGGAGTCACCCCCATCGTCTGAGCAAAGATACCAGCCATAGAGGTCAAGAACTGTTGCAATTGTTGTATCTGTTACTGTTGTTGCTGCATCAACAGCATCATCTGCTCTAGCCTAGTAGGAGGCGGAGCGGATTGAGATACATGTGGCGTCAACATAAACGCACAGTTCTACTCATGAACTGAAGGTGTGATAAGTGGTACCACAGGTGGTGCCACAGGTGGTGTCATATGTGTCAGCCTAGCAGGGGGGCCAGTGGCCGGCTGAGAATCCGGCATAGGGTCAAAGTGAGACGAGCCTAAACGGGGGTCCTTATGGCTATCGCTTAGGGGAGAGGCCCCGTCAAGTGACTCGCCCAAAGAGAGACGTGCTGAAGTCCTCGTGCCCTTAGGTGGCATGCCCTACATACGACAGAGGGTGCAACCCGTGAGATTTAGCATACACACAATCCATCCACATAGCATTCACATCTCAACTCAAGGAAACACTATGCATTTCATTTAACAAAATTGTCACAATACATGAGGTACACTATTACATGGATTGCAACAGAGAATGCATGTGAGTTAATACAACTAAGGCTTCAAACACTAGAACAACTACCAAACTACTACGCCTATAAAGGCTACACACAAGAACAAGCAACAAAATAAAACAAGCAACGGCTACATGTTTGACTATTCATCAGAATTTGGTGATGAAAGAGGGGCACCCTTATCCTGCAGGCAGTACAGGATAGACTTTAAAGTGTGAGTCACTTTCTTAAACTTGTGTTTCATAAGGGCCCGAACATTAATAATATCCTGTCGTAGGGCAGCCTGGCCCTCCTCAAGTCGAGCTAAGTGGGCCTCCCTATCTTCCTGATCAGGGTCATGCTCTAGTGTCGTAGGAGGAGAGCTCTCATCCGTATCCTGGGCCTCCTCTTCTTCCTCGCCCTGCTCTTCTTCTATTTCAGCTCCACCATCTTCATCACTCTCTTCCTCTTCGCTTTCTGTCTCATCCTCACTCTCCTCAAGTTGGGCTTGTCGTTGCTGTGGCCCGATATCCATCTGATTGAGAGTAGTCTCGTTGATGCAATGGATCGGCACCGGTAATTATGCCCCAAGTCTATAGCCAAACTCAAGCGCAATCTTGCATATGAGTCGGCCGAATGAGAGCGAATTAGTCCTTTTATTTGAACATGCGGTAAGGACTATCTGTCATAGAACATGCATAGGCACACATAACTTCTCTCTCTGTCCCACTTGGTACAGGAAATCCACCATCAAGGGCGTGCACTAGCTGCGATTGCTCCACCTAGGGTAGACGTTGAACGTGAAGAAGTGGTGAAGCAGGTGGAAGTCGTCCATCATATTGGTTGCTAAAAGGCTATTGTTTGGTTGCCATTGAACCAAACGACCATAAAGGAACCATGTGCGGCGATCCCTTTCACGTGCACTCCTCAAATTCTTCTCACTTGCATGCACCTCACCGAGAGGTGGCACCTCTCGACCCCCTTGAACGAGTGGGGTGACTAGGCCCGGCTTCATCCACGGAAGCTCTTTTCTTTCTCATGAAAGAAAGATTGGTGGAAAGCAAGCATACGGCCATGACTAGCTCGAACAAGGCCATGAAAAAGGAAAGAAAAGAGGGAAACGGGAAAGTTTATGGGGTTTCCACGGATTTGAGACTCAAAGTGGGATTTGAGTGCTCAAAGGGAAGGAAAAGAAGGGGGAAATCAGCAATGGAGGAGGGATTTGAAATGGGTAGTGTGAGGGATGCACGAAAATGGAAAAAGGAAGCCCTTGGAGGGGCGATTTTATGAGAATCTGAAATTTTCTTAAAGAAAGGAGAGCTTGGAGGGGTAGTTTGTGAATGGGTGCTATTGTGGGAGGGTTTAAAACCAACCCAACATACATCAGTGAGCTACACAAGGCCCTAGATTCATCGGCGAGCCGGCCCACCCGGCCAGACCCGCTGGGTGGCGAGGCCTCGCCAAACTAGTGAGGCCCTAGCCGGTCTCTAGAGGTCCTGACGATGACTCTCCGGTGGGGCGAGGTCCTCCCCCCCCCCCCCCCTTAGGTCCAAAAATATGTGGGTCCCACTTTAGGTCCCCCTGGAAGTGTAACATTAGGCCCCCTACTCAGTTTTGAGTCATTTCAAGTCCTTTCAAGTAATTTCTAATGTATATCAACATTTATCAATTTTAAAATGGCTAGGATGGGATAAAACATGATCTAAACCCATTGATTGATGGTCTAGAAGTGATCTGAGGTCGACTCCAGCGGTCACGGATGTGTACGAACCAGATCTCGGTGACCGTTTTCGGTAACTTTCACCAATTGGCGAAACTGGAAAACTTAAACTTATTTTTAGATTTTTCTCGCACCCTCTTACGTTAAATTTATTTCAGCGTATGTCGTATGACCATAACCCAGGTCCAGTTTGATCTAAATTATGCTCTGATACCAACTTGTAATGCCCTGAAAATTGAGGGTCGAGCATAACTCATCTCCCGAGTTCCAAAACATCACTTATGCAATATTTTTAATGATGTATGAATGTTGTCTGTATTAGTACATGAAAAATGAATTACATTAAGTTAAAACAGTAAAACATAATCCAGGGACAGTTGTAATACGCAAGTGGAAGACTGAAATAAATATATAAACCAGTATCAGCCCCTAAAGTATGTATGCATTACCAGGTTGATAATTAGTAGTTTTGTGTCAAAATACAAAATGTCAAAAAGAATATGATAACCCACTATAAACATAACCCTGATCCCCGTCAATCAGGACACGGCTCACATGAACCTGCTTGAATACTGCATGTAGGAGAACGCCTCCTCATTATTCTTGAACTCCGGCTCTACCTCATGGATTGCATCATCATCTGCAACCAAGACAGATTCTAGTTGGTGTTTAACACCGTCCCAGAACGTGGGAGTTAATGATTAACTCAGTGGAGCTATACAGTAAAGGTTAACATGTTATCAATTCAATCAAGCAGTAATGATAAAGCAATACAACAAATAAGTCCCAAATACTCTGATTAATGCAAGAATGAGATGTAGTAATGATACATGCCCTCGCCTGTACTCCCTCAGCATCTTCATCTTACGGCGGACATGGAAATCACCCAAAAGAGCTCTTCCTCATAAAAGCACATGCAATGCGGTGCATGAACGTGATTACCAAATCCATATTAGTCCTTTTCATATAGTAGGATTTGGGAGGCTAAGGTACCTCCCTTATATCATTTCCCAAACAATGATCCATTCTAGGATCGTCAGTCTTAAAAAATCTCAAACGATGTTACGGTTCTAGATCACTGCAACGGGCTCATCGCCTGATCAATGCAGGCCTAGTTATACCCTAGTTACTACAAAAAGGCTCGTCGCCTCAATGCAGTTTCAATGTATGCTCAAGGTCACTACAAAGGGCTCGTCACCAAATCAGTGTAGGCCGACGCACGAATACAGTGTCCCATACCACCATATTCAGCTCACGAGTCTGGGTTGCTCACTGGTCACTACGAGGAGGCTCGTCACCCCAGTGTAGGCCGACAGCTTGACCACGGTGTCCCATACCACCATGTCCAGCTCATGAGTCTTAGCGGATCGAGGTACCAAGGTTAACAAGGTTTCACTGGTGAGTTTGGTACCTTAGATTCAAGCAGTAGCGTCCAAATATGATGAACATACATTGGGTCAATCAGGTTAATTGATGAGCTCGACATGAAGTGCATAAGCACTCCGTGTGGCCTAACCACTGCCAACATCCCAAGTACAGCTCGGATTCATCGAACACATCCTGTGTGGCGACATAACTTCAGCCACCAAAATAAGGCCTATTACTGATTGCCTGGACTACGATATAGTCCTAACCATGTGCAATCATTACAAATAAGCATATGAGATAATCAAGAAGTAATGAATACGTAAGTCAAATCCTACAATCATGTGAGCATGTTATGGAATATAACTTAAACATGATTATACAATACATAGAGAAAATCATACATAGTTAAACATGAATAAATAGGCTATACAGTACATAGAGAAAATCATACACACAGTTAAGGTATTTTGGATTCATATCTCAACTCCCTTATAAATCACACTTTATTAACTACTAACTCATTCAGACATTTTTACAAATACTTAGACTACACCTTCCAACATACATCACGTATGTTGGATATATTACGATTAGGGCAAATACTCTTGCCAAGGAGTTGTCGCATACATAACAACCATGTACCTACAACAGTTAATCATGGCAATCACAAATTCAGATTCCAAATGCATACAAGCATTTCAACAAACACATGGAATACCCGATTCACAACATAGTTTATACGTATACGTAAAGCGAAACAAATATCTCATTTAGCATGTGTAATGGCACCCACATCAGTAATAAATCATTAACTGACATTGAAAGCCTTGAAAACCATAACCTAAACATATATAGTCCGCACTTTACGCCTGTAAATGCATAATGGATTTGTTTTAGATGTTTAGTCTTCGTCAACGACGGATTAGCAACCTAGAGCATGAAGTAGGTTAGCTATTCCATCACTTACACTATACGAAGCCCTAAAATATGTTAGGGTTCGGGATTGCCCATATAGTGATACGAATGGATGGATTTGGCACGTAGTGTAGCTGGGTAGAACCCCAGGATGAATCTCCAACTCACTCTCTCTCTTTCTCTCTCTTTCCTTTCCTTTTCTTCTCCTTTCTTTGCTAGGGTTTTAGAATTCATATGAAATATGTGAGAGGGGGTTTAAGACCCTTATATAGGCCCAGAACTGATAGAAATAACTCCAAGGCCATGGTAGACTTAGGTTATAGCCAAATCGGGCCTATTCTGATCCAACGGAGTATTTCTGGAGGTACCTTTGCTGAATGCGGTAGGACTTAAGCTCCCTGACATTGGATCTTGGTCAAGCTAAGTTTTCAGTCCAATCGGGTTTACAGATCGACCGCGGCGGACCAGTTTCAGTTCAACGGTTACCGGCACTCGATCAGGGCCACAAATGCGTTGGCATGTGTGGGACATTTTCCCTAATTTGAGGGTGTATTTGGGTAAAATTCTAATGGTCTGAATCCTTATATTTGGCTCGCAAGAGGCATGACTCAGATTACTTAAATTCGAATTTATTTCCTAAAGATATTTACGTTTATCACACACTTCGCTCCGGACTCAAGTAAATTGTCTCAGGACATCATCTAGACTTGATTTTTGATGTGCGTGTCAAGTCCAACTAGGTGGTCATAATTGTATAGTTTTGTCATTATCGGACTTTTGACATGCGGTCCAGGTCTGATACGGAGTTTAAATGGCTCCCGAGAGCAACCGGGTTTAGAGATTGATCCTAGATTTTAGGGTAATGTAGCGTTAACAATTTCACAAGTTTTAGGTCTTACAAATCGTATTTAAAGTGATTGGTGTTAATTTCACAGGTAAACTAGTTTAGTGCTAGTTAATTCTCGCCTAAAGGATTTAGTCCTTAATGATTTCTGTCTGAGGTAATACTCGGGCCTCTGTACGAATTTTTCCAGGACATTACACATATAACATGGAAACCATGATCCATACCCGGGTCATGGTTGCCATGTTATATGGGTCGTGGTTTTCATGAGGAAAGGGTCGTGGTTGTCATAAGGTAAGGGTCATGGTCTTCATTTATAGGCCTTCGCAATGACCAACTAGTGGGGCCTACATTGATGTATGTGAATAATCCATGCTACCCATCCTTTTTGTCATGTCATTTTAGGGCTAGTACCCAAATATCAGCTTGATTCGGAGCTCAAGTGGGCCACATAATAGAAAATGATATGATAATGGTACCACTGTTGATATTTGAGTCCACATGAGCTCTGGATCAGGCTAATACTTTAGTCCTAGACTTAAAATGACATGACAAAAAGATGGGCGGCATGGATTATTCACATACATTGATGTATGCCCCACTAGTTGGTCCTTACAAAGGACTATAAAGTGAAGAGTACGACCCGTATAGCATGACAACCACGACCCTTACCTCATGACAATCACGACCCATACTTGGGTCGTGGTTGTAATGCAATAACGGTCGTGGTTGTAATGTGGTAAGGGTCGTAGTTGTCATGAGTCGTGGTTCTCATGTTATATGGGTCGTGGTTCTCATATAACATGATAACTACAATCCATAACAACTACGACTCATGATAATCACAACCCATATAACATGACAACCACGACTCGGGTATGGGTCGTGGCTGCCATGTTATATGGGTTGTGGTTTTCATAAGGAAAGGGTCGTGGTTGTTATGCTATAAGGGTCATAGTCTTCATTTTATAGGCTTTGGCAAGGACCAACTAGTGGGGCCTACATTTATGTATGTGAATAATCCATGTCGCCCATCCTTTTTGCGATGTCATTTAAGGGCTAGTATCCAAATATTAGCTTAATCTAGAGCTCGTGTGGGCCACATAATAGAAATTAATGGTGACAATGGCACCTACTGTTGATATTTGAACCCACACGAGCTCTGGATTAGGCTCATACTTGGGTCCTAGACATAAAATGACACAATAAAAAGGATGGGCAGCATGGATTATTCACATCCATCGATATAGGCCCCACTAGTTGCTCCTTGCAAAGGCCTATAAAATGAAGATTATGACGCGTATAGCATGACAACCACGACCCTTTCCTCATGAAAACCACGACCCATACCCGGGTCATGGTTGCCATGTTATATGAGTCTGATTATCATGGGTCGTAGTTGTCATGGATCGCAGTTATCATGTTATATAGGTCGTGGTTCTCGTGTTATATGAAAACCACGACCCATATAACATGAGAGCCACGACCCATAGCAACTACGACCCTTACCACATTACAACAATAAACAAATTACTGTTCATGTAAACAATAAACAACATGTAAACATCAAGACTTCATATTCTCAATCCACATATCCTTCTCAATCAATCAATCCAAACAAATTACTCCTCCTTTCCAAACTACTCCCCTTTACCATACTACTCCCCCTTTTTGTCACAAAATGACAAGGGAAAGTCACAATAGGAAAGTCACAACAACATAGCGAATAATAAAAAGAAGATAATGAGAAAGAAATATGGTAGGACATAGCATATTTCAAAATATAAACCAGAATCATCAAGTCATAACCAAGTTAATACAATATCCAAAATAAAAGATAAGATAATGTTATACAATCCAAAAGATAATTCGCCTAATTAGATCCAGAGGAGGGAGCAGGGATAGTAGGATCAATCTGGTGTAAGCCCCTATTGATGCGACGAAGATATTTTCACATATATTTAAACTGCATATCGTGGGCTACACTCATGTTATCAACCTTCTCCTCCAATGCACGAAGGCGTACATCATAACTAGATAGATCGTAATCAAGATCATTTGGCGAATCAATTTCTATCTCATCAAATAACTCATCCATATTAACATCCTGTTGAGGAAGATCACCAGCTTCCCCTTTATTTCCAGCATCACCACCATTACCACCAACACCACCTTCATCTACTTGGCCAGGAAGTAAATCCAACTTCATCTTATTAAGATTAGCATTGTTGAAAATAAGATAATAAATTGGTGCCTCATTAATAGGTTTATCGACAAGCATGTGAGTGGCTAACACAGTCATAAGATAACCAAACGAAATATCACTATGACCCGGATGGAGATGAAATTGTATGATAAAATGACAGATCAAAGAAGGAAGGCAAACCATAATACCAGAAGCAATAGAATGTAACACACGAACCATGAAAGAAGTCAACTCGATTTTATTACCAAACCGAGGATACAGATTTGAAATGAAAAAATGATGTAACACTCTGTATCTAGGTAACAGATACTTTGAAGGGAGCGCATCCCTTTGTGTGTCCATTGAGCATTAATTTTACATAAGCCTCTTGTTAACATGCATTTTTTCGATTCAGATAGTTTGACGTATAGAGTATGAATCGGAATACCTTCATCATTAACGGGTATATCCATAATATCTGATATCAAATGATAGTCTACTTCAAATTTCCCTTCTCTAGTATCAATTGAAAAAGTTAAGTTGTCAAGGGAGAATTCTGAGATACATGCAACCATTGATTGTGCAATAGACTGGTATGCAGGCCCACCCCAAAGCAAAATGTTAGCCCAGCTAACAGATTCAAGGAGAGGGATAATACCATATGGATCAATGTGATTGAGTTCAGCGGTATGCTCAACGATAACATTACGGACACGCAAATCCCATACATCTTGAGGATCATCTTCGGGTGACCGAAGGTGCCATTTTATTATCGGTGTAGATCTAGATGAGGATAGACCATGAGATATTTTCTTCTTCCCTCTAGCATCCATCTTCAACAAGATATACTAAGAGCAAGAGAAATGCATAAAAAGAAAGATGGGTTTTCTCTAGATCAGTAATTTGAGAAGAAACCATTGAAAAATCCAACAAAAAGATGAAACCAAGCTACACAATAATCAAATCAAAGCATAGAGAACATCAAAATTTAAGAAAATTGAAGAAATAGGACTAACCTTGAAGAAATACAAGAAATCCTATGACTGGTCGAGCCACGACTCATCGTAGGTCGGATTGGAAATGAAGAAGAAGGAGGTTTTTCCCAAATTATATCATGTTCACGAGCTCTACGACCGGTCGAGTGATGTGTACGACCGGTCGTATCATGACTGGTCGTGTACAGATACGACCGGTCGAGCATCGACCAAAAATATATTTTTTTTGTAAAAATTAAAATTTCAACACATATAATACCAAATATAATACACTATGATACATGCAAGCAAGAATACTCAATGTAAAATGCACATACTAAGATCAAATTTTAATTTATTAAATCTGCTTTTGTCGAGCACTTTAGTAAATATATCAGCAAGTTGATTTTTAGTTGATATATATTCCAAGGAAATAACTTTTTCTTCAACCAACTCATGAATGTAATGATACCTAATGTCAATGTTCTTAGTACGTGAATGCTGGATTGGATTTTTGAAAATATTTATAACACTGAAATTATCACAATGTAAGATCATTGAATCTTGATTAATTCCAAAATCGCTTAGCTTGCGTTTCATCCAAACTAGTTGAGTACATGCATATCCAGCTGCAATATACTCAGCCTCAGCAGTGGAGAGCAATATTGAGCTTTGCTTCTTGCTGAACCAAGAAACTAAGAAATTTTCAATGTAAAAACAACCACCATTGGTTGATTTTTTATCATCGATATTACCGTCCCAATCAGCATCTGAGTACCCGGCTAATTGAACACTAGTATCAAAAGGATACCAAAGACCCAGATTTATAGTACTTGCGACATATCTAATAATCCGTTTAACAGCAGTAAAATGTGATTCCTTAGGATTAGACGATATCTTGCATAAATACCAACACTAAACGCGATATCAGGTCTACTTGCAGTTAGATACAACAAACTACCTATCATAATACAATATAGTTTAGGATCTATATCTTTGCCTGTAGAGTCTTTTGAAAGTCTTAACATTGTACTCATAGGAGTATCAAAGTTCTTACCATTCTCAAATCCAAACCTTTTAACCAAGTTCGTAGCATACTTGGTTTGGGAAATGAAAATTCCATCAGATTATTGTTTTACTTACAACCCTAGGAAATAGTTTAGTTCACCAACCATGCTCATTTCAAACTTTGATTTCATTAACTCTACAAACTCAATAGACATGTTAGTGCAAATTGATCCATAAATAATATCATCAACATAAATTTGAACCATCAAAATATCATTGTTATGCTTCTTAACAAAGAGCGTTTTATCAACATTTCCTACTTGAAAGCTATGACTAAGTAAGAATTTAGTCAATTTCTCATACCATGCCCTGGGCACTTGTTTTAAACCATAGAGAGCTTTTTTGAGTCAAAATACATGGTCAGATAACTTGGGGTCTTCAAACCCTGAAGGTTGTTCAACATAACCTCTTCATGTAAATCATCATTCAAGAAAGCACTCTTTACATCCATCTGATAAATCTTAAATTTTCTAAAGCATGCGATGAAAATGAAAAGTCTAATTGATTCAAGGTGAGCAACTGGAGCAAAGGTTTCATCGTAATCGATACCTTCAATCTGAGTGTACCCTTGAACAACCAGTCTATCCTTGTTTCATATTATATTTCCAAGTTCATCAGACTTATTTTTAAAGATCCATTTTGTTTTGATAATGTGTTTATCTTTAGGTCTAGGAACAAGATACTAGACATCATTACGAACAAATTGATTAAGTTCATCCTGCATAAAAACTATCCAATTTTTGTCAGAAAGTGCTTCTTTCACATTGACCGGTTCTATTTAGGATGTAAAATAAATATAATTACATATGTTCTCAAGTTGTTTGCGAGTACGAACTCCAGTAAGAGGGTTTCCAAGAATTTGATTGGTTGGATGATCTTTGACAGTCCTTGGTTCAGATTCCTTTTGACTTAATGAGGTATCTTGATTGTTGATAATAAGAACTTCATCATCATCTGAACTCGGAGCTGGTGTATTCAAATGATCATCAATGACCACATTGATGGATTCTTGAATCACACTAGTTCTCTTATTTAGAGCCCTATATGCTCGGCTGTTTAAAGAATAACTAAAAAAAACACCTTCATCACTCTTTGTAACAAACTTTTCTAAATTTTCACGATCACGTAAAATATAATACTTGCTGCCAAAAACCCAAAAGTATTTGACAATAGGCTTCTTTTCAAACCATAATTCATAAGCAGTCTTATTATCAGATTTACTGGTATAAACCCGATTAATAATATAACATGCGGTATTAACTGCTTCAGCCCAAAGATTTTTAGAGAGCTTCATGCTATTCAACATAACATTAGCCATATCTAGAAGCACTCTGTTTTTTCTTTCAACTATACCATTTTGTTGTCATGTTTTGGGCGTAGAGAATTCATGCGATATTCCCTGATCGCTATAGAATTTTTCAAAACTACTGTTTTCGAATTTGGATCCATGATCACTACGGATCTTACTAACATGAGAACCTTTCTCATTTTGGATTCGTTTAGTGACCTTTTTCACTTCATCCAGGGTTTCAGTTTTGTCTTTTAAGAACGATACCCAAGTGAATCTGGTATAGTCATCTACGATAACCAAGATATATTTTTTGCCTCCTTGAATCTCCGTTCTGGTTAGTCCAATAAGATCCATGTGGAGAAGCTCGAGTGGTCTAGATGTGGTATTGGAGTTCACTTTCTTGTGAGAGCTCCTAATCTGTTTGCCCAACTGGCATTCACCACATATTTTGTCTACTTTTTATAATTTGGGTAGACCTCTAATTAGTTCTCTTTTGCTCAATCTAAATAAGTTCCGGTAGTGTACATGTCCAAGGCGTTTATGCCATAATTTAGTCTCATCGGTATGGACGCTGTAACACGATTGAGTGGATGAACTTGCGTCACTAACGATGTAGCAGTTTTCAGAAGTTCTGCGATCAGTTAATATAACAAAACCCTTTTTATTAACTATCTCACAACCTTGATTAGAAAACTTCACACTATGGTTATTATCGCATATCTGAGAAATGCTTAGTTGGTTATGTTTCAAGCCCTCAACATATAAAACATTCTTAAATAAGGGAAGGTTATAAAGATGAACCGTACCTTGGCCAATGATCTTGCAATTGCTTTCATCACCAAATGTGACTGACCCGTCAGTCATATCTTTTAGATCGGTGAATAAAGCCTTGTTGCCTGTCATATGCCTGGAGCAACCACTATCTAGGTATCACTTTGAATGGCTTGTAGCTTTGAAAGCAGTGTGGGCAACTAAGCAGGTAACTTTAGGAACCCATTTCAGAATTGTTTTGGGTTTAGGAGTATAGATGGTCTTTTTCTGTCTGTTGTTATAGGAGAGACCTATAGAGTTAGATTTTAATAGCTCCTTGAGTAGATCAATTATTTTTTCAGCCAATGAATTTCAGTTTTGAAAATCAAATTTGACATGGCTAACTTTAGGTTTTTGAAAAGTCCTTGGATTTTTGGAAAAACTTTGATAAGTACTCTTTTCTTTTGAGGTTGAAGACTCTCCTTTTACAAATTTAGGAGAAATATTCTTTTGTTTAAGAGATGTATTCTTATCATAGCCCAGCCCGGATTGATCGCCATATTTTCTTGATCCGGACAATAATTTTTCCAATTTAGGATCACCTTGGGCATATCTCCATGTGTCTTTCAAACTCAGAAGAGAAGCTACCTCATTTTTGAGTTTCTCATTTTCCGATCTCAAATCTTCAATTTTGGAGGTTTTGAAATCTAAATCACATTTGGTCTTTTCAAAAGAATCAGAAATATGAGACTTTTCTAAAACGAGAGACTCATAATCTTCATTAAGCTTAGAAAATTTTTCTTTTTGTAACTTAAGCTTGACGGCAATTTTACAACTCTCCTTATAAAGGGCATTATAAGCATCCTGAAGATCATCTTCATTATTGCAATTACTATTTAGATTTTTTTCACTAGATATATCATCATTATCTGAAAAAGTGATCTTGGCTAGAGTCATAAGGGCTTTAATATCATCGCCCGACTCGATTTCAGAATCTTCTGATTTAGAAGAGGATTCAGAATCAGACGATTCATCCCGAGTAGCCAACATGCTTTTCCTTTTTGATTTGTCCTTTTTAGGAGATTTGTTAGTTAAGTGCCCATATTCTTAACAGTTGTAACATTGACTATCTTTCAAAGATTTTTGAGTTCTTGGTTTAGATCGTCTCTTATCATTTGACTTTTGAACATTAAATTTTTTCTTTCTTTTGAAAATTTTGTAAAACTTTTTTGCTAAAAGCGCCATATCATCTTCAAAATTTTCTAAATCCGAAGTGCTCTCTTGTGAAACATTTTTAGATGATTTGAGAGTAATTGATTTTCCTTTAAGAGCTTTAAAGGAAAACTCGTAGGTTTGAAGTGAACCAATTAGTTCCTCAACCCTCATAGTATTTGCATCACGAAGTTTCTGAATCGCGGTCACTTTAGAATTGAACCGTTTAGGAAGTGAGCATAGTATCTATGCACACACTTTACTTTCTGAGATTCTATCACCAAGACCCCATATAGAGTTCACAATGTCATTCAATCTAGTGTAGAAGTCCATAAACATCTCATTCTCCTCCATATGAATTTCTTCAAATTTAGTTGTGAGGAGTTGGACTTTAGATTTCTTGACAATTGATGTACCCTCGTGTGTCATTTTTAATACATCCCATGCTTGTTTTGCATTTTCACAAGAGATGATTCTTTTGAATTCATCTGGTGATAATGCACAAGTAATTGCATTTAGTGCTTTTACATTGGTACTACTCTCACTTTTCTGAAGTGTGGTCCAAAGAGAATAAGCTGTTACTTTCATTGATTTTGAACCATCGTCATTAGTTACTTCAGTGATAGGAAGGTTCCATTCATTCACTGTGGCCAGCCACACAGTTTCATCCATGGATTTGAGGAAGATCCTCATCCTGGCTTTCCAATAGGCATAGTTTGTGCCATTAAAGGTTGGTGGCCTAGTGACTGATAAGGTATCAAAATTTGACATCCTAATATAGCTTAGATCGTTAGCTCAGGAAATAAATCCAATAAATAAACAATAAGCACGAGCTATTAGGCTCTGATACCACTTGAAAGGGCCTAGCTATATGCCCTAGAGGGGGGGTGAATAGGGCAATGCCAAATAAAATATATAACAGCGGAATAATAAAAGAAATAAAGCACAATGTTGAATTAAAAATCAATCTCAATAAACTAGATTTAAGAGAATGATACTATAACAGTTCTAAGGACAACCTTACACCAAAAACCAAAGGTTTAAGGTAGGACAACCTTATTTCTAGAACATCCTTTGTATCACAAACCAATAAGGAATAAAAAGCAAAGCAACCAAAACAACATGCAGAAATAAATCCTAACTTATTACAACATTCCCCACACTTGCTTGAAATAAAATAATTACAACATTCATCTACAAATACAATCTACAAAACTGAATGAATAAAGAAATGAAAGAATAAAGCACATCTACAATACAACGATATATAGTGGTTCGCCTGTGTGTACACCAATTGTTATCCAATAGCCACACAGAATGCTACTCCAATCCTAATATCCTCACACAGGGGATATTAGCATGCACTATCAAAATAGGTTTCACGGGTTCACCTAAAACCTTCACAATTGTGTCTTTTTATCACGGACTTACATAATCCAAAAATCCACACAATCTGAGTTTTCTGGCTCTCCTCAGATAACCAAAACAATGAGATTTTTCGGGAAAATCTCAAACAAAACCAAAGAATGTAAATTACACAAATGTAAAATACCTGAATCTCCTTTTGAAGTAGCCCGGTAGAACCAATCGGAGTAGAAGTTCGATTCAACGTTCAAAGTCCAATACTCACTTTAAGAATGGTTCTAAGTCTAATTGATTTTAAATCAAAAGGGCTAGTTCTATTTGATTTTGAATCCAAGAAGAAAGAATATCAGAAAGTCTCCTTTTCTAATAAGATTGGAATGTAGATCAAAATCAAATAAAAAAATAAGCTAGCAAAAAGAATATTAAATGAGCACAAAGTAACTTAAAAACAAACACAAACTTATCTCAGAGTATAACCTAAAGATTGCTTGAATTGAGTTAAATTGAATTGAAAAACTCTGAAGTTCATGCTCTATTTATAGCCTGAAAAATCCCATCTACGACTGGTCTTACGATCCTAAGACTGCTCGTAGCTTCAAAGATTTTCAAAGATTTCCGCGGGATAAGGATTAGCTGTTCCAGGACTGGTCCTGGGTAGCCTACGACCGGTCGTGGGCCACCTACGACTGGTCGTAGGACCCCCAGATTAGTTGCTGGAGTTTGAGTCGTAAGGTTAAGAACGGTCGAAGGACAAGTCGTACAGCTCACAGGACTGGTCGAAGGATGTCCAAGACTAGTCGTAAGATAACCAGAAAAATCAGAAAATCTTCAACAACCTATGACTGGTCCTAAAAAACTTAAGACTGGTCGTAGCAGAGCTAGGACTGGTCTTGAAGTCCCTAGAACTGGTCTTAGAACAGCCCGAACAAGCATATTAAAATATACGAATTATGTATCCAGAATGACCTACAGTAAAGCTCATCTTGAGGTCAATCTAAGGTCAAATAAACCTTAAAAGTGAGATGCACATTGATAGTCTGTACACTCAGATGACCCTTAAGAGAAGCTTGAGAATTTACGAATCTTGTTGTATGCCTTCTCGAGCTTGATCCGTTCTTGACTTGACAAAGTTTTCTTCTATACTTGTACTTGTTTGAATCTTGAACATGCATACTTGGAGACTTCTATTCTTGAATTCTTCATCCATAACTTGAAACTTTTTTCATTTAAGTTCTTGTCTTGAAATACGATGTCTTGAAACAATGAATAGTCTCAAACATGAAACACAAGATATACAAGACATAGATATAGGTTTTGGCACCACAAAATTTGACAACTAAACGGATATGAAATCATAGCACTTACATTATTTTGTTATATGAGTCGTGATTCTCAAGTTATATGGGTCGCGGTTGTTACATGTTCACTTCCTTTGCTATCAAATGAAATGATAGCCATTGGTGTAATAGCCTAAGGCCAACAATGGGAAGATCTGTTCCATCCACTTTATCGGCTAGCTCCCCGTGGTCCCAAAAAGTCTCGACTTGGGCAATGTCCACTTCTAACAAACATCACAGTTAGCCTGAAAAGTTTCAACAGTGGGTTCCATTGTCACCATTATTTTCTATTATGTGACCCACACGAGATTTGGATCAGGTTGATATTTGAGCCCTAGCCCTAAAATGACACGGCAAAAAGGATGGGCGACATGGACTACACACATACATCAATGTGGGCCCCACGAGTTGGTCCTTGCCCACGTGCAAAAAAGGATTCCGTACACATCACTTTCTTGGCATTAAATACGACGTAACTTCTTATTCCTTAGAAAACCGTATAACGTCTTAGAAAACCGTATAACGTCTAAAACAAAGAGAAAAGCATTTTGGTCCAAGTAATTTTCATAAGCTTGTTAGAAGGCTACTTTTGAGATATATGGAACATCGTAGCTTTTTAGGTAATTTGCCCAATTCTCAAGGCCAATATCACCAAAATCCCTTCTTTATTTCTTTTCTTTTTTTCTCCAAGGTGGTTGTTTGCAGTAAGTGAATATGCACGTGAAACAGGGATGACCCAGTGTGGTCAAAAGTACCAAAATGTCCTCATCTATTTATTTTTCTCTAAAAAGGTGGTGAAAGTCGGAGAAATGCAGAGCTCACATGGTATGTATATGCCATCAAATAATAAAACCCACGATTATCTTCACAGCACCCAAAAATCCCGCTGACATGAATCACAAAATGAGCTAGCACATGAGCTTAGATGTTTTTGAGCAGCGTATATTAGTTTTGTCAGGGTTTGTTCCGTCAGTGGATCCGTAGGTGGGTGAATCCCTCGCTATGAGGCCCACCACTGTATATACGACGTCCATATGTTTTGAAACCTTATGATCCCAAAAATGAAGCAAGCCACATCTAATTAAGATGAACCATATCACAGGAAACATTGGTGATTAATCATTAAAAGCTTGTTATAGGCCACAAAAGTTTTGAATCAAGCTAACATTTGTATGGTCCCTTCTGTGAGGTCTCTGTGATCTTAATAACAAGTTGGATGGCAAGTAAAAATTTCGATTGCAGTGGTTGAGAATATTTTTATAGTTGGTATTAAATCACCATTTTGGTGGTGCTCCAGAATATTTTAATAGTGAATATTAAATCACATTGTTTCCTGTGGTGTAGTGTGGTCCACTTAAGATTTGGATTCACTTTTTCTTTTTTTTTCATTCCTATGATGATTTCTCAAAACAGATGGACAATGGAACATGCATCAGGGTGGCCCCAAAAGTTATACATGGATCTACTAAAGCCACGTCCCTATTAGATAGATTAGACATCAGACATGTACCTCTTGGGCCTAATCTCCAAGGGTGGAATTGCATCCGTTCCGACGAAAGGTATCGGCTGGCGTACCACACACCGGCTGGCGTATTCCCGTCAACAAGTTCTATGGGTCTCATCATAAGGTATGTGTTATATCAAAGCTGCCCAATTATTTGGCGAGCTTGTCTTAATGCTTGATACAAAAAGTAAGAGAGATCTAAAGATCAAAGTGGACCATACTGTAAAAAACAGTAGGAGAATGATAGACCAAAAAAGTTTCATATCAATATGAATTTTGTATAGTAGCCCCACGAATTTATTAACAGTGAAAATTATTATACTCAATGCTATTTTTTATGTGGATCATTTGAGCTTTGGATATATTCACTTTTTTTCTAATATGCTTTAAAATGATCTCAAAAAATGGATAAAAGGTATGGATATAATAAATACATCATTCTGAGCCATATAACTTTGTTCTCATTTGAACCGTCTGGTACAACTGGGCGAGGAGCATCCGCGCTCGGCTTCGCACAATACCAGCTATATAGCTGTTGTGTGGTGCACCGGCTAACCCGCTTCCGTTCCGACTGGAGCAGATTAGGTGAGACCCCGGCCTCATCCAATCCAGTGCGGCCCTTACCGGGAGATTACCGTGGCCCCTTGACATATGTATTATGTGCCGCACAGTGTCCATCAATTTTTTTCATAGCATTATCTAAAAAATAAAGCAGATCCAATTATCAGGTAGACCGTAACATAAGAAATAATGGTGATTAACTGTCCTATCATTAAAAATGTCTTAGGACAGACCTTCATGTTTTTGTCATATTTATTTACCATCCAATCTATTAATAATGTTCGTCATACGGTCCATCCAGTAATTAGATCTACTTCATTTTTTACGTAATGCCCTAAAATGATCAGGACAAATGGATGGACGAACTGGATGCATGATACATACATCAAGGTGAGCCCCATGATAAGGGTTACACAATCTTGGGTGAGGTCGGATCTCACCCAATCCCTCTCCCCAGGAGCAAATTCAGTGAGACCGGATACTCCCCGGTGGGTGGAGCCCCTAACTATACGGTTCACATGTATGTGCCCCAGATCTGCATCATTTTTGAATCATCTGTTGAAATGAGTTTTCAATATCGATAGACAGCATGGATATACATTAAGGTATTCCCTGTAGTCGGGGTCCCATGCACCTCGGATCCACCGAACCCGTGCCCATTCGGACTAGGGTGGGATTATCTACTTTGACCTAACTCGTATCATCAGACTCACCACTTTCTAAAGAAAAACTAAAATGAGTAAGGGTAGGTAATTTGTCTCTTCAACAAGAATTGCTTGGCAATTCCGATAGGTGGAGGAATTAGTTGGTAAAATCTGACTTCACGAGGAATTTGGCAAACAAATTCCAGTAACTTTTGAATTTGAAAAGCTCCCATAGAAATTGTGAGGCCAGGAAATTTCCTAGAACGGGATTTGAAACTATAGATCAAACCTCATGCAACAAAAGAAAGTCCTTGATCTACCAGGCCCCGAAATTTCCAAGAGCCTTCCAGGTCAATTTCCATTTCCCTTGCCTGATCGATGATGGCCCACGTGCCTGCAATGTTACCTGCTCATATGAACTGGGCCGTTCGTCCATCTCGTGGGCCATTCCCTTTATGACACAGTGTAGAATATCGCAGCATGATGGTTATTATAGAGATAATTGAACTGACCAGTTATAGGAGACACATGGTTTACCAGCAAATCAACCTCTCCGAATCACCAATGTGTATACCGACGAAAAAGTTGAGCTGAGCTCCAATGAAGGACCTGTTTGTCGAGGTAAAATAGTCAATCTCAAAGCTCGACAATAAGATTCATTAACCGACCTGATCATCTCAACTAAGCTGTCTAACCGATCTCAAACTCGGAACAGTAATATCCGAAGAGAATCTCATATCGTACTAGGGTAAAATCGATTCAATGAGATCCTAGCTGAAATCACACCAATCAAGGAAAAATTGAAAATGTTCTCAAGAGCATATTCGTACTCTAATACGAGCTCCTCCAGCGTATATGACAGATCTACTAAGATACGAAGGTTTCCTAGAAAACTTATAAATATATCGTCTCACCTTGGGTAAAAGGTATGCACAAGAATTCCAACTCTAGCCATATCTATTCTAGGTTAGTTAACTTAGGCATCGGAAAGTCCTCGGCCACTACTGGCACCCCCATTGTCAATTTCTATTTACTGGCGCAGGTACCCAGTAGCCTACTGGTGAGTCGCGGGTTCAACCAGATTCGAGCGATAATAGTTTAGCATTGCCTATGGGAATGACGACAAAACCATTAAAAGTTTCTCCAACATCGATGAGCCCAACTATCATTTTACCTCTCCCGCCTTGATGGCTAAGGGAAGAAGAAGAACATTGGCCGTCGGCAAGCCAATACCAGAAGAACAGCCTGAAAACCCTCAAGCTATGTGGTCAGGCCCCCAGCCCAACCTCCTCCCCCAGTGATCGCACAGAGATCCCAAAATAGGGGAAGTTGGCTCGTCTCTTTGGAAAATCAAGTTGACGTTTAGACCGGCAACATCGACCGTATTATGAGAATATTGGAGAGACGACATCTTCTCACTAATGACCAAAACATAGATTTGGGAGCAATGACCGAGCAATCTCGCTCCCCTCGTGCCTCCCAAATCATACGTAGCTGTGAACGCCGAAAATCGGCGCCCATGCTTTTTAGGCGATTTAGGCTTTTATTCTTTTTTCTTCTTTGTTGTTGGTGTGGGGGGATATGTAACCTTGATTGTCGATTTAGAGTCGCCACTAGCCACTTAATCTCAAAATCCTGCAGTAGGCTAGAACCTGTGGAATATGTAAGGTTGGAGAAATCTGAAGATTCTCCTACCTTATATTGACTCCTGGTCGATGATCTGAGATTCCGAGTAAGGGATGTCAGTTACAAAGAGGAAAGGTGTTAGGCACCCTCTCTGCCTATACAAATGTATGGTCTCTACTTAGTGTGGTAAGGAAATCTCAATGGGTGAATCATATGGTCGAAGTAGGACTAGGCACACATGGGTTTCTGATGCAGTAAGATCCGAGATTTCGACAAGACACAGATCATACGTCCAGCGATGTATCTAGAAGGCGGATGTGATGATACTTATGCAAAAGGTAAAGAAAAGTGGACTAATTCACTAGGAATTTTTGATGTAACAGGATTCGATGTACGATAAGTCACAGAGCATACTTTCACAAGCGATCTAAAAAAGCAAGGGGGTTAAGAAGGGAAGACATGTTATGATGAATGTGAAATAGCGGTGAAGGCCGCTTGAGTTGAAGTAGGAATATGCTAATATGTCTTAGAGGGGGGTGAATAGGACTTTTTAAAGTTTTACAATGTATTTAAAAATTATATTACTCTAATCCTTACAGATAGATAATTATTAAGATTACTCAAATGTAACTCTACTGGCTTCTAAGCCTGGTAGAGGATTCAATCACAAACTATTCAAGAAACAACAATATATAGCTTAGTCCATGATGGATATAACTGTGTTTATGTGTGAGGTGTGCTCAGATAAGTAAATATGAAAGCATTGTCATAAACAAACACATACATAAATGAATAGCAATCGCAAACACAGTCATTTTTATAGTGGTTCGACTATTTGTCTACTCCACTCACAGTAACCGCACTCAACCCTTGAGTGTACTGGATTTCACTAAGGAGGTTTCATATGGTTCACCTCTAACCTAAGGTTTTAAATCAGGTTCACCTTCAACCTTTACAATCTACGCTGAGGTTGACTGTTTATGCTCTTACGAGCAAGGGTCAACACATCGCACCCACATTTAGGCACACTGGCCAAGGATCTTCCCTAAGACCCTAACAGAGGTTTCACTCAGTTCACCTCAAAACCCAAGGTTTTACCTGGTTCACCTCAAACCGAAAGTTTTACTGGTTCACCTCTAACCAAATGTTTATGCTCTCCACAGAACAGGGGTCTACACAACACACCCACCACGTACACTCCCGTCGGAGGCCTCCTTGAGGACTTCAAGGGTGAGAAACACCTTAAACCCAATCCTACAAAGGAATGATCAAAGGGTCCTCTGAACTCTAAATACTTACAGATAAGTTGATGAGTTTCACTCAGCGCAATGGCGAAGATCTCCTTCTTGTTAACGAAGAGTCTTCAGCTCCCTTGAACCACAACAAATGATGTACCAATATAAGGCTATGGGTTGGGTCAAGGTTATGATGGAATCCTACTCTCTAAATATTTTCCTATAAAGGAGATAGAGCAATTTCAACCATATAAGCATTCAAGGCATCCCAGCTTAATGATTTGTCATTAAGATTGTAACTGAAGGATCCTTGAATGCAAAATTTCATTCCCCAATCCACTCTATTAGATGTCAACGATGAGGGTAGATTGGAGGATGAACTCCCGTGAGAGAAAGGGCTTTGGATATATGATCTAAAGGTAAAACACACAAAAGCACTCTCTTCTTTTTCTACCAACAATATGGACAGGTCTCTCTTTATATAGGCAAAATGTTCCAATGGATATAAAATGGTCACATTTATGACAGAGTTCGATATCATCGGGTAGTGTCAATATCATCGAGTGTATACTCTCGATGGTTTCGACGGTCTGCTTGATGACACAACCTCACATGTCATACACTTTTGAAACTTCTTGTCAGCTGGTCGATGAGATCGATCAGATGTTGACATCATCAGATTTCGAACTCCTATTCTATTGATACTTCAGTCGATCTATCGACATTTGAAAAATGAGAGAGACTAGCCATGAAATATTTCAGGTTTTTAGGATATGATCGAGGGTCAACCGATATCATCGAAATTTGCATATTGATGATATTGGAGGCAGTGTCGATGCATCGAAAAATCTCATGGATTTTTCAGTAAGCTCACTGAACAGTTTGAGTCCAGTCTCGATGCAATCGACTCGGCCTCAATATCATCGACATATAAATATCGATTTCCTCGAGTGGTCCTCGATCGAAGATAAAAAGCGACCTGAAATATTTGCTGGAAGACATGCGCGCCCACTATCAATATCATCGATGGACTTCCAATATTATTAAGATTTGATTTAAGATCATATCGGAAAGAGTATCGATATATCGAAGGATTTTGAGATTTTTCTTGAAAAACAGGGGCACCGAAAATCTGTCTGTCGATATTATCGAGTCACTTCTGATTGACTCGAGATTCAAATATCGATGATATCAATAGGTGTATCGATATATCGATAATTTGTCCAAATATGTATGCGGTTGCTAGACACATTAAGTCCTCATTCGATATGATCGATTCAGCTTCCAAGAACATCGACAGCGCAGGTCGATTATATCAATGTGTGTATCGACATTAAGGGTTTTAATCACCTGGTGTTTTTGGGACATGAGATGTGAGGCTTAGATTTACCTATGGAGAGCTTCCACACATCTGGTTGAGGCAGACACTTGAATAGATCTTCCTATGAGGCTCTGCAGTTCGACTGACTCAACACACACCCTAATTGACAAAACAAGGCACTAGCAAGGGTACTTTCAATCTCCCCCTTTGTCAATTACATGACAAAATACCCAAAACACCTAAAACACCCTAGGATAATATCTAGACAAACTCATCGTAAATTGTGTGTACATGTAATTTACACAATTTTACAAATGCTAAAGAACCCATGTACACAACCAGTATTTGATCCTCCTTACTGTAAAACTCCCCCTTTCTTGGTGCAACTACTCCCCCTAACACCTGCAACATATAAGAGCAAAATATCCAATTCTCCACACGAGGTGTTTTTACTTCCCCCCTTCCTTTTTGTCAGTCATTAACAAGGATATAGCAATTGATATTGACTGAAGTGTAAAGAAACATATGGGAGAAACAACAGATATAGATGTATAGAGATGAAATCATTTTAAACCATACATCATCTTCAGAAGATATGAATGCATATTAAATAAAGCATTGACACAAGCAGATAAGATAGTCATAAAAACATATGCATTCCATATCAGATAGTAGATAAACCAGGGGATCTCATATATCACTATGGCAATAAGAATAAAAATGTACGCGGCCATATTCAAAATATCCATAAACCACTTGGAAAACTAAGATCACGTGGACAGTGATGGTATTATGGAACAGTTAGCAATGCATGTCGTACCCAACCCAGACCAAAACAAGACACATCCAAGTCACAAAAGTTTATGACAGTAGCTACACACACCGGAGTGTAAACAAATCAAGACACACTTTATCATAGTCTGTAAGTCTGTAATTCATCACACATATAAACATGATCATTGGGCATTCATAAAAGATACTTATGCCCAAATATTCTATAAGGATTCCAGGTATGTGATAAAAGGAAGGAGAGCCTGGACATGCTTTATGAAGAAGGGAGAATATTCAGAATCTATTCCATAGCATGTTGCAGCGACTCCAATCTTTATCGGATTACTGAAAGATGGGCTTCACAGTCATCAAGCTTCTTCATCATGTATGATTGACCATCCAAAAGGTTTTGTAAACTATCTTGCACTGGGATACCTTGAATTGCGATATCGAGGCTGTGCATAGAATTTCCATGACTTGAGATTCGACCAGTTCTTCCAACACAAGATACTTTGTCATAGAGATTCAGATTATGGATGCCTTTATAATTGAACCAGGTACATGGGGACGGAAGCTCATGAGTTGGTGGCAGACCGAATTGACATGAAAGCTTATATAGAAGACATGAAAATGGAAGTATAGTGATGGATGCTTCAGTATACACACGGATTATCTGTTGTAAAATTAGAGTGGGTAGACATATTGGAATCCCTAGATGAACATCATACAAGATGTTCAGAATGTATGGAGAGATATTGTTGTTAGAGACTTCATATGGATAGACATTAGTGCTGAAAATACTGTGAAGAATCTTATAGGTAGGATCAAGGTGCTTAACATGGAGTGTATTCTTTGTATTCTTGGGAATTGTGCACCATTGCATAATGCTCGAGTAACTTCTCCCCATACACCGAGACCATTCATGTTTTGATTGGATTGATGTACCAGATTGTGTTGAAATGTTCCACCAAGATTCCCAACATTGTCCCACCCAATCCATTTTAAGAGGTCGATGATCTTAAATGGTTCAATGCTCTTTCTATGGATTACTCGTTCCGCCACGAGGTTGATGTTGAACAAGGAAGAGGAGGCTGTCACATTCTGCTTACCTTTCTTGTTTGAACTTGAGGTGCTTCGAGGAAGAGCTGAAAGAGTTTTTCCTTTGGACATCTTGGAAGAGGAAGAACAGATCTAGAAGATGTGAACCCAAGTCTGAAATCAGATGTACTTTCTTTTGTTCTTCAGGTAAACAAGGGTTTAGATGCTATTGATAGTCCTGAATTTTGAGTTTCATTCAGGAGTTTGGAAGAAGATTGATCATCCCGACGCTTCATCTACCCAGAAGAATGTCGATGATATTGATCCTTTATCGATACGATTGACATGAAAACTGACCAATCGACAGTTATATCGAAAGTGAGTATATTTTTTTTCAGATTTTTCCACATTTCGACGAACTTTCATGTATTACGAGATATATCTTGAATTGATCAGTATATTCACAAAATTTTGTACAAATCCTGAATAGCCCAAAAATTATAAACATAAAGTGTTTATATACAAAAGGTTCGAGGTGTGTAACCTCAGATTTGACCTTAAGAACACAACAAAATCGCATCATCCCTGCAAATATCCAGGTCGAGATGTATGACTTGGACTGTCTTCAATACTTTTAGGCATCAGTTCCCTCTTTGCCTTTGATAATGTAGTAATGGTTGTTTGTGCGATGACCCTTCATGACTGATTTTCTTGATTTTAGGATTTCGCATTTTTATTTGTTGAATTTGACCACGTACCTATTATCACAAATTTGAGATATGCTTAAGAGATTATGTGTTAGACCTTTTATGCAGAAAGCATTCTCATTCTTAAGTGAATCAATCCCCTTTATGATTCCCTGTCCAATTACTTTAGCAGTAATCTATTTCCATAGGTGACTTTCCCATTGTGAAGATCCTTATAATTTGTAAGAAGGGACTTGTCACCTGTAACATGTCTTGAGCAACCACTGTCTAGATACCACTTAGTTTCATTGTCTGGCATATGATTTGAGTGAGTAGCAAGACAATTTTTCTTTTCTTTAATTATCCACTTTGTGACTATCCCATTGTGAAGGTCCTTATAATTTGTAAGAAGGGACTTGTCACCTGTAACATGTCTTGAGCAACTACTATCTAGATACCACTTAGTTTCATTGTCTGGCATATGATTTGAGTGAGTAGCAAGACAATTTTTCTTTACTTTAATTATCCACTTTCTGACAGGATTTTTATCTATAGTAGATTTAGTTTTCTTATTTGATTCAACTACTTGACTTGTTCCTATGTTGCTGCTGGAAACATCAGATTTTTCAAATGTTTTTGCTCCATATCCGGCTCTAACTTTCTCATATCCTAAGCCATTTTTGTTATTTCTAGATTTTTTTCTAAAAGTTTTTCTAACTTCTCACCACTTTGGGAAAACTTACAATTTATCTTGGCAATTCTTCTGGACTGTTCTAAATCAAACAAGAGTGTATGATTTTCATTTTGAAGGAGCATATTTTTACCTTTTAACTGCTCAACCTGTTTGTTTAGATTTCGGATTCGGATTTAAGGAAGAAGTTAATTCTCTTAAGTCTATCATTATCTGAGTGATGTTGCTGCAAGTCATTGATTAGATGTGTATTAATTTCTAGAGTTTTATCCAAATCTTTTTGCAGTAACTCCTTTTTGTTCTCTGATAATCCAAGTCGTTTAACAATTTTGATGTTATGAATATACAGTTGATTGTAAGCATCTTGCAGTTTATCCTTTTCAACTTCTTCTTCTTCTCTGGTCTTTTCATCATCAGACGGAAATGATTCAATGGCTTGTTGTTCTTTCTCGTTCTCAGATTCACCGGGAATGATTGGAGTAGTGGAGACCATAAGGATTTTCAATGATTTCTGATCTCCATCACTCTCTGAGTCACTAGATTCTGACTCTTCTGTATGATCCCAAGTGGCGATCATTGCCTTGCCCTTAGTTTTTCTATTTGGGCATCAGTAGACAAGTGTCTATACTCATGACAGGCATAGCATTGTGGTTCTTTGGGTCTTTTACCAAATTTTCCTGTAAAGGGTTTGTTGTTCACCTTTCTTCCTCTAGAAGGACGGTCACGATTCTTCTAAAAGAATCTTCTAAATCTTTGAGCCATCAAAGCCACTTCCTCATCTTCATCTTCTTTTTCACTATCACTATCCTCATGTTTTATTTTCTTAGAAGTTTTTAGGACAGTGTTTTTGAATTTTTGGGGTTGTGTGAAGTGTAGTTCAAAAGTTTGTATGAAACCTACCAGTTCTTCTACTTTCATTTCATCAATATTTCTACATTCTTCAATTGTTGTTACCTTGGGATTAAATCGTTTCGGTAGGGATCTTAGAAGTTTCCTACAAATTTTAGGTACTGGAACTTTCTCTCCCAATCCACAAATGAAGTTACAAATAATATTCAACTTGGTGAAAAACTCCATAAATGTCTCATGCTCTTCCATCCTGAGACTTTCAAACTATGAAGTTAGAAGTTGTAGTTTAGACCTCTTCACAGTACTCGTGCCTTCATGTGTTGTTTTCAATAGATCTCATGCTTCCTTGGATGTCCCACACATGCTTATTTGATTGAAAATATCTTGGGACATAGCACAATAGATGGCGTTCATATCTTTTGCTTCAGCAGTTTACTTTTCTTTATCGAACGTCGTCCACTTTTCTTTGGGTTTGGGTTTTGTGATGATCGTGCCACTTTCTAGTGCGATCTGTTTAGTTGGTGGCACATATCAACTTTCGAATATATCCTAAACATCATGGTCCAAAGATCTCAGGAAGTAGTGCATCCTAGCCTTCCAGTGTGCGTAATTTGAACCATCAAATACTGGAGGTCTAGTGACTGATGAGCCCTCTCTCTTGGCCATATTCCAAACTTCAGTCAAGATCATTCTCTAGGCGGTGAAGCCCTTAAAAAGATACTCGCTCTGATACCAATTGAAATAGCGGTGAAGACCGCTTGAGTTGAAGTAGGAATATGCCAATATGTCCTAGAGGGGGGTGAATAGGACTTTTTAAAGTTTTACAATGTATTTAAAAATCCTATTATACTAACTATTACAAATAGACAATTATCAGGATTACTCAAATGTAACTCTACTGGCTTTCAAGCCTAGTAGAGGATCCAAACACAAACTATTCAAGAAACAACAATATATAGCTTAGTTCATGATGGATATAACTATGTTTGTGTGTGAGGTGTGCTCAGATAAGTAAATATGAAAGCATTGTCATAAACAAACACACACAGATAAATAGTAATTACAAACACAGTCATTTTTATAGTGGTTTGACTACTTGTCTACTCTACTCCCGGTAACCACACTCAACCCTTGAGTGTACCGAATTTCACTAAGGAGGTTTCACATGGTTCACCTCTAACCTAAGATTTTAAATCAGGTTCACCTTCAACCTTTACAACCTACACTGAGACTGACTAATTATGCTCTCACGAGCAAGGTTCAACACATCGCACCCACATTTAGGCACACTGGGCAAGGATCTTCCCTACAACCCTAACAGAGGTTTCACTCGGTTCACCTCAAAACCCAAGCTTTTACCTGGTTCACCTCAAACCGAAGGTTTTACTGGTTCACCTCTAACCAGATGTTTATGCTCTCCACAGAGCAAGGGTCCACACAATGTACCCACCACGTACACTTCCGTTAGAGGCCTCCTTGAGAACTTCAAGGGTGAGAAACACCTTAGACACAATCCTACAAAGGAATGATCAAAGGGTCCTCTGGACTCTAGATACTTACAGATAAGTTGATGAGTCTCATTCAGCGCAGTGGCGAAGATCTCCTTCTTGTTGACGAAGAGTCTTCAGTTCCCTTGAACTGCAAAAAATGATGTACCAATATAAGGCTACAAGTTGGGTCAAGGTTATGATGGAATCCTACACTCTGAATGTTTTCCTATAAACGAGATAGAGCAATTCCAATCATCTAAGCATTCAAGGCATCCCAGTTTAATGATTTGCCATTAAGATTGTAGTTGAAGGATCCTTGAATGCAAAATTTCATTTCCCAATCCACTCTATTAGATGTCAATGATGAGGGAGGATTAGAGGATGAACTCCCGTGAGAGAAAGGGCTTTGGGTATATGATCTAAAGGTAAAACACATAAAAGCACTCTCTTCTTTCTCTACCAGCAATATGAACAGGTCTCTCTTTATATAGGCAAAAGGCTCCAAAGGTATAAAACGATCACATTTATGACAGAGTTCGATATCATCGAGCAGTGTCGATATCATCGAGCATATAATCTCGATGGTATCGATGGTCTGCTCGATGACACAACCTCACATGTCATACGCTTTTGAAACATCTTGCCAGCTGGTCGATGAGATTGATCAGGTGTCGATATTATCTGATTTCGAACTCCGATTCTATTGATACTTGAGTTGATCTATCGACATTTGAAAAATGAGACAGACTAGCCATGAAATATTTCAGGTTTTTAGTATATGATTTAGGGTCAACCGATGTCATCGAAATTTGTATATCGATGATATCGGAGGCAGTGTCGATGCATCGAAAAATCTCATGAATTTTTCAGTAAGCTTGCTGAACAGTTTGTGTCCAGTCTCGATGCAATCGACTCGGCCTCAATATCATCGACATATGAATATCGATTTCCTTGAGTGGCCCTCAATCAAAGATAAAAAGTAACCTGAAATATTTACTGGAAGACATGCGGGACCACTATCGATATCATCGATGGAGTTCCGATATTATCGAGATTTGATTTAAGATTATAGGAAAAAGTATCGAATATCGAAGGATTTTGACATTTTTCTTGAAAAATTTGGGCGTCAGAAATCTGTCTGTTGATATTATCGAGTCACTTCTAATTGACTCGAGATTCAAATATCGATGACAACTATAGGTGGATCGATATATCGATAATTCTATTCAAATATATATGCGGTTGCTGGAAACATTAAGTCCTCATTCGATATGATCGATTCAGCTTCCGAGGACATCGACAACGCCGGTCGATTATATCGATATGTGTATCGATACAATCAACAAGGCAAGAAAACTTAGAGATTTTCTGATGTTTAAAGAAGTTCTCTCACCCAAAAATCCTAATATATTTTAACTTATTTTTTAAGAGTTTTAATCACCTAGTATTTTTGGGACATGGGATGTGAGGCTTAGATTTACCTATGACGAGCTTCCACACATCCAGTTAAGGCAGACACTTGAATAGATCTTCTTGTGAGGCTCTGCAGTCCGACTGACTCAACACACATGCTAACTGACAAACCAGGGCACTAGCAAGGGCACTTTCAGAATGCTCGTATGTAAATAAAATGAAAAGATCTTTGGCTTGATCTTGAGTAGGCTAAGACATGGATTGCACCATGATCAATCCGGACTAGACTTGTGGGGTTGAGATGGTTGGGAGAAGGCTAAGGGGTAGCTAAAAAAACTAGATCTTGAAGGCTTAGGAGCTCCTTCTCACCCTCACTCTCTTCTTCTCTCTCCCTCTCTCTCACTTGGAGTTTCTTGTGTGTTTGAAATGAGAAGAAGAGAGGGCTATTTATAGCCTTTTCTGATGGCATTATGGTAATTGTTGGGCTTGTGAGGGGTAAAAGCTGACATGGTAGCTTGGGATTGGTTGAGGAGAGAGGAATGATATGTGACATGCTCCCATTGGCTCTTAGAGGTAGGTAAAATGGTAAATAAGGTAGGCTGGAGGGGTAAGTCCATATGAAAGTTGACTTTAGAACGAGAGACATCTATTGCTCGAAGGAGACACCTATCCGTACTGGGGCAGCAGTCAGATTACCGCCTGTGGTAGTCCGACTATAGCCCGCACTAGGTTTTGTCTGGGCTTTGGTTGGTGGGCTTCCTTTGGTGCTCTAGTTTGTCAAGAAGTCTTCTTTCGGTCTTTTGGGCTCAAATGGTCGGGTGTGCTTTTAGGGTTTGTACTGATTTGCATGTACGCTTTGGTTTAAATAGTGATTTAAGGTTCGAATTAGGGTTTAAGCTAGGGTTAGGCTAGGTTTAGGGTTTATGCTGAGGTTTGGGTTAGGCTTAGGTTGGGTCCAGGGTTTTGGCTGAGGTTTGGGTTAGGGTTTAAGTTGGGATTAGGTTTTGGTTTAGGATATGATCATGGTTTTCGAATTGTCTTAGTTCTTTCAAGATACTAACTTGGGTGGGGTGTCTACAGATGCCCCTCTTTGGTCGAGGTTACGAGTAACCGAATGCCAAAGTGAGTGGACACCCCACCCTTTTGGTCAGAAAAGGTAGTGGTTCGAATCTGTTGCCTACCATTGTATCATTGCCAGTTGACTGTCTGAAAAAGAGATGACTCGCACATATTATGAGGGTTAAGAAAAATGTTGTGATTGTCCCTACGCGTTCTGCGGCATTACGGGCCACGAATCTGTCACGCCCCAAACCCGGAAATCGGATTCATAGGAATCCCGATTGCAGAATCTGGTGCCGAAGGCCTCCATAGTACCCCATTCTCGGCTCCTAGCATTCACACGCCAGATTCCGATCCTAGAGTCCTACGAGGAGGATTTCTTTTTTATATATATACATTTAAATCGTAATAAGCAGAACCACAAGATTACCCAAATCACAAAAGCAACATCATCATCACATATCCACTAATATAATCATTTGAGTACAATGCTGAAGGAAAAATACATAAATCAAAAATCAAGCTCCAGAAGACCGTTGTACGCTCCAAGATCAACACGGCTGCAACCTAACATCACCTGCACGCATTTATCGTGCATAAGCTTATAGAGAGCTTAGAGGGTGGTGTAAGTGTGTGCACAAAATAAGTGTCAAGTATTCAATACAATACCATCATCATACAATACCAAAATTACTGGTAATTCATAAATCATACATTATCGGAATAAGATGAAATACTGACAAGATCATAAATCATACAATGACAGAGTAAGCGAAAGTATGGACAGGTTCATAAGTCAATCAATTATCAGAATACGTAATATAAAACAGCTATGCACTAAGGAGTCATAAAGAGTCTAATATCAGATGTCGAGGATGTAATGCAATATACAAATCCTGTTAAGTCTGTCTAGGCCATATAAGTGCAGAAATATAGCAACCCAAAATGCCATATGCCTGCGGATGTAATGCAATATGCGATGCGAATGAAATGACCATGCTGGAGTGTGAAGTCGGGATGATAGTACGTACTATCACAGGCTATGGGGTCCACCACAAGGACTTCTATCCAAACCAGTCTCATACCTAAATTTGGATAGTCAGACTCAATGTGGTAAACTCCTGATCTCAGGTTAGTCGCGCGCCCAACCGAAATTCTTGCCATAACGAAGGTACACAATAATTAGTTGCGCACCACCAGCCCAAGTGGATAGTAAATGAATGAATGAATGAATGAGCATGCAATTCCTACTCAATAAGTTCACATATCAGTACGGTTCCTCTCTGAAAAATCACCGGGGTCTAGTACACTCTAAACTAGATTGCCTCCACATCGCGTGCAATAAGGTAAGTGAAAGAGACCTCACTATCCGTCTGCCAATATCGGGCTCGTCTCATCGGTCGGACTCACCCTAGCATTGCCCCCTACTCTCGGGCGGGTAAGGCCGCACCCCCTTCTAACCGACCACGACACAGTGGAGAGCGTAACCATCTAGTAATCGGCACTCAACGCTCATCTACCCACTCAGTCTAGACGTTGGAGCAACCTCTGGAACCAATAAGGTTTAGGGACTTTCACCTAGGCATATCTATAGCACCCCATGTAGAACAGATTTTCGGTGTCCCATCTGGCCATCCACGATATTCCTGTGGAGGCTATGACCCTAATGTCACTAGGGCATACAGTAATCACAGCACACAATGCAAGATGCATGAGTCATACAATCCATCCATGCATCAATCCTACGCAAACCGTGCGCTCATGTGAGCAATCTCCGCCTATCAGGGAGTCTCATAACAGCCAGCACTATGACATATGCAATGGTTAATCATATCTCATAACAGACATACAGATGATGCGTATGGACATGGATCATGATGCTATGCAGTCACATACTCATAATCGGTATCAATAACCGACATCAACAATCGGCCTCGACAATGTGGACATCTAACCAACATTGCCCCAAGGAGTGACCCTTACAGATCTAAACATATAATAGACCCACAGCCTCACACAAGGGCCTAATATACAACACAATGGGCCTTACTCAAGGGTTACATGTACACAACAGGTGGGCCCTACTCATGGGCCTAACATACATCACAATGGGCTCCTTTTCCCGACCCTCAAATGAATCACAATAGGCCTCAATATGCATCACATTAGACCTTAAACACGGGCTGAATACACATCACGTCGGGCCTCAAATACGGGTCGCATGTTCATCACATTGGGCCTCGACAATCAGAATCGGTAATCGGCCATGAAAATTCAAAATCAGTAATCGGCCACGACAAATCAAAATAGGTAATCGACCTTGATCGATAATCGGCAATCGGCCTTGATCGATAATCAGCCTCCATCGATAATCGGCAATCGACCATCAGAATCGGTAATCGGCCTCGATCGATAATCGGCAATCAGCCACGACAAATCAAAATCGGTAATCAGCCTCGATCGATAATCGGTAATCGGCCATGACAAATCAAAATCGGTAATCGACCTCGATCGATAATCGGCAATCGACCACGACAAATCAGAATCGGTAATCGGCCTCAATCGATAATCGGCAATAGGCCACGAAAAATCAGAATCGGTAATCGGCCTCGATCGATAATCGGCAATCGGCCATGACAAATCAGAATTCGTAATCGGCCTTGATCGATAATCGACAATCGGCTATCAGAATCAGTAATCGTCCTAACAAAGGGCCTAAGGAAAGGTCACAATGTGGACATTAAACCATCATTGCCCATCAACATGGCCATTTAACCAACATTGCCCCAAGGAGTAGTCCACATAGGGCCGAGCATACAGTGGGCCCACGACCTCGTACAAGGGTCTAATATACATCAAAATGGACCGAATACGCGGGCCCAATATACATCCCCAGGGGCCATGATCCATGGTCCTCGAATACATCATAAGGGGCTACAACCCATGGGCTTCAATATACATCAAGTGGACCGCATTAATGAGCCTCATACACACAGCATGCGGGCCCTACACATGGGCCTCATATACACAACATGCAGGCCCTACACATAGGTCTCGTATATATCAATAGGTTACGCACCTAGACCTTGAATACATCAAGTGGGTCACACATCATGGGCCTAATACATATCACAATGGGCCTTGCCCGTAGGCCACGAATACATCATAATAGGCCTTGCCCATAGACCTCGAATACATCACAATAGACCATGCCCATGGGCCTCAGATTCAAGCAGGTGAGCCCCATCATATGGGCCTTAAATACAAGGCAGATGGGCCCTGTCACAGGGATTGAAGTACAAACAAGTGGGTCCCACACATGGGCCAAAAATACATCATGATGGGTCTTGCCCATAGGCCATGAATACGTCACAATGGCTCATATACCTAGGCCTAATACATATCACAATGGGCGGCAATTACGGGCCACATATACATCAAGTGGGCTGCGTCCATGGACCACACCAATGGGTCACACAAACATTACATTGGGCCGCACTAATGGGCCTCATACACATCAAGTGGGCCTCTCAAGGTAATGAGGCCTACAGCCCAAAAATAAATGGATAGTATGTGTGATACACATACATCATGGTGGGCCACACGGGTCAACCCCATGGTCCAAAAAATAGATGGACCATGTGCTTCCCATACACACATCAAGGTGGGCCCGAAGCATCACAGAATGGGCCCCACCATCTAGATATATGACATATACATTACGGTGGGTCACACTATCCCATGAACGGTGTGGATAAAATATACATCATGGTGTCCCCATGTGCTGCATGCAGCACGTCAGCAGGTGGGTCCCACGTCCTAGCAAGTGGATGGACGGATGAACGGTGTGGAATAACACATACATCATGGAGTCCATGATCCGGACGGTCCAGCAAAATAGGCCCTGTACGGCACATACAACATGGTAGGTTCCAAACGGGTGTGGGGCCCACGCTGCTGGGCAGTAAGGATAAAATACATAGATCATGTGTGGGCCCCACAGAACTTTCTGACGTTGCTACATAGGGCCCACAGTCCTGAAAATGAATGGACTGCGTAGATAAAACAGATACATCATGGTAGGCCCCGCACATCACCGTCCTGTCCAAATGGACGGTGAGAATAAAGTACATACATCAAGGTTGGGACCCACCATCCATGGGTTGGACGGTGGATTCAACACATCATCAAGGTGGTCCCCGCCTTCACACGTGCATTGTGGGTCCCACAAAACTTGCTACCGTCAACCACAACAGCTGCTGTGAGAGGTACATGAGCCAGCCCGTCCAACAGGTGGGTCCCACATGGGGCCCACCACGTACAGACACGCACACACACACATATATATACACCATATATGTATATATAATATAATATTATTATTATTATTATATATATTTTAATCTGTACAGGGGGTGCAGGGTGCAGCGTCCAATCTCCTGGACGTGATGGGTTAACGGTGTGGATGTAAAAATCAAGGTGGTTTCCAACCGTCCTCAAATGGACAGTAAGATCAGCACATTCATCAGGTGGGGTCCAGCACACGTGGCCCTCAGAGTTTTGTTGACGCTAGTCAACAGAGGGACCCACCGTCGTAAAAAAAAAAAGACAATGGATGGACGGCAAGGATATATGTTACGTACACCAAGTGGCTGCTCACAGCTCCTGCATGTCTCGGCTAAATGAATGGACGGTGTAGATGGACCATACATCAATAGAGAGGCCCCCAGCCGCTGGACGGCATTTAAGAAACACATGCATCACGGAGTGCAATACCATTGCACCATCCAAACATCCAGCACCGTCCAGATCATCTGGACAGTGTGAATGGAACAAACACATCATGGCATGGGTCCCACCAAAGTTGTTGACGCCAACTACAACGGCTACGTTGCTGCATGTAGTGCTCTAGCCACTATGGGCCCAGGTGGGTTCACACGCTCCAACAGATGGAAGGCGTGAATGAAACACATACGTCTGTGGTCCCCACACGTCCAGCTGCTGGACATGTGGAATTATAACATATACATCATTGTGGGGGGGGGCTCATCCAGCCAATGGACGGTGCAGGGGCAATGCACCAGATCAAAGCAGGCCCCACACGACGGTTAAAGAGATGTATCAGGGCAGGACCCTGATCAAAACGGTCTAATGACCCACCGTCCAATAGTGCTGGATGGTGGGGATGAAGCAGATACATCAAGGTGGGTCCACATGTGTGGCCCACCAAGCTTTAAATGAACTGATATTTGTGTTTTCTCTTAATACAGATCCAACGGACGGTACCAGTAGGGCTGGACTGTCCAGCCTCTTGCTGAAAAAAAAAAAGGTGGGCCCCACGGGTGGCTAGCATAGATAAAATACATACATCATAATGGGTCCCACCTATAAGTGGGCCCTCAAATGCAATTTGACGGTGGATCACCCACAAAATAAAAGAAAAAGAGAGAAATAAAGAAAGAAAGAAGCACCCACCTCAAGATCTCTTCTTCCTTCTTCCGCCAATGCAATCTAAAGCTCGAATGGATGGACTTCAACGGTTGAGATCGGACTTGGACGGTGGAAATGGAAGGTAGGAAGGTGGGCCACACTAATTTCTCTCCTATGGAAGCAATGGATGGTTGCTTGGAGAGAATGAGGGAGAGGGAGTGAGGGAGAGAGATTGAAAGAGAGAGATGGGTGAGTGATGTGGTGGGTGTACTTTGTGTAAGAGAGAGTTTGACTTTGGGGTTGCTTGGGGATGGGGTTGTACTTTGACATGAGATGTGATGTGGTACTTGATTGATGTGATGTGATACTTGATTGATGTGATATGATGTGATTAATTTGAAAGATTATCTTAGATTTGTAAATGCACGGTATTTTCTCAAACTGAAGGCGTACGAGACGCGGCATCGGAACCGCGGCTACGATGCGGTCGCTAAGGTACAAGTCTCGGATTGAGTCGACTCGGGTTAACTACGTGTGAATCAGGGTCACACGTAAATGCCGGTTAAGGGTCGAGGTTGCTAAGATTCGACCGGGAAGACCGCGGAAGTCTACCGCACGATACGGTTTAGGATACGGGTCTTACAAATCACAACCCTTTCACGTCAGATTTTTGATAGCATTGGAGGATAAGTCTGAAAAGTAGGGCCTCTGCACGTCGATGTGGCTTTACGAGGATTCTCATACTATTTAGATCCGTCATTTCCTTTGCTACGTAATCACCCAAGGAGTATTCATTCCGTTTGATCGTCAAAGTGGTTAGCTGCCCTGTGCATCGATGCAGCCTTATGGGGAACTCACTACGCCTACTTGGACTCGATTAAACTTTCCAAACTTCCCAGACTAGGTATGTGCAGGTAATCTTTTGCCATGCAGTCTGTCGATTCTGAAACTTTAGTGATAATGAATTGTCTTCACTTTGATTTTGATTATTCTTTCCAGAGATAGATCAAATCATTTTTACTTGCATTCATCTCGTACGACTGTCCAAATATGGAGATCGGGCCAATCGTACTTGTATCATATACAAATTCGATCATCCTCCAGGGAAACCAGAAGGGATTGAATCTTATTTTGTTATTTGTACTGACCGCAACTAGAGATATGGAAGACTCCTCAATATATTGCGCACCGCAAGCCTTTTTTGTTGAAAACTATTCTCTTTGGAACTAGATTCCACAGTAACTTTATTAAAGATATTTTTTGTTTTTTGTTTTGAAAAATATCCGTTCGATCCACGGGTGGGCGTTGTCGTTCAGTTTTTATTTGCACAAGTTAAGTAAATAGTCGTGTTGCCTCCACTTATGAGCTGGCGAGGCCAATTGTTTTGATCTGAAATATTTTTTAGATTTTGGAATATCCGTCCAATCTCGCGGGAGGGCGTCATCGTCCAGTTTTTATTGTACAGTTTGGATCGAATAGTTGTGTGGCCTCCACTAATGAATTAACGGGGCTTTAACCATGATTTTTTATATTTTCGTGTATTTTTCTTTTTATCATTTTTAGCAATTTATCATCCATTTATTAAGATTCCAAATTTCTCGCGAGATTTTGAATTTCTCACGAGATATCGAGGTCTTCTCATGAGACAAATCCTTATTTTTCTTTTTTTGCCCTTTGTCTGCCGGATCTGATGGAGATCCACCCGCCCCATCTCTATAAAGGGGACAAGTGCGTTGTACCAGGAGATTCCGAGCATGGGTGGTAGTCCGTCTACCGCTTGGCTCTCTTTTTCCTACTAGTACAGCACTAGCGTTAGTCCAATCATGGGGTCCCCTCCCCTATTTCAGTCTGCTTCTCCATCCATCCAGGGAAACCATTGTTGCTCCCTGGAAGGTCTTTGGTGCTGGATTTTAGCTCCTTTGAAGCCTTCACTTAGCACACTTCCTTCATCATTCATCCAAGTGCTTAATTGCTCATTTGGATGATTTTCTTTGTGTAATTTGTTGGGCTTTTGCTAGATCATGTTTGTGGGGGTGTTTGGAGGGCCCATTGGTGGCTTTGGATCTTCCTTTTGGGTATAGGAGAGCTATAATCGGAACCATTGATCGTGTTGACTAAATTTCCAGCCATTAGATCTTGCTAAAAATCTTATTTTGACAAAGGCTGCTATATATATATATATATATATATATATATATATATATATATATATATATATATATATATATATATATATATATATATATAGTGTTAGAGTGGGTGTGATAAGAAAGGGACCCCACTCTCATGATCATTTTTTTTTGGTGTTTTGCTATTTGTTTTTTTTTATTGGGGACGATCTGGACCGTGGGATGATGGACGAGATGGATGATTCGGGTTCCACTTGAATGTTTCGATGGCATGGATCTTGATGGTGGGCCGTCACTTGTGGAGTGGATCACACTCCTTGTCATGATTTTTGGCCATGTGTGGATTGGATTTCTCAAGTGGGCCCTAGATCATTGATTGGGGAACATGAACCTAATTTTGGACATGTGGGCGCAAGGCCATGGGCCTTGAAATTGGACTTGTGGAACGGGCCTTTCTTTAGATATGTGGGCCTATGAAATGGGCTAGAAAACATGGTCCTTGAACCATGGGCCTTTGGACAATGGGCTTGGTGGGCTTTTGACATGTGGGCCTTGTGGGCTTTGAACTTATGAGCCTTGTGGGCTTTGAAATGTGAGCCTCTGAGGCTTTAAACTTATGGGCCTTGTAGGCCTTGAACTGGGCTTTGACTTTGGGCTTTGGACTTGTGGGCCTTAAAATGGGCTTTGACTTTGGGCATTGTGGGCTTTGACTTTGTGGGCCTTGGACTGGGCTTGAATTTTGGGCCTTATGAACTTGTGGGCTTGTGAGCTTTTGGCATTGTGCTTTTGGACTTTGTAGTGAGAAGGGTACTTACCTGTAAACCTTCTGCTTGTGCAGCATGCCTCGACGTGGCCGCAATGAGGCTAGTCCCTCTCACCATTATGTTGATCCGTGTTCTGTGCCTCGGGAGGGCTGGCATTTGTGTGACATTGCTTGTGAGGGAGGTGATCCTGCATTCTTGAGAGGGCGTGGGGTTAGGACCCACTAGCCAGACTGGTTCAAGGATCACAGCCCTTGTTCTTCGAGTGTTAGAGTGCACTACTCTAGCCATTTTGTTTCAAGTTTGTCTGAGTAAGACAAACATGTCCCTCTTATCTGTACGAGCTGAGCGATGGTGTGCGGAGACCCATACCTTTCATCTACCCTTCAGGGAATGGGGGATTACCCAACCAGCTGGGTCTTTAGTACGAGGGAGGGTCCATCTCGTTTGTGGAGGACCTTCCAATACTTTCTGCCGACGACTAGATAAGCATGCTGGGGATGATGTCAAATCCTACAAACTTCTTAGGCCTGTGGTTTAAACTACTCTAGTTATCTACCAATTTTTCTCGTCGCATTCTGGAGACTGAGGCTGAGGCCATTGTGAAGGCCCGCGCCTTGATTTTTTATACTATAGGAGCGATGATATTCTACCATGGGAACGAGCTGATCAGTTCCCATGTGTTGTCACTCATGGAAGACATCACCTTTCCCACTCCATATAATTGGAATGCAGCCCTTCTTGTCCATTTTTATGGTGGGTTGGATAAGGTCAGTCACTGCAACAACAAGTCATTGAGTGACTTTTATCAAGTCATTAAGGTGCGTGTCGAATCCCGTGTTATTCCCTTTAATGATCGATGCGATTTCTGATTGTGACCTTGCGCAGGTCCACTTTTTTTATCACTTTCCTCATTTGGCACCTACTTTGATCGACGGAACGCCTCCTTTTTCGCAAATGATGCGGTGGTATAAGGATAACCACAGCTGCACGCGCATTTTTTGATCTTGCGTGGAGGTCAAACATTAATGCCCTTATCCCCGATGACGTTAAGTGATTGTCTAGCCCTTTTGTTGGTTGTCTTTTTGTCCTTCATTTCTGACTTTCTTGTCTCTTACAGTCCCATACCCGGTCGTACCTTCGATCGAATGCTGCGCTCACTCCTGCGGCTCAGGGGGCTTATTAGGCCTCACGTCGGCGCCGCATTCTAAAAGATCCGCGAGTGACAAAGTGGTATTTGGGCAAGAGGCTCTTCTGGCAGCTGACAGGCAGCCCTTTAGTTCCATTCCGCCCTCCATCTGGTCCGTTAAATTGGAGGATGGTGAAAGTGCACCTACTAGTGCCCTGGTTTGTCAATTACTGTGTAAGTTGAGTCAGTCGGACAACAGCGCCTAACAGGAAGATCAATTTAAGTGTCTGCCTCAACTGGATGTGTAGAAGCTCGCCATAGGTAAATCATAGCCTCACATCCCATGTCCCAAAACACCAGGTGATTAAAACTCTTAAAACTAAGTAGAACATCTTAGGGTTTTATTGTAAGAAAAATTTTTACCAAACAGAAAAATCTTCAAGTTTTCTTACCCTGTCGATTGTATCAATTCACCTTTCGATATGATCGACCTGCTCTATCGATGTCCTCAGCATCTCAATTGATACAATCTAGTAAGGACAAAAAGCATCCAGCAATCAAACATTCATCTAAACGATTTATCGATATATTGGAATCTCAATCGATATCATCGATATTCAAATATCGATCCCATCGAAAGTGGATTGATAATATCGACAGGCAGTTTTCCAGCGCCCCTATTTTTCTAAAGAAAACTACTATAAGCTTCGATATATCGATGATTGTCCGATTCAATCTGAATTCAAATATCGATCATATCGGAAGTCATTCGATCATATCGACAGTGGGCGCATGTTTCCTCCAGCAAATATTTTAGGGTGTTTTAAACGTTGATCAGGGGGGCAGTCGAGAAATCGATATTCATATGTTGATCATATCGAGACCTGGTCGATTGGATCGAGACCGGACACAAATCGTCCAGCAAGCTTATAAGTAAATCTATACGATTTATTGATCCCATCGACACGGACTCCAATATCATCAATATATAAATTTCGATCTTTAGAACCTGAAATTCTTCAAGGCTTGTCTCTCTTATTTTCACTTGTCGATAGATCGATCCCTCTATCGATGGAATCAGAGTTCGAAATCTGATAACATCGATGTGTGTCTCGATCCCATCAACCAATTGGTAAAAGGTTTCCAAAAGTAAAAATGACATTTGAGTTTGTATCATTGAGAGATCAGTCGATGCTATCAGGAGTATACGCTCGATGATATCGACCCTGCTCGATGATATCGAACTTTGTCATAAATGTGACTGCTTTATATCCGTTGGAACCTTTTGCCTATATATAGAGATGTTAGTCTTTATTGCTAGTAGAGAAAGAAGAGAGTGCTTCTGAGTGTTTTAAACTTCATATCATTTATCTTAAGCCCTTTCTCTCAGGGAGCTCATCCTTCAATCCACCCTCATCATTGATATTCAATAGAGTGGATTGGGGAATGAACTTTCGCATTCAAGGATCCTCCAGCTACTACCTTAATGGCAAATCATTAAGCTAGGATGCCTTGAATGCATAGATGATTGGAATCACTCTATCTTTCTAATAAGAAAATCTTTAGAGAGTAGAATTCCATCATAACCTTGACCTGACCAAAGCCGGATATTGGTACATCTTTTGTGTTACGGATCAAGGGAGCTGAAGACTCTTCATCAACAAGAAGGAGATCTTCATCACTACGCTAAAAGAGACTCATCAACTTATCTGTAAGTATCTAGATTCTAGAGGACACTTATGATCATTCCTTTCTAGGATTGGGTCTTAAGTGTTGCTCACCCTTTGAAGTCCTCAGAGGAGGCCTCCGGCGGGAGTGTACATGTGGGTGCGTTGTGTGGACCCTTGCTCTGTGTGGGCATAAACATCTGGTTAGGAGTGAACCAGTAAAACTCTGGGTTATGAGGTGAACCGTTTAAAAACTCTGTGCCTAAACCTGGTACTATGTGTTGACCCTTGCTCATGAGAGCATAAACAGTCAGCCTCTGTGTAGGTTGTAAAGGTTGAAGGTGAACCTGATTTAAAACTTAGGTTTGAGGTGAACCATGGAAAACCTCCTTAGTGAAATCTGCTACACTCAAGGGTTGAGTGTGGCAGCCGGGAGTGGAGTAGACAAGTAGTCGAAGCACTATAAAAATGACTGTGTCTGTGATTGATTCTTGTGCTTGATCATTTGTGTGATTATGTTAATTGCATTCATATCTACTCACACTTCACACACAGTCACATCCATCTTAGACTATAAATGCTTCATGCTTATTAATTGATTAGTTCTGTGATTGGATCCTCTAATGGGTTTGGAAGCCAGTAGATTTACATTTGAGTAATCCTGAAAATTGTATACATGTTAGGATTAGAGTGATAGGATTTTAATATAACTCATAAATCTTTAAAAAGTCCTATTCACTCCCCTCTAGGACATATTGCCATATTCCTACTTCAACTCAAGCGGTCTTCACCGCTATTTCAGATGGTGCCTGAGTGGGAATTGACAGCCGCTCTTCAGGGCTTTGATGTCAGTGCTTTTGTCGATCTAACGAGAGAGTACAACTCATGGTGTGAGCAGTACAACATTGGTCCGATCTTGCCGCACGCCTACTTTCCTGGTGGCAGTGCGCACTTTGCTAGAGGGGACCTTCTGGGGCCTCAGCTTCGTCGAAAGGATACATATGATTACGTACCTGACAATGATTAGTTTAGTTATATCACCTGATCATGTACCATTAGTTTTATAACTCTCCTATATATATGGAACTTCAGTTGCCCGATGTCGCCTTTCTGGTTGCCTTTTAGCCTTTTGTGATCCTAATTGAGCTGTCGATAGAGGTTTCATGCTCCCGAGTACCTGAAGTGGGCCCTATCCCTGATTTCAGTGAAAAGTGGGCTCGAACGGTAGTCTGACTACCGCCCGTTGACATTTTTCTCTCGTTCTGATTCTATCAAGTTGTGGTAGGTTGTAGGAGTAGCAGAAGCATGCGGGCGGTAATCTGATTACCGCCCCTGCTCATCTTTTATTCTAGGAAAAGCCCTTCTTCTCTGTCCATTCCCAGCATCCCCTCTGTTAATTCCCTCCTTTCTCAGACTCTCTAATCATTTGATTTGTCCCCATTTCCTCCTTTTTGTCCCCTTTTTGGTCTTCTTCTTCTCTTTGTCCTTTGCTTCCTTATCCTTATTATGGCTAGTTGTGGAGGGCATGTTGGTGGGTCTAACAACAATGATGAAGTGGTGGGTGGATCATCTTCTTTAATTGATGATGGCATGGTAGGTGGGAGCCCATTATGGGTTTTCAAAGTGGATTAATAGATGTTGATGGTGGGTTGATGGGTCCTCTTGAAGAGGTCAATGCCATTTATGGCTTTGCTCCTACCATCATTAATGGTGGAGATGGGATGCAGGAGGATGGATTAGGTGGAATGGATGGGTTTGATGGCTCCATGCTTTGTGGGTCCTTGAGTGGTATAGATGTCGGCATGATGGTGATGGACGGTTCGAATCTTGGTGGGATGCCCTTGGATGGTGGGGGTGGTAGGTTGGTCAGCTTAGATGGTGCGGATGGGATGGATGAGATCGGGATGGATGGCAGGCCCCATTTTGATGGATCTGGTTTGCTGAGCGGTTTGGATTTGACAAGTGACGGGCCCCTTATCAACGGATTGGGTCAGATATTTGGTGTGGACTTTGAGGCTGTGATGGGACGCGAAGTCAGTATCAGGATCAGGTTTTCAGCCCAGTCAGCTATTGTCATGGCTCTAGGGGCGTGTACTTTCCAGACCGACCCTAACATGGCAATTGTTAGTGGTTCTTGTCCACCCGTTATCGCTTTTCAGGACATACTTCATGATGCGATGGGAGAGTCAGGATTTTTTCATCATCATGAGATTGACTTGTTGGATGAGGGCGTGCCTATCTTCGACAACTCGCTTGTTGATCTAGGACTTTAAATTATGGAGGGCGTGCCTATCCGCACTTGTCGCCTGCAGCCACGCAGTACGTGCTTCAAGAGACTACGTTCTTAGATTGAGAGCTAGATGGACTGTAAGATTTTTCGAGTTGGGCTACTTGGGCTTCCAAGAGGTCCTCCACTTTCATCGAGCTCATGTGGATTGGCGACTATTGAGTGCATCATCGTACAATTGGGTTCCAATTTTGAACCTGTTTTCATCTAACGATCTGGAGTTGGGCCCATCTCTGGAGGAGTTCGATCATTTGTCCAAACTTCGTCTTTCTCAGGAGCCGTATGTCCCTTCATCCCAGCCGATTCGTCCTTCTGATCTGGGGCCATGGTTTGGCTTTTCGACCACTTTCCCCACCATGGAGGGCAGAGCTGATGAGTTCTCGCTCGAACTTTTGTACGATCAAATTTGATGGCTCGAGGGGGCCCGGGATCTGACTTATTGGATGAGCCGTACGTCACCTTCAGTGCTTGAATGCGTTGATATTTTTTGTCCTGGCAGAGCTGCTCCTTTCTCGGAGGCGGCGGTCGTCCTTGGCAATTTTGTTCAATGTCTTTCGCCGCACTTTGGCCCATCGGAGCGTTGTGTCGATAGTGTTGGCGAAGCTGTTCTTGGGCTTGTCCGAGTGAACACTCGGACAGACTCGCGTTCTCAGGGGCTGCTGCTCATTCCTCCAAGTATCTTCTGTTGTCTCCCTTTCTTTTTTGCTCTTTTTAACTATTTGTGCCTCATACTTTGGTCATGCCTTCCCTTAGGTGTGGTTGTGAGAGCACCTACATATGACTCGTTTACTCTCGTGGTCGGACTCCCGTCGTTGTGACGTGTTGTCTCTATTGCTTGATGGCCTTCCTCTTGGCGCTAAGGCCACGGAGTCGCTCTATCGTTGCATGTTTTCTCAGCTCTGAGGATGGGAAGTTAGCTAGGAAGCTTCATGGCTTTGCTACACTCCGTTAATTTGTACGCAGCTCGGTACTGCTCCTATCATCCTATGCGGTGTCTTCGTCGGTTCGGCTTTTTGCAAGACATTCCCGATTTTACCTTCTCAAGGTTTGTGCACGCTCCTCTTCCTTTAGGCTTGACGGCTCTATTTCGACGGGTTTAGAACTCTTGGTCGGGCTGCTTGGACGCAGTAACTTTGAAGTTCGAGTCCTGGGCTCCTCCTCTAGCGATGGTGTCATACTAACGATGGGTGGCGAAGCAGTCACTTTACCATCAAGTTCTTGATTGGCACTTGGTGGATGAAGCGGATGATTGGGATATCGCCGGTGATATTGATTCGTCCTCGTAAGCGTTGATGATTCCTTCGAGGCACTCGAGGAGCGGCCCTTCATTGACCCCTCATTCTTGTTTGCGACGCATGGTCATCTTATCTCCGAGCTTGCCATCCTTCATCATGCGTGCAAGGATATGGCTCGTCGTTTGGCAGTGGGACGGCAGTATGATGAGAGCATAATTGCATCGCGCCGTCTGGAGAGGGACGAGGTCTTCTACCTGCGCATGGAGGTGGAGATACTCAAGCAGAGGTTGTCAGTGTATGAGGATTAGGGTGGAGGCTTATCTGGCGTTCCCTGACTTACTACCTACTTATTCTGTGCATGTATTTTTGTTTTATTTTTGTAAAGAAGAGAAAATAATGTGCTAGTATACAAAAGAGGTTTGAAAGAAATGAAAATTTTGCTTATGCCAAATTTGTTAGTGTTTTCTTGTGATTGGATTTGTGCTTTAGATAATTAGGATCAGAATATGGGGCTCAGCCCATGTTGTGTTCAATAGTCTGAGTTGCATACTAGAGATCTTAGTTCCCTAAGAGTGTGTTCGGGATCGTGCCCTTTGGATTTGGGCAGAGTCTGATAGAATACTAATCTGAAGTTAGTCCTTTCCTTGCCTTTCACTGTTTCACTCATTGCCTTGGCTTCTTATGTACCTAGACTTTTATTTTTTATATTTTTATTTTATTTTTTATCATTTTTGCTCTTAACGCCTTTTCAGGTTTTCACTACGACTGGCTTTCCCGTCATTTTTGCTCGTATGTCCTTTTAGATTTTCACTACGTCTCAGGTCTTTGTTCTTGCCTGCCCCTTGGCAGCTTGTACTTTTTTACCCTTGGCGCCCTTTCGGGTTTTCACCAAGTCCGCTACATGCCAGTTGTTTTTACTCGAGCCGCCATTTCGGGTTTTCAACTCACCTTTTTTTCTTAGGCATGTTTTTTTTGAAGTGCCGAGAGAGACGGAGAGGTTTTCTTCATAGACGGCCATTTGGTTACCCTCCTGTCCTTGTCTTTGATTATAATCGTAAGCTGTTTTATGTTGGTCGAATTATTTGGGGTTGTGGGATGACCTTATTTTTCTTCTTCCTTTTCTTTTTATCTTTCCATCTTATATTCTTCTTTTTTTGTCTCTTTTTTTGTTTCTTCCTTTTTTTCTTTCTTTTCTTTTTTTCTTTTTTCCTTTTTTGGTTTTGTGAGAGCAATGATGGGTACTCTCTTTTCCTTTTTTTTAGTTTTGTTGTTGATCCCAGCTTTGTGATTGTCATCATTGACAAGATTAGGTGTGGTTACCCGTGATAGATCTTCATGTTGTCGGTGTTGATAGGCTCGGGAAGATCCTCTCCTTTCAGACTGGTAAGCTGAAGGGTGCCTTCTTGGAGTACTTTCTGAATGATCAGCGGTCTGTCCCACGACGGTTTGAACTTTCCTCTGGAATTTAGCAAGTGTGGCGATAAGATATGCTTCACGACTATGTCGCCGACTTTGAAGCTCCTCTTCTAGACCCTCTTATTGTAGGCCCGTGCGATCCTTCTTTAATAACATTACAAGTGGCTTATCACACGCATGTGCTTTTCATCAGCTAGATGCAGTTGATCATTTCTTGCTTATTGTCACTCACCTTCCTCTACTTTGCTTTCCAGTAATATTCAAAGTAATGGAATTTCAATCTCGATTGGCAGCACCGCTTCCATTTCATATGTGAGTTCGTAAGGAGTTGCGCCTATAGAAAACTGTACAGACATCCGATAAGCCCAAAGTATGTATGGGAGCATTTTTGACCAATCATGATACGTTTTGACCATTTTCTCCAGTATGCGAATGATAGTCTTGTTCGCGGTTTTGACCCCACTGTTCATTTACAGACGGTAAGGGCTTGACCAATGACACTGTATCTTAAATTTTTTGAGGAAATCGCCCATCCTTTTGTTGACGAACGGAGTTCTATTGTCTGTGATGATAGCCTGAGAGATCCCGTACCGGTTGATGATATTGTTCTTCGTGAACTTTATCACGTGAGATGTTGCGATGGTAATGTAGGATACTGCCTCTATCCATTTGGTGAAGTAGTCTACTACCACCAGGATATATCCATGCTCATTTGAAGCTTTGGGGTTGACTTTACCAATGATGCCAAGTCCCCATATAGAGAAGAGTCATGATGTTGTCAGGTTGTATTGCTTAGAAGCAAGTGCATGGATCTGGTTCGCATGCTCTTGACATTTGAAGCACTTTCTGACGTGTTTGCAGCAATCTATCTCCATTGTTAGCTAATAATACCCAAGTCATTGGATCTTCTTTACCATCATACGTCCGTTCATGTGTGGGCCGCATAGTCCTTCGTGGATTTCTGCCATAATTTGACCAGCTTCTATTTCATCCACGCAATGAAGGAGGACTTGATTAAAGGATCGCTTGTGGAGGGTGCCCCCGGTGATCATAAACTGGGCCGCTAGCCGTTGGATAGTGCGACGATTGGTTAATTTTGCTCCTTTTGGGTACTTTTGATACTCGAGATATTCTTTGATGTCCACATACCATGGCTGATTGTTCGGAGAGGCTTCAGCTTCGTCGATCTGCAAGCAGAATGGGGGTTTTTCTTGAAGTTCGATGGTGAGTTCCTATTCAGTAATTCCCCTCAAGATCTCTAGCATTGAGGCGAGAGGAGCCAGAGCGTACACAAATTGATTCTTGGCTCAGGGCATGTAAAAGAATGTGATCTCTTTAAATTCCTCGATCAAATTCTCCAGATGGATGTGATAAGGGATCATCTTTTCATCTTTGGTCTTCCAGTCACCATTTTTTTATTGATGATGAGTTGTGAGTCTCCGAAGACTCGTAAACTTTTCACATTGAGGATGATGGCTTCTCTTAGACCAGCGATACATGCTTCATATTCGGCTATATTATTGGCAAGTGGTGTACCACCAGTTCTTCATCGAGCCCTAGCATGTCCTCATAAGAGAAGGCAAAGTTGGACAACCTCGGCTTCAAGAATTCCATCATCCTTTGCTTATATTTTGGAGGGAGTGATTTACCGATGCACGCTTCTCTAGGGAGTTCCAGTGATCCCAAGTTCACAACTTTGAAATTGTCTACCACCACGTTAGCCTTTATTTCGAACCTTTTGAGGGAATCCTTAAGTTCAAGAGCTGTATCATCATTTCCCTCATCTTGGGTTTCATCCAAACCCATGGGTTGAAGTCTAACTCTATATCGAAATTGTACGAGTCGACCACGAACTCTGGTGTTGTGTGTGGTATGTTTGGCACATAGAAGTTTTCTATTGTTTTTTTATTTTGAAAGATTTTTTGATGTTTTGTAATTTTGGAAAATATTTGATGTTTTTGTGATTTTTAGAATATCTGTTGTTTTTTATTTTAGAAGTTTTTTTTATTTTTGTGTCGCCAAGGGATCCCGAGCAGGATGGAGTTGCAAACCATGATTGATCTTGTCTTGGTCCAAGATGTCAACTGCTATTTACATTAGCATTTTTTTTTAGACTGGTATCCATGGTTAGTTTATCCGCAGATTCGATCATTAGAGGGATGGCTGACCAGTTTGGTTCTTTCCCCTTTTTGATCCTGTTGTCCTAATTTATTTGTACCTATGGGTCATCAGTCCTGATGACCATGATGTCCACTGGACCTAGTTAAGAGTCTGGTCTAACCCAATCTCTATGCTCAAAAGTTGGAGCTCTCCCGGCTCCTCTCTTCCACACTATGGTGGGATCCTGATGTCTATCCAGTCAAGGGAATGCCATTTTTCCTTTCTCGATCCAATGGAAGGGCTGTTTTTGCCCCTTGCGATGTTGAGTTGTTGGCGGAGGTGTCTCCCCTTGGCTATTGGTGGGATAGGTGCCTCCCCGCTCCTGTCTGTTTGTCTTGTAGTAGGTACCTCTGGTCCTGGTTCCTCCATAGATGGTCCAGATTTCGTGCCCCTATCTTCATTCGATGGGTCCGGGGGCTTTTTCCCTAGCATGGGATGTGCTTTTGAAGCTCTGAGGATCTTGTCCCGTCGTATTAGCAACCAAATGGACTCCTGGTTGGAGTGTTTTGTTTGCTTGAGCCTTTGGAGGTGATCCTCGAGAGAGGTCACCGTGTCACCGCAAACAATTCAAAATTTTACAAACTTGATGGGTGTGCACTTGAATGGTTGCCTCTTTTTAGGCCTCATAGCCAAATCCTCTGGCGTCTGTTGATATTCCAGTCCATATCTTCGCTCGTTGGTACGAGCTTGCTTTACTACTATACCTTTCTCATAGAAGTCGGTACAGTAGTTCAAAATTAGTCGTTCAGCCGAGGGAATGACATATTCAGTGGCGAATGGGTAAGGGTTGGTGATGAAATTCATGATTTTGAACTCGAAACTATGATATGGTATGTCACCCTCCGTATGCGAGACGTCTATCACTGAGATGTCAAGTTCTTGGATGTTGACCGTTGTCGGTAGAATGATCTCCAATTTGGATAGTATAGAAATAATTCGATTTCTCGAAGGGAACTTAACCCTTTAATGAAGAGTGGATGGGATGGCTCCAACATCATGGAGCCAAGGTCACCCCAACATAAGGTTAAATGAAGTCGAGATGTCATTGATCTGGAATGTGACAAGAGTCACATCTAGTCCGATTTGAATTTCGATGCCAGTCTCTGCCTTTACTTGCCTTTAGGAGTTGTCGAAAGCTCTAACGCTCATAATACTAGGCCTAAAGGAAGATGGTTCAATCCCCAAATGTTCGGTAGTCCTCAGGGAGCAAACATTTAAGCTCGATCTATTGTCAATGAGCATGAGTGGGACCTTGAGATCCCTGTAACAGACGGCTATATTGAGTGAGCGTCCATGTTTTCGGCCCTTAGGTGGCAACTCATCGTCGAAAAATGTGATGGCTTACGGTGCGAAGAGTTGTCCGATCATGTTTGCCACCATCTCGGGGGGCACGTCAAGAGAAATATATGCATCATTCAAGGTTTTCATAAAGATTTCTTGATGCGATCTTGACGTACACAAGAGTTCTTAAATGGAAATTTGTGCTGGAATGGATTTGAGCTGAGCTGCTACATCGTAGGTAGTGTCAGCTTTGTGGGTAGTTCCTGTCAAAGTTCTCTGGGTTTCTTTTTTATTTTGAGTGTCCCTCCAGAAGTACCTTCCATTGCTGCCTACTTCGGCACATTATGGATAGTTTCATGGGACTGCCTTTATGTTATAGGAGGGAACCGTCCTCCCTTCCAAGTATACCAGTTCTTGAGGCTATGGAGTTATTACCGGAATGGTCTGTGGTGTGATTCTGTGGGGGAGGGATCCTTTGGGTGTGTGCTAATTGGTGGAGTAGGAGGAGCATGCTTGGAGATTGGACTGGAGGTACCCCTTGCAAGGTTAGTGGGGCTAAATCGGGGAGGCCCACTGGTCGGATGAGAGGTTCAGAGTTTGACCTGTTTGGATATGCAGGAGATGATGCTGGAGGTGCCCCTTAGAGAATGAGAGGCTGAGAGTTTGATCTGTTGGATACTGGTGATGCCCTTTTGTAGAATGAGAGGTTGAGAGTTTGACCTGTGGGACGTCGAAGATGCTCTTTGGAGGCTGAGAGGTTGTACTGTCGATGCAGCTTCGAGGAATACCTATTGTTCAGGCGGAGGCGCCTGTTGGTATCCCCATGTTCGATTTACCCTATCAGGCATGATTGCTTGTGTAGAGTGATGTGAGAAGGAGTATGCGGGACGTCCTTCCTGGATGTTGTTAACGGTAGATGTGTCGGATGTGTTGGGTCCTGCTTGGTGCAATGGCAGGGGATTCTAGAGGATGTTGGCCTAAGCCATAGTGTTAGCCTCTGGGGTGATCGCAATCTTCTGGTTTTCGATCAAATCCTGGACCGCCTGTTCCAAGGTGAAACAGCGGTCGGTTGGATGGCCTCGGGATTGGTGATATGTCCAATACTCATTCTCATTGTAGCTTGCAGGCAGGGGATTTGGTGAAGGTCGGGGTTGAATTGGTGTCAGAAGTTGCTTTTGCACCAACATAGTCATGATCTGATTGTATGTTTGTGTCAATGGGGTGAACTCCCTGCCTAACATTGCTTGCTTGTACGGGTATTGTGTATTACCCCTAGGCTGCTATTGTTGTTGTTGAGGTGGTTGTCCTGGATATCCTTGTTGGGTTTGCTATGTCAGGTGCTGCTTGTTTTGATGTGGCTCCGGTTGCGGAGCTTACTGGTTACCTTGAGTGTTTGTGAAAATGTTGTTGACTTCTGTAGTGCATTGCATGGGAGTAGTACCGTTCCCATTCCCATATCCGATGGGTTTTCCCTCGACTTTGCTTCTTTTAATTGAGGGGGCTTGATGCGGCCATAAGGAGATGGTTTCGGCTCTTATCCCGGCTTTTACTTATTCCCCGGCTCGGATGACCTGGGAGAAGTTCACATATGGGTATGAAATCAGATATCCGAAGATGTTCGGATTTGTTGAATGGACGATCATAGATATCTATTCCTCATCGTCGATGGGGTTTCTCATTCGGGCGGTCATGGCTTACCATCGTCCTACATATGCTGACAACGACTCATCAGTTTTTTGCCTTAAGGTAGCTAGATCTGCCCTTCTTTGATCCATATTCAGATTATAGGAGAATCTGTCAATGAATGCCTGGGAAAGTCTTTCCCAGGTCCTAATATAATGGTTGTCTAGTGATGTGTACTATTCCAAAGCATCACCCATAAGGGATTTCTGAAAAATTCGTATCAAGGCTCCATCGTTCCCTGCTATGGTGTTGAGTTCCCCACAAAAGGCTTTTAGATGTGTTGAGGGTACCGACTACCATCGTAGCTTTTAAACTTTGACACCTCGAAGTTTTGAGGTACCCTAGCATTCGGAAAGGGACACAAGTCCCTGAATTTAATGGATGGATGATCAACTCCTTACTGCCTTTACAGATGGTTTCCCACCATTTGCAGATGTTCCCATAGCTCCTCAATTTCTGATTTGTTGTGCTGCAGGTATCTTGCCCCTTGCTGCGAGGCTTGGGCCACTTCCTCCTCATAAGGGTAAATTTCTTTGACCCTCTGGTTTCTGAGAATGGGGGGTTGTTGGAAAGAAGATGAACTCCCAGTGGCAGAAGGTAATTGAAATTGAACTCCACTCCCTTCTGGGGGAAGGGTGTGATGTACGGAAATGGCTCCCGCCTGGGGTATCTACCACATTTAGAATGTGACTCCCATTAAGGGGAGAAAGTTGGACTCGAAAATGGCCCCATTCGTGGGCATCCACCAGTTCTTGTTTGTGACTCCCGTTAGGGGGAGTCTGTGTTGTGAGCCGATTGTTGTTCCCATTTTCAGGGAGATGTGCTAATTAATGTACTAGAAGATGTGCAGGAGGGTTGCTCCCTTTTGTATGTTGTTGTTGATCTTGTGATGATTCTTTAGGAAAAGGGAGAATGGGATTTGCTGGAGGAATAAGAGAGAAAGCAAATGGAGTTTGTGGGATTGAACTATTTTGAACACTAGGTTATGTTGCCTGCATGCTCGGTAAGGCGCCTGGTACCAGGTGAAGCAATATCTCCTACAATGCCTTGAGATTTTGAGTCATCTCATTCATGGCCGCAATAGCTGGCGAGTCTGTTGGAGTTGTCGGAGGTGTCAGCACCGGTACCGGTGCTGATGTCGATGCTTTAGGAGCTGACAAAGCTGTCGGCTCTTCTTCATGGGTAGCCATAGCTTCACAGGATCGAGTAGTCATAGTTCGAATTTATGCCTAAATAAGTGTAAGCTAAAGATGAATGTTTTTTAATTTATTTGTTTGTCTTATGACTGTTATGTATTATTTTCATTTATTTTATGAATGCAATAATGAATGTCCCTTGAGATTGAAATACCACAAACTTTTGAGTAGGGTCTCAGCTAGTGCGCTCTACCTACTCCCCAATGGAGTCATCATTCTATGAGCGCTGGAAATTGGCACCCATGCTTTTTAGGCGATCAAGGCTTTTGTTCTTTTTTCTTCTTTGTTGTTGGTGTGGGGGATATGTAACCTTAATTGTCAATTTGGAGTCGCCACTAGCCACTTAATCTCAAAATCCCACAGTCAGCTAGAACCTGCGAAATATGTAAGGTTGGAGAAATCCGAAGATTCTCCTACCTCAGATTAACTCCTGGTGTACGATCCGGGATTCCGAGTAAGGGACCTCGGTTACAAAGAGGGAAGGTGTTAGGCACCCTCTCTACCCATACACGTGTACGGTCTCTTCTTGGTGTGGTAAGAAAATCTCAAGGGGTGAATGATGTGGTCCAAGTAGGACTAGGCACAAGTGGGTTTCTGATGTGGCAAGATTCGAGATTTCGGTAAGCCACAGAGCATGCGTCTAGCGATGTATTTAGAAGGTAGATGTGATCATGCTTATGTAAAAGATAAAGAAAAATGGACTAGATCACTAGAAATTTCTGATGTGACAGAATCCGATGTACGGCAAGTCACAGAGCATACGTTCACAAGTGATCTAGAGAAGCAGGGGGTTGAGAAGGGAAGAGATGTTATGACGAATGCTCGTATGTAAATAAAATGAAAAGATCCTTGGCTTGATCTTGAGTAGACTAAGACATTAACTATATCATGATCAATCCACGCTAGACTTATGGGGCTGAAATGATTGGGAGGAGGCTAAGGGATAGCTAAAAAATCAGATCTTTGAGGCTTAGGAGCTCCTTCTCACCCTCACTCTCTTCTTCTCTCTCCCTCTCTCTCACTTGGATTTTCTTGAGTGTTTGAAATGTGAAGAGGAGAGGGCTATTTATAGCCTTTTTTTATGGCATTATGATAATTACTTAGCTTGTGAGGGGTAACAGCTGACATAGCAGCTTGGGACTGGTTGAGGAGAGAGGAATGTCATGTGGCATGCTCCCATTGGCTCTTGGAAGTAGGTAAAATGGTAAATAAGGTGGGTTGGAGGGATAAATCTATATGAAAGTTGATTTTGGGATGAGAGACAGTTGTTGCTCAGAGGAGACACTTGTCCATACTGGGGGGGCAGTCGGATTACCGTTTGCGGTAGTCTGACTACCGCCCAGGCTAGGTTTTGTCCGGGCTTTGGTTGGTGGGCTTCCTTTGGTGCTCTAGTTCATCCAGAAGTCTTCTTTCAGGCTTTTGGGATCAAATGGTCAAGTGTGTTTTTAGGGTTTGTATTGATTTGCACGTATGCTTTGGGTTGGGCGGTGATTTAAGGTTCGGATTAGGGTTCAATTTAGGGTTAGGCTAGGTTTAGGGTTTAGGCTGAGGTTTGGGTTTGGGTTAGGCTAGGTCCAGGGTTTTAGCTGAGGTTCGGGCTAGGGTCTAAGTTGGGATTAGGTTTTGGTTTAAGATATGATCATAGTTCCTAAATTGTCTTAGTTCTCTCAAGATACTAGCCTGGGTGGGGTGTCTACAGTACCAAAAGATCGGCTAGCGAAAAGCAGGTGCATCCCCACACAAACTTTGGGAACCACAGAGCTCGTTAAGTCAGATTTACAACATACATTGGAGAAGAGAAGTCGAGCTCAAGGGATAGCCTTGGAAGTTATGGAAGAGAACGAGGTCCAATGGGAGATAGAGCTAAAAGTAATCCGAGATCAGCTCGGGGACATCCAACTAGCCTGCCTGGCCAAGGCCCTTGCCTCTGTGGACACCCTACTCGAAGAAACTAAGCCTTCATTCACGAATGACATTATGAAGTCGTAGTTACCATTTAGATTCTGAATACCCCAAATAACTCCCTACTCAAGATCAGGGGATCCAGATGAACATCTAGAGTCCTTCCGAGTAGGGATAGAACTCCACGGTGCTTCCGGACTTGTAATGTGTAGGGCATTTTCCCTAACATTGATAGAGGCTGCACGGAAATGGTATAGACAACTGAAGCCCAAATCCATCAGCTTGTTCGCCCATCTCAGTAAGGTCTTCATTACTCAGTTCATCAGTGAAAAGGACATGAGGATGCCTACAACTCACCTCCTCACGAAAATGTGAAGAGAGGATGAGATTTTAAGGGACTATATTATGTGCTTCAACACTAAAGTAGTTCAAGTGGGCAGCTACTCTGATCAAATAGCTCTTACTACCATGATGTAACATCCTGAAAATCGGGAGGTCGAGTAAAAACCCAACTCCCGAGTTCCAAAATGTTATTTATGCAACATAGATATGTATAATTGAATGTTGTCTGTATTAATGTATGAAACATGAGTGGGATTACGCCAGAACAGCATATCATACTCCAGAGACAGTTAAATTAACCAGCGGAAGACTGTGATAAGATGTATAACATATATAGACTGTTGTGTGTCTCTTGAGTGTGAACATGTTACCAGGTTAAACATATACATGTATACCTCAAAATAGAAAGAAAGTATATACATGAGTGCTCCGAAAATATACAATGACAAGTGTCAAGACATCTAATCAACCTCCCTGTAATCCCGTCGATCAGAACACGCATAAAGGAGGGATCCTCCTCATCATCATCATCATCAAGTCCGGCCCCGCCTCGCAGGCCGCGCCATCATCTGCAATCACAAAAAAAGGACTGGTGGGTGTCCGGAAACACCATCCCGTAACGTGGGAGTGAGTAGCTAACTCAGTGGAATAATAGAGCAAGGATTAACATGTTCTCAAATCAATCATGTGATAATAGTAAAGCAGTAAATTAAACAATCCTAATACTGTTGTTAATGCAATATGACATGACGTGATGTATGCCCTCACCGACGATCTCCCTCATACGGCACCATCTTATGATCGCGGCATGCCACACTCCCTAAAGTGTTCCATATCTTCCAGGCACATGCAATGTAATGGTGATATGATTTCTGAGTTGTTATTAGTCCATTCAAACAGCAGGATTGGAAAACTAAGGTACTTCCCTTATATCAATCCCAACACAGATCCTGTCTAGGGTCGTCACTCCTAGTTATCTCATACGAGGTATATTTTGTAGGTCGCTACAAGGGCTGCCAGGGCTGTTGCTCGCACTCGTTGCACCGCTCCCCTAGTACTTTATCAATACAGGCCTACTGTACTCTACTGCTACTGAAGGGTCGTCGCCTCCCGTAGACTCAGAATACGCTCGCGGTCACTACAAAGGACTCATCGCCAGATCAGTGTAGGCCGACAGCAAGAATATAGTGTCCCATACCACCATAATCTGCTCACGAGACTAGGTGCTCACTGGTCACTACGGGGAGGTTTGTGGCCCTAGCGTAGGCCGACAGTTCGACCACGGTGTCCCATACCACCATGCCCAGCTCATGAGTCTTCGTGGATCAAGGTACCATGGTTAACAGGGTTTACAATGGTAAGTTCAGTACCCTAGGTTCAAGCAGTTATGACTCATGCAGGGTAAACATACAATGGTCAGTCGGGTTACTTGACGAGCTCGACTAGCACGATCGCATCTCAAGTTGACGACATGAAGTGCGTAAAACACTTCGTGTGGCCTAACCACTGCCGCCAACTCCAGAACACGGCTCGCATTCATCGACGAGTCGTTCGTGGCCAAAATCAGCCAACCACGAATTCGCTCGGTTACCGACTGCCTGGACTAAGCATAGTCCCAAACAATTAAGGAATCACATCAGCAAATCATACGAGAGTATTGGAATTAAAATACAACCATGTGAGCATGTTAACACATGTTATAACATAGAACTTAAGTAAATCATCAAGTACATGCATTTCATACATACAATGAAATCATGCATATAACTAACATGTAGGAAATCATTCACATCAGCATATTAATTGAGAAACCAATCTCAAACTAATCCATAACATCATTTAATTCAATACATACTAATACAAGCATTAATACAAACACTTACACTACACACTTAAGTCTACATATAGTATGTCGACCCGAAGTGCGCATTTAGGTGAATCTCTTCGCCAAACTAATTATGCACGCATTCCTAATATTCTAATGCGACAACAAATCATGTCAATCACATCAGCAAAATATGAATGAAATCTGTACTTCCTACAAATGACTAAAATGCCCTAAATCTCATATTCTTCATTGATTTACGAAACAGGAAACGGACAGCATGTTGTACATGTCAAACGGCGTTGCCGTCGATAATCTACTATTAAACGACATTGAAAGCTTTGGAAACATTCAATCAAAGCGTCTAAAATCCACACCTTGTCTCTTATAAACGTGTCGTTTCGAACGGAGCATATACGCTTCGTCTACGGCGAATAGAGAACCTGATTTACTAGTTCTATCAGTTTGCATGCTATGGAACGGAAAGAATCCTAAATCAACAACTTCTAGGGTTATTCTTTACCTGAAAATGTGGAGAAATTACAGGCCAGGTGATCAGAGTGTGTTGCTTAGGCACTTTCAGCAGGTGGCACGAGCAGCAAGAAATTCTCTCCTACTCTCTCTCACAAACTCTCACCTTTTCTCTCTCCGAATCTAGGGATTTTTATAAATTCGGATGGGAGAGAGGAGTGAGGGTTTCAACCCTTTTTATAAGCCCAAACTTACCTGAAATAGGCTCGAGAACAAGTTTCACAAATCGAGGCTGTTTCGGTCCAAAAGGACATTTCTGGTGGTCTCCTTGCTGAATGCGGTCGGACTTAAGCTCATGCATACTGGATCTAGCATACATCAAGTTTTCAGTCCGGCAGGGTTTGCAGATCGCGTGTGGCTGTCCAGTTTCAGTTCAGCGGTCACCGCACGTAGATCAGGCCTACAAATCTCATGATATGAAATAGAAATTTTTCCTGATCCAAGGGTGTAATTTGGCTGAATTCTGACGGTCAGAATGCTTAATACTGACACGTCAAGTCGTGTGCCAGATTTGAATTTCAAATTTCAAATCTGACCCTATTCGCACTCTCTTCAGTCCGGGCTCAATAAAATAGCCTACGAATGTCGGTTGGACTTGATTTTCAAAATGATTGTCAAGTCCAACAAGGCGGTTCTAACGATCTAAGATAGGAGGTATCGGACTTTCGACGCGCGGTCTAGATCCAATACAAAATTTCAAAGTGGTCCAGAGAACAAAACTGCTTAGAGTTTGATCCGAGGTTATAGAGTATTATAGAGTCATTGGTTCTACTCGATTTGGGTCTTGTAGAACGTATTTAAAGTGATCAAGGACTATTTCCCAGCTACTCCAGCGTTGCGCTAGCTAAGTTATGCTTAGTTTCTAAAGGAATTAATCCTAAGTGGTTTCTTTGGCTATGGAATTGGGTTCTAAGCGATTTTTCAGGTATTTTAATTGACCCACTGCCTAAGGACATCAAATCCCAGATTGGCCAAAATTCGGCATGTTACACATAATGTATGGCCTCAAATAAGGAAAATTCATTTTCTCGATCAAGAATAATCTTCCAATTACTCTCACTGGCATACTCAACCGAGCTCAAAAGTATTCAAATGCAAAAGAGTTATTCAGTGCGCGAAGGGCTATTTGGGGCGAAAATAGCTCGGCAAGAGACAAGAAGCGTAAGGAAGAGAGAGAGTCACACATTGCAAACTCCAAGAGAAAAAAGGACAACGACCAGAGCAACGGCCAGCGGCCCAACCGACGTCTGGAAAGTCGCTTCCATAGGTACACTTGAATACCACACCGAAATGGGTACTTATAGAAGTACAAGATAAAAGGATATTGAGATAGCCAAGCAAGACGAAAGCCAACCCTGAGAAGGGACATAAGAGGAAGTACTGTCATTTTCATCGAGGTCATAGTCATAACACAATTGAAATTTTGACCTTAAGGAAGAAATCAAGTTCCTTATTCGAAAGGGACATCTACACGAATTTATTGACAAGGAAAGAAAAGATCGACCAACCAGGTCGCAAGAGCAACACGATGAGCAGAATGACATCGAAGCGATGGGTGAAATGCACACCATCTTTGGCAGACCTATTAGGGGTGGAGACTTAAATCGGGCATGCCGAGCCCATGCTCAAAGCATAACTAACAACGAAAGAGAGGATCACGTTTATCTTGCTAAAAAATCCATTAAGGAACTGAGGTTGAACTCATGCAATCTCAACTTTGTTGAAAAGGACGTCCGAGGACTTCACCACCCGCATGACGACGCCCTGTTAATCACTATGAATATGACCAACCATAAGGTACATCGAATACTAGTCGACACTCGTAGCTCAGCCGACATTTTGTTTGCCATCACATTCGACAAGATGGGGGATGGAAGATCGCGAACTATCCAAACGCCCTTTCTTAGCTTTGTGGGAGAGAAGGTGACCTCTAAAGGAAGCATTTTGCTACCTATAACCGTTGACGAGGGTGCTAACCAGATCACCACCGTGGATTTTTTTTGTAGTATATTGCCCTTCAGTTTATAATATGATTATGGGTAGGTCATCTTTGAACACCATGAGAGTTGTGGTGTCCACTTATCACCTCACCATGAAATTTCCAACCAAGCATGGTACTGGCCAAGTCAGGGGTGACCAGCACGAGGCCTGACAATGCTACTCAACAGCACTCTAGGCTATGTAAATTACCTCCTTAGACCCATGGGGAGAGACTGTCAAAAGAGGCTCACCGGTGGAAGACCTCATTGTAATACAACTCTCTGAATCTGACCTAACACTCACTGTTCAAATCAGATCGATGATCGAGCAAGGGCGTCAAACAGAGATAACAGACCTACTGAGACAACATATTGATGTCTTTACCTGGTCCCACTAAGATATACTCGGTATAGACCTAAAGGCTATGGTCCAACGACTAAACGTGGACCCTAACCACAAAATAGTAAGGCAAAAAAGATGAGCATTGAACCCCAAGAGCTAGATAGCCATCAGTGAGGAAATCAACAAACTCCTTGAGGCTGGTTTCATCAAGGAGATTTACTATCTCGATTGGCTGGCCAACATTGTACTGGTAAAAAAGGCCAGCAGAAAATGACGGGTTTGTGAAAATTACACCAACCTGAATAAGGCATGTCCAAAAGACAGTTTTTTCGTTCTGAGAATCAACCAGTTGGTGAACAGTACTGTAACATCCCTTGTTTTCATGACCCGAGTTCATACTCATGTCCGAGGAAACCGAGTGTTAATAAGGTTTGAACTTGGATGTTTTGGGAATCACGTCCTACCATCATTATAGATCGTATCCAAATACATTCAAGAAGGTAGCATTCACAAGAATAAAGATATCTAAATTAATTATTCCTTAATCTAGAAATATTCAAATGCTCATACTATGGGAGCTTATTACAAAAACAGAGTTTCATAGCGGAATTATAAAGAAGAAACTATAAACTAAATCTTCTAATCTAATCAGTAATGTCTTCCGCCAGGGTCTGGTCTTCTGGGTCCTCAACCTGTACATCGCCTGCATCATCTAAACGGTTGGGAGAGGGTCAATGCCCTACTCATAGTGATGGTTATCCTTTAAGATTAATAGTAATTCAAGAGATTCATGAACGCAAGATAAATATTCTGATATGTCAAGTAATCCACACTACAAGAGATATCAATGTGCAAACAGTCTATATGAGATGCATGCCTAGTAAAGTATATGTGGTGTATCACACCTAGCGATCGCCACAATCTGAAATATGATTAGAGCTATCCAACTTGACCCACATCCCATACTACGAATATTCGCCGGCATGTCCCACGCTTAACATGGCTTTACACGGTTGTCCTAAGACGGACACAACACATGAACTGGGAGAATACGTCCCCAGAGATTGGAGCAACTATTTGCGACAACCAACCCCCTCATAACTCAGAATTGATGTACTACGTATATAGAACATCTCATGTACACCAACCAGGACACCATCAACCCAAGAAACATGAATTTACATGTCACCCTAGGGTCGCTACCGAAAGCGCATTACGTCCACGATATTTAATTGATCACTAAATGAGAGATTCCAACATAGTACTTACATCAAGAGAGAATTCCTTTATCCATGGTCAGTTAAAAATATTAAGACACTTGCCAAGCCCTTAAGGTATAAAGAAGTGAGTGACAATAACTAACTCGAATAAAAAGCGAGTGGGGAAGGTCAACTTGAACTGAGGAGAGTGGTTAAGGCCATCTACGAGTGACAATAACCAGCTCGAATAAGAGACGAGTGACGGAGGTTAATTCGAACTAAGGAGAGTGGTTAAGGCCAACTCATGATGATTAAAGACAAGAGCAAGGCTTGTATCCATAGCCACATATAAACTCAGGAAAGCCTCTTGCAATGGATATCATGTAAAAATCTCAAAAGGGCCAATAATTGATGATATCACATTAAAATGAAAACAGAAGGAATGAAATAAAAGGGCTGAGAAAATATAAGATGGGAATATAACAGAGTATATATGTACAAAAGAAATAAAAAGGCATCAATTTAATTCAAGAAGATTAATTCATCACATAAATTCTGAAAGCCCATGTATGCCTTTCCTAAATTGTTGTTTCTAAAGGGTAAGTTATGGTAAATGGAAAGGTTAATTTCTCATGAAGGTTTTTGGGTCCGTGGTGATAAGATTAGCCGTATAGGGAAAATTCTAAATGTGTGATGAATCAGGAACATGAGGATCATCAAGAATTACTGTAACTCAAAGGAAAACCTCACCTGAGCCTTCCTCTTTCATTCTTTCGTTCTTTCCTTCTTTCTTTCTTTCTTTTCCTCTCCTTGCTGGCATCCGGCAGTGCTCGGTCTCTCTGACTTTCTTAGAGACAGTTGCTAGACGACCAAAACTCTCTCTCTCTCTCTCTCTCTCTCTCTCTCTCTCTCTCTCTCCATTTTCTTTCATTTTCCTTCTTCTTGGAATGTTTCTCTAGACAGTGAGGAGAAAGTCCTACTTATAAGTGTGTGGAGACAAGTTATGGGCGGTGAAAACTTAATGCAATTTCTGCGTAAGGGAGGCTGTGGAATCGCCTCACTTTTCGCAGGGGGTCTGCGTAGAAGCCACAGCGAAAGAACGGCTATCCGACCGATGCTTTTCTTCCGATTTGACGGAGACCGGTCTCTTGTGATCTTCCCGTGCTGCCAATAGATCGGACGGCCCAAATTTCTCACCTTGGATTGCGGTGGGCAGCAACTCTTCTCACGCAACTTTGTTGGTTCTGATGTGGCGGGTTGGACTAACCGTTCTTGGACCCGATTTTCCTTACAGATGATCGGTCGTGGCCAGAGTACTTGCTGGAGGGTTCAGATCTATTTCACACCCTCGACAGTGGCCCCGCAAAGTCTGCGAACAGCGTCGGTTTAATCAAGAACCGCAGATTGGGACAAAGCCTTAGATCTGGCACTGTTTCGGGTGATTTTGTGATTATGAGAGGGTACCTCCCAGGTGCGAAACCAGCCACCGTGGGGTCGGATCCTCACTCCGGTCGTGATGGGCGGTCCAGATCGGCTTTTCCGATCATGGAAGTGGGCCACCACGACTCACACGGAGATTGGAGTCACGTGCGGTGAAGAATCCCACCTCGTTCGGGATTTTGAAATCTCGCTGGCGTGATTGGTTCTTGGCAGTTACAGTACGGGGTGGTGTATTCGCACCTTGTACACTCCCACCCGTACATGGGGCCATATAAGTTTAGGGGTAGATCCCCACCGTCCATTGGCCTTTATTGGCTCCCATCAGCGTTTATATCCGAGTAGGATGTGATGTCCGGCCCTAGATGTGTCGCTATGGTGACCGTTCTTATTAGCCTTTGGTTTTGCTGATTCTATGGTTGGAATTGGTTTTGTACGGTCAACTTACGGTGATTATTCTGGATATAAGGTCCTTACATGCTTTGGGTCATGGAACCTATGTGTTTTAGAGTGTAGGGATCTCTAGTGATGGCGTTGTTAGTAATTATCCCTGATATGAGTGTTCTTCATTTGAGGTTCAGACGGTCTCACAGGATTGTACTCAAGTTCCTAAACAATTTCTAATGTTAAGCCTAAATAGTTAGGAGGAGAATATTATCAACCGATTCATTTAAAAGAGGGAAAACATAAAACCTCGTGAACCTTTAATACCCGGGTATCAAACGTTCGGGGCGTTACTAGTGCTGCCTAGCACGTGCTCCTCGACTTCATGAATGCATACTCAGGATATAATCAAATCATCATGCACAAACGCAACAAGTAAAAAATGACTTTTGTCTGCTACTGAATAATGCCCTTCGGGCTTAAAAATGCCGAAGTAACCTACCAGCATCCAGTCAATAAAATGTTCGCTAAGTAGATCGACAACACGATGAAAATCTAAGTCGACGACATGCTCATCAAGAGTACCAAGGTAAGAGACCATGTGGCAAATCTAAAGCAAATGTTCACTATCTTAAAGAAGTATCGAATGAACTTGAACCAAAATAAGTGCGCCTTTAGCATCAGCTTAGGAAAGTCCTTAGGCTTCTTGGTCGACTAAAGAGGGGTAGAAGCCAACCCTAACAAGATATAAGCCCTCTTAGAGATGAGCTCCCCCAGAATGATAAAAGAGATTCAATGCCTAACTAAAAAAGCAGCAGCCTCGAACATATTTGTTTCCAAGACCACGGACAAATGCTTGTCATTCTTCAAGCAATTGAAGGGAAACATGAAGCAGACCTAGACGGATGAGTGTGAGCAAGTGTTTCAACAAGTCAAGGAGTATATGGGGTCTTCTCCACTACTCTCCAAGCCAGAACCAGGGGAGCCGCTACTATTGTACCTAGTGGTGTCAACCACATTGATCGGTTCAGCCTTAATACGCGAGGTGAAAAACATGAAGCTACTAGTTTGTTATGTGAGAAAATCTATGGTCCAAGCCGAGACGCGATACTCATACATAGAGAAGTTAGCGCTAGCACTAATCATGTCATCTTGACATCTCCAACCATACTCCAAGCTCACACTATTGTGGCTCCAACTGATCAACCACTCCACCAAGTTTTCCAAAGACCAGAAGCGTTAGGATGGCTGGCGAAGTGGCCAATTGAGCTCGGTGACTTTGACATCATATACCGACCAAGGGCAATGATCAAGGGACAAGCCCTTGCCAACTTCATTATTGATTTACTTACCTCGTTCCTCAGCAGGAGACAAAAGATGAGTAGGATGTCGGCCTACAAGAATGGACCCTTCACGTGGACGGGTCATTGAACTCCCAGGGAAGCGGGGTAGGACTGATCCTCGTCGCACCTGACTAATCCAATATAGAGTACGCCCTAAGGTTTGGGTTACCAGCTTCTAACAATGAAGCAGAATACGAAGCACTCATTGTCGGTCTCAGATTAGCCAAGGCAATGGAAGCCCGAGCATTGAAAATCTGCAGTGACTCCTAGCTCGTGGTCAACCATGTCACTACGGAATATCAAGAACGAGGAGAGAGAATGATCACCTATCTGTAAAATGCACGGGACTTTCTCAAAGAATTCAACAACTATGAGGTCATCCTAGTTAGTAGGTCAGAAAATTTTAAAGCAGATGCCCTAGCTAAGTTAGTCGTGGCGGTTAACGACGACCTCACTAAGACCGTGGCGATCGAATTTCTACCAGAGCCCAGCATTAACTAGCCAGGACAAAAGGAGACCCTCCGCTAGATGGACCCGATCATACATTATTTATGACAGGGCGAGCTATCTAAGGACAAGTTAAAGACCCGCAAAATCAAAAATTGATCTGCTCAGTACATGATCCTTGGAGGTGTCTTAGACAAAAGTGGGTTCTCATTGTCATATATGAGATGCTTACAATTTGAGTTCTAAGGGAAGTCCATGAAGGTATCTAAGAAAGCCACACGAGCGAGAGATCCCTAGCCTAGAAGGTGATCGACAAGGATATTACCGGTCAACCATCCATGAAGATGCAAAGCAGTACACGAGAAAGTGCGACAAGTGCCAACGCTTCGTTGTAGTGCCACGACAACCACCCAAGAAAATTACCTCAATGAATGGTCCCTGGCCTTCGCGCAGTAGGGGTTCGACATCATAGGACTGTTTCCGATGGGTAATGGATGGACTAAATTTGTCATTGTTGTTGTTGACTACTTCACCAAGTTGACAGAGGTCGAGCCCTTAACAAAGATTATCGAGTAGAAGACCACTGACTTAATCTAGAAGAATATCATTTACAGGTTCGGTATCTCGCACACTATTATTACTGACAACGACGAACAATTTGACAATACTCATTTCCGAGGATTGTGTGAAAATATCAACTTTCGCAATGCCTTCACTTTACCTTGGCACCTCCAAGATAATGGACAAGTGAAAGTTGTCAATAAAATCAAAAAAAAAAAATCCACTTAAAAACCAAGCTCGAATGTTCAAAGGAGCCTGGCTGATGATTTGACACATATTTTATGGGCATATAGAACCATGACCTATATAACGGCTAGGTAAACTCCATTCTCCTTAGCCTATGATGCGGAAGCAGTAATACTAGTTGAGATCGGGATGCCCTCGCGATGAACAGAGTTGTTCAACATGGAAGAAAACAACGCACATCTAATGTTGGATTTAGATCTGATTGAAGAACTAAGGGAAAAGGCACAGCTAAGGGTTTCTTCTTATCAACACAGCACTACAACACAAGGGTAAGAGTGCAAATTTCGAGCAGAGGACTTGGTCCTTCGAGAAATCTTCTAGAAAACCAATGAAGCCGACTCAGGAGCCCTGGGACCAAACTGTGAAGAACCATATAAGGTAGCTAGTATGATCCACCTGGGGACATACTAAGTAGAAGACATACAGGGATTAGCTCTTACCCCATCCACAAAACGCTGAGCACTTAAAAATCTACTATTAATAAGGGAAGACGTGAGGAAAATCTACAACCCATCGACTGCTCACCTCATGAGCAAGCTACCGACTGTCGAATAATTGCTACATGTAAAGCATTCCCTTTATGAAGGAATAAGACTTTTTTTCTACTAACTCCATGACTAAAGTTTACATGCTCGACAATTGGGTCACTAGGTTAAGCCGATTATCTTATCTACTAAGTAATAATGCATGACCATCGACAAATAAAAACGTAAAGCTGGACAAAAAGAATTCCTCTCATTTATAAGGGAGAGTGTTACATAGTTGTCTAAAAAGATATACATTTTCCAAAAAGCCCATCCCTATGGGAGTTTCTCAGCCTCATGAGCAACAACTTCAGAGGCCTCAGTGGAATCGTCATCGACGCACCCTAAGTCGAGATCAGGGTACCGACGCTGAACATCTTCCCGAAAACACTGTAAGCCAGCGTTAAACGTCTCCTCTAGCTCAGTCGCATGATCCTCATATGCCTTAAGCACCTCCATTGTGGCTTCTTCCCTCCCAGGAATCGCGACCTCAACATCTGCTAGCTTGGCCTCTACCTCAACTGCCCGAACTCCTACCTTGGCAAGGCGAGACTCCACATCAGAGGCCCCCGCCTTCACCTCAACCACATGAAGTCAACCTTCTCGCGTTGCTTCACAGCCAGTAGAGAGGACCTAATGGCTTGGTCCTCCCTGGATACCCTTAGGACCTCACGAAGGACCTCGACCTCAACATGGGTCAACACCAGGGCCCTCATAGCCACTTTTAACTTCGCAGTCTTGACCCTAAGCTCGACCTCAACGGACTCAACCCTCCGGGTTTCTTCTTCTAAGCAGCCCCTTAGGTTGGTCAGAATGTGGCGGGCAACAAGAACTCCAATTGCGCTCTGCAAATAGGAAACGGATAGAGGTCAGCAAGTACAAACAAAAGAAAAAGGAAAAAATTTATAAAATAAAAAAATAAAAGGCTCCGATGACATTAACTTGATGTACATCGACACCATGGAGCCAAGAAGGAGATCTGGATGCATGGAAAGAATCGCATTAACCTCCTCCTCGGGCACATGACCATTGCCCCAGTTAGCCAGCACAACCATATGTCATGGGAGAAGCGAATGGACCATTGTCCTCGACATCTTGGCACCCGCAACTCCCTCAGGGGCGGAGCTTTGGTGCTTAAAAGCACCCCCAGCAACAGCCTCCACCCATTCCTCAGCACTGGCAAGAGACGATTCCAAATCTACTACCTCTCTCAAAGGCATGCTTGGGGAAGGAGACCTCTGTGTATCCACAACCGAGGCAGCTTCCCAGAGCATCACAAGAACCGCCATATGGCAACTCTTGTTATAGCATCCCCTCCGCCTGGGTAGTCGGGGGAAGAGTCTCGAGGGCATGCCTTGTCGCCAACCTCTCTATCAGCCTCTCTATCGAGGTCCCCACAACCTCGACCCCAGACGCGCGCCAAGCAAGCACCTAAGAAGCGACCTTCCTAGCAGCAACCTTCGGTTAATCCATCTCTGCCACAAAGTTGAGCCTTAATCTCTTTGCCCGGGGACGATCTGCCATTTCTGCAAAAAAAAAAAAATGTGCAATAGGTAAAACAAACGTGCGTATACTCTTACAAAAGCATTGCAAGGAAAAATATATATCTGATGACCCGGTCGCTGAGAGACCGACCTGCTCCAAGACAGTTGGAGTGATCAACCTCCTACAATCTCGCTGGGTTGCGGGATGCTCTCAAGCAATCCTGACCTAGCAAAGGAGAGCCTCTGAGAGATTAGGTCAAAACCGAGGAAGATCTGCAAAAAAGAGTAATTAGATAAGTTAAAAACTACAAGAAGATAATATATATATATATATATATATATATATATATATATATATATATATATATATATATATATATCTTACAAACATAAAAGCCACAACTCAGGACCCGACCTGGGAAGGAAAACACGGTGAAAACTTGAGCCCGCAGCCTACCCAGCTCTGATGCAGGGGCCTCCCACTCTCCTATAGCAAAGAACCACCTATCCTTCTAGTTCTTATTAGAAAAGGGGTTATTGGTAATAATGGTCTGGCCCTTGATCGTTCAAGAGGAAAAATAATACCAGCCACGAGAGCTCGAGTTGCTCTTGGCCTAGTACAAGTATAAGTACTCGTCTGTAGAGAACTCATAATGGTTAATCCAATGTCATAAGATATAACACCCAAAGATAGCTCGTCACACATTAGGGTGAAATTGCCATGGGGCAAGCCTCAAGCTATGCAGGACCTCTCTCACTTGTGGATGGAAAGGCAGTCGATGGCCGTAGCAGAAGAAAATTAGATAAAGAGGTACCTCCCCCATGAGAGGACAACCTGGTAGTTCTCTAGCTCGAGGTAGCCGCAACCCCACCAAATTGGGGATCCCAAACTCTGACCAGAGGGTTTGTAAATCCTATGGCCATAGCCATGAAATAAAAATATTGGTCAATAAGGCTGCTACATGTGAAGACGAGGAAGCCACATCAACTTGAAGTGGCGAAGCCTCCCCCCCGAGGTCCCATCGCCAGCTATGTCTCCCTCGAAGATGCGGCCAACCTAGAGTCTGTACTATCATGTATGAATTCCCCCATGGAAGGCTACTGAGACAAAAGCAACCCTCAAAATGTCATCGGCAGACATAGCAGAAAGAAGAAGAGGGACAGACACAGAAGAGACGTATCGGAAAGATCAAATCTCTGAACAAGCTGAAGAGAGGATGGAGAACTAGGATAGAGGAAGAAGGAAACAGATCGGCATAGCTCGGACTTCGTTAGACTAGTAGGTTGACAATGAAGGGAAAGCCTCTATTTTTAAGCATCCCAAGGGATAATGCCTTTAATGGTAACAGCATTCATGAAGGCATGAAGGGATGTCTCGATCCATGATCTTCACCACGTTACAACATGGGGTTCACCCCAGAGAAGTATTAATGAAGCAAAGATAAGTGCCCGCCTATGAGTCGTCTGAAGACGAAACAGCGCTCGTCACTTTGTGTATTACTCCTCGTATGACAAAACTATCATAATATCTTTTTTATTCCTACAACAAGCGTCTTCCTTTTCGATTTTCGCTCTCATCGCTAGGCGATAAAATTGGGAAAGACAGACAAACCAAGCTAACCACTCACAGTTAAAATTTCAAATTCCTACAATCATACATCAGTTTAAATCCTTAGTTTTCGAACTCATGGACATGGAACTTGGAAGTATGGGGCAACTGTTATGGGGAAAATCGAACTGACCATCCATATGAGACACGTGGCAAAGAACTGGTAAGGCAACCTCCCCGAGTCACCAATGTATCTACTAACGGAGAAGCCGAGCTGGGCTCCAATGAAGTACCCATTTGTCAAACTAAACTGGTCAATCTCAGAGCTCGGCAATAAGATTCATTAACCGACCTGATCATCTCAACCAAACTATCTAACTGACATCGATCTCAAAAACTGGCATCGATCTCGAAACAAAAATATCTAAAGAGAATCTTACATCGTATTAGGGCAAGATCATTCCAACAAGATCCTAGTCAAAATCACACTAAACGATGTAAAATTAGAAATGTTCTCAAGAGCATATTCATACTCCATTACAGGCTCCTCCAGTGCATCTAACAAATCTACTAAGATACACAGACGGTCTTAAAAACCTATAAATATATTGCCTTGCTTTAGGTAAAAGGTAAGTACAAGAATCTTAGTTCTAGTCATATCTACTCTAAGTTGGTTAACTTAATTTAGGCATTGGAAGGTCCTCTGCCACTATTAGCACTCTCATTGTCAATTTATCTTTACAAGTGCAGGTACCCATTAACCTAAAGCTGGAGCTGTGGGTTCAACCATATTCTAGTGATGAATATTCCAGCGATAACACTATAGAATATAGTGGGCATTTCCCTTCATGACACACCGTGGAATATCGCACCATGATGGTAATATAAGATGTTAGGTGTTCCCTTGTTCAATGTTATGTTGACAGTTGATAAATTGGGTTTGGAAGCTATCCATTCGAATCTTTCAATGGGATGGATGGGATATTCTTATAATGTACTATTTGTGCAATTGCCCATACACTATGGTTTTCATCCAATGCACAGTTTACATCAGCCGCACATTCAAACTTGTAGGGCCAACATGGATGGGCCAAGAGGGTTCAGCTAAGAAAGTTGAATAAGAGTCCGTTCTGGGCCGTATTGGGCCCAGTAGGCCATAGGCCCCGGCCAGGCCTAAAATTTTATTAAAAGCCCTGGCTTAGGTTGTGTCTAGGACTCCAGCCTGGCCCACCCATTTGGTGTTTCAAATGCATTTATGTTATATGAGTTTTGCAATGACCGTGTTCGTTTCAAAAAGCTTGGATACTTTCATTGTGATGGATGATACGTAGGCACTTTAGAGATTACTTAGAAAATGCATACAATAAAACAAGTTAAACTGTCCAAAGTATAGTGCCTATTTAATGGTCCAAATTTAATCTTTGATCAAATAACTGCCTCACCTATTACCCAGGCTCACCTAATCCGCTCCCCGTGAACATGCCACATCCTAAAAATTATAATTATAGAAACACACTCATCAAGTGAGCCACACACGTACGTTGAATTTGGACCGTCAGACTTCTGTTTCTAATTCCCATGATTTGACCTGCCTAAGGAGTGAGCCGGCCTGACTTTTGGACCTTATCAATATGGCCTATGATTTGTAAGGCCATAAATCGAGTTATATATGCCAATTGTGCAATCTGTAAGTGCACGTGCGTCATCTGTCACATTTTTCCAGATTATCAACATCTCTCTGCTTACCTATGACTGAATGATCACATGCGTTCAAATGCATATTAGTTATCATCAGTTTTAGTATTGGGGCCCACCATGATCTGTGAGTGCCATCCAACGCGTCTATTAGATGACCTCCACAATGTTAGGTCGGCCAACCATGATGAGCCATCCAACGCGTCCATTAGATGACCTCCACAATGTTAGGTAAGCCCACCATGATGACCTGGTCCATTAGAGGACCACTGGGGACTTCGGAGGCGTAACCGTGAGAATGGGAAGGGGGAAATCGGGCCATTGAAAGTTGGCTGTAGAGTGTGTGATCCACCATGTTGTTTCCACGCTTCATCCAACCCAGCCTCGTAGAGAGCAAGGCCTTTTATAGCCCAACTAAGGCTAGGGCCAAGGGTCAAACCTGGCCAGCCAGATCCATTGCCAACACCGTTACATAGTGTTGTCAATTGGGTATCCGAACGCATATTACTCAATGGCGACCAGATTTTAACAGGTCGGGCTCAAAGTAAATAGAAATCAGGATAGACTCGAGTCTCACTTTTTTGGATCTGGTTAAAATCAGGGTGGGCCAGATTAAGTGGGTCTACTTAGTTTCAATATTAATATTATACACATTAAATATATATTGATTATGTTAAAGTCCTTTTGAGATACATTGATACCTCATTCTCTAACAGCTCGAGCTTTTAGAGAAAGTGATTGTTTGACATGATATCAAAGTAGAGTAGTAAAAATGCATCCCTAATATATTTTCCCATAGAGGTATAGGTGTGAGGAAAATCAAGCCCAACCTATTTATGGTGTAAGTATCTCCATCCTTGCCCAATATGTCAATCATAAGTTTAAAAAATAAACATTAACTTGAAACCTAGTCTAGTCGAAGCTCAAACATCAGATGAATTCTCAAAAACTCATACAAATGTTTCAATAAAAATATTTAATATTTTGGAAGTATAAATTATACATAAATAATGTGGAGTGGTGATAATTTAGTCAGGTTTTATAGAGTTTTGCCAAGTTTTAGAGTTGAGTTTTTCTCGAGATCCTTTTTTTTTTTTTTTTGTAACAAGTCATTGCCAGATCTAGTCTCTCTCTTGAGTAATCAGACTTTTGACCCGGGCTACTCAAGCCAAGTTTCTTTGAGTTTCTAAACTATGGGTTCCACGGCCATTCTCCACGCCAGATCCAAAGCCTATGATCGGAGTTAGAGATGCAGTCCCCTAACTGAAAAGCCAATGAAAATGTAACAAACCCATGTTAAAATGTAAAAAGGAAAAGCATTTATACAATCTTGAAATAATATGCTTTAATCGTTAAAACATGTTTGACAAGGGTGCCGATGGGCCAACAGGCTGGGAGGGTGAGCCCAACTGTCCTTTGCACTTGTCTTGGGCCTATTTAGCTTGACCCGAGAGATGCTATGGCCTTATATGCATGCTGGGCCTGGGCTTAAGGCATTTAGCCCAACCCAGTGTGGTCTAGCCAGCTTTATATGCACATGTTCTGCATCCTATAAATGTGTGCCATTCCAATCCTCCGTTGGGTTGAATGTGGTTCATTCGTTTCTTTTCACCGGTGTGACTATCTCATTGCACATTTCTAGCTCACTTCATCAACAGATTGACTAGGAACAACATTCAAAAGAGAAATAGGGATTTTATCAATTTCATCTACCTGTTAAGGTTGCATCTTGAGCATTGATGTTGATGATCATTGGTCTTTTGTAAACAAGTTATTGTTACCATAATTAACTATACACTTACCTTAAGCATACATGAGAACATGGGTTAAAGGAGAGGGGTTTTTATGTTCTCCTTGGGAACTTGAGTTTGGGCACAGCTATTACTAGTGAAGGGAGAGTTGTGTTCTATGGAACATAGTACCATATTAGTCAATGACCACATAGCAGGTTACAAATCTATGGTTATCCTGTGTTAATAGACCAATGGCATGTCAAGATGGAAAGTCTCCACCATCTGGCTCTATCGTGAGTTGGTGCCTTTACCAAACCACACATGAAAGTGTGAATAGTCTACAGATGTGAGATCATATTGTTAGACCAGTTAGAGATACTTGCATGGGAAGATAAATTACTTTAGTCTCTAGATCAAAAGACTCATCACAGAGTCCAAATCAACTTATGTATATACTATTTTTTACTAATCCTTAAACTTAAGGTTGTATTAAGGATGTATGGGAAGTTTAAGTTCCTAGTATAATAAACTTCTACTCCCTATACGAAGCCGATTTTTAGTGGATCATCTGAGGGTCTAGTTTGATACATGCATTAGTATATGATTTAGGTCCATATATTCCAACAAGGGAAAAATTAGTTAACTAGGAATACTATTATGGCTTAAATCTGATATATTGGACTATTTATCAAGTAGTTGTTCTCCTGGGCCTAGCACTCGAAAGGTTTCAAATGATTTTTTACAAATGCATTCAAATCTTGCTCTTTTGTAACAGGTAAAATATTTTAATCTCACTTGATGGCAGTTCCACTAGTTGAGATCTTGTGGCCCATTACCTAGTTTGCACCAAAATTGAATCAAGATTGGATGGTTATGGACGATGAATGAATGGGTTCAATTTGGATACATGTTTTAAGGTAAGTTTAGTAGAAAATCATATTGGTCTCTTCTTAAAACCCTTGCTCCTTATAAATAGTTCCTGTCTCAAAGAAATTACAAGAGAAACTCCCTCCCTCTCTCCTGGGACAGTTATCCACATTTACCTGCTCTCATTGTTTTCCTTCATTAAGATAGATGGGGGACAGATTTTTTCATTTGGAGGATCAACATCAATATGGTGTATTAACTCTCATTATTTTCCTTCATTTAAGATAGATGGGGGAGAGATTTTTTAATTAGGAGGATCGGCATCATTACGTCAACAATTTTGTACTATCTTCAAAATATGTCATTCTAGTTGGAGTTTTTTCTTCTTTTTTTTCTTTTTTTTTTGGTTTTATAGAAACTTGACAAAACCTAGTCAAGGATCCGTACGTTAATGGCCCATTGCCTACCCCCGTGCTTGGTAAGTTGGGTTTCTCTTGCAATAGAGAGAGAGAGAGAGAGAGAGAGAGAGAGAGAGAGAGATCTTGGTTTTTAAACCATGGGGGAAAAAAAATTAATCTGAACCATCCCTTCGTAAAGATGAGACTTATTAAAATCTGAACCACCATTCACGTGGTTACCCCCACCTGAGGTTTTGCACGGCATGCTCATATTTTCCGTCCTAACAAGTGGAGCCCGTGGCTTACATCCCAATGTAGATGGACCATGCTCCAACACTCACACATTGGTGGTGGGTGGATCCTAACCACCAATATTACCCTTTTTTAAAGTGAATGTGAACCATTGCAGTATCTCTCTTCTTCACAACCCACAAATTGAGTACTGAGGAGATTTTTACAGTCCAGCCAGGATGGTCTGGATTACTGAACCATGGGCCCTACTCAGCGGAACTGAAAACACATGCATACCATTTAAAGACCTCAATCCTATAATTCCTCTAAATTTGTAGCTTGTAACCATCAAACAATGCAGTGCACAATCATGAAGAATAAAATGGTGTGTCATAGAGGGTGATTTAAGTGTAGGCTCAAATACAAAGCTTCATATAAAAATGTAAAATCCAACAAAATGAATATAAGTTTAAAAGATAACCAAAAAAAAAAAAAAGGTCTAGCTAAACAGACTTCCCAACACAGCCACTTTTATACAAGTGTTTGCTCATCTAACTGTGGTTTGTATTTTCAGAGTACTGAAATCGACAATATCACATCTGTATCTACTGCAATTTAAAATTTTAGCAAATAAAATCATGAGAAAAATATTGATACTGTAGCAGGGTGTGATTATCAATACTCGGGCACATGTCCATCGTACATGTCATGCATGCAACTTAATCCAAACTATCCAAATACAGAGATGCACAGAAAATATTTCACCAACTTAAACAGATGATGTTGATTGAGCAATTGGTAGACATCTAATGGATTATTAAAATGAAAAATAGTTACCTGTTGGAAAGTAAGTCCATTAATCAGAAGCTAGGATTATCCAATCACTCTATGCCCCACATACAGCTATGATTAGGACACCTAAGGTACAATACAACTGTGCAATGCATACAACTGGTGAATGTGCATCGCTCGGCCAGCACATCAAGTAACTCCAAACAGCATACACCTAGTTACAGAAAAAAGAACAAAAACAAACAAGAGCATAATTTCTGACCAAATAAGAAGAATTCATTACCAGAATTTCTCGACCATATTATCACCTGATTCAACCTCATCGCGCATGATTACTGTACAATTTTTTGCTCGATTATATACTATCTTCGCTGCTCTTCCAGCTAATAAAACCAAAGGCTCCGCCAAAAGCTCATCTGTTTTATCAATACACATCCATGAATATTACTACCTCTATATACTGAAATCCCCTGTCAGAACAGACCACTTCAACTGCAAGAAAGTCATCACCCCTCCATTTCTCTCCTAATTGAACTGTCATCGACTGCCCTTCTTCCCCGGAAAAGGGCTCTAACAATGGGAACAAGAATTATCAATGCTATCTCAAAGTGTTCAGAGCTATTGGTCCTTATGGAAACCTGGCCCATTCTCCTACTGTTCAAATTCACATTAACAGACATTTTCGTACCACGCCTGGGACGGAAGTCCGACTGAATACTTCCCCCAAGAACTGTCTCGTTATCAAAGGTGAGAACCGTCATGGCTAGGCCGATTTTATCATCCCTCACTGGGTAATCTTTCCCTCTCAACGTCGCTTCTAAGCTCCCCCCATAAGCTGCTTTACTGTTGCCTCCAATACGGCCCGCGTTCAAGACAATCTTCAACCTTTCGCCAACTGAAACAGAGTCTTCTAGCTTCGCTCCAATAAAATACTTGTTCCCAAATGAAGTCAGGGAAAATCCACATCCCGTCATGTTGTGCTTCAAGTTCCTAAGTTTCGTATCTCCTCGAACGGAACAAACCAGATCTCTGCCTGAAGTTTGAATGTCAACGCCGGCATAGACAGAAGGTCCTTCCTGATTCATATATGCAGCTGCACACTCGGATTGAATCCTGAAATCATGCTTGTCCTTGCTCATCTGTCCCACAACAGAAGCATGAAGATTCTGTTTCACATCTACAGAAGTCTCCAAGTTAATCCCATCAAACCCGACATCGTGATCCCAACCTTGAGAATCCAGAACGGGCCTCGCAAGCCATCTGTCATTACTTAAAAGACAGCGGTACCTGTATACGGGAAAATCAGAATCAAAACTTAGTGGAATGGTCATATCAGGCAATGGCACAGCTTCTGGAGATGTTTCATTTTCATAATTATCGTCATTTGGTGATAATTCATCTTTGGAAAGCATGCTATTTCTGCGTCTCCTAAGCTCCTCTTTCAACTGCTTCTTCAGATACAGGGTCTCACGGTAGTCCAGTTCATCGAGATAATCGTTCTTCTGAGCATTAGTCAATCTTTCAAATTGGGCTTTTGTAAGAATGCGGATGGGAGGCAACTGATCATAGTCATCATCATCATCCGTGTCTAAGATCTCATCCACATCACCATCTGAACCGCTCAAGGTAAACAAAGAACGGGGCTGGAGAAGAGATGAAAGGAGATGTGGCAGTGAAGGCAGCCGGGTACCAGTTTGCCCGATGTGAATGCTGTCCTGAAATTTCAAAAGAGCATTTGCATCTCCTAAGACTTTCGTAGATGCACATAACAGCATGAACTGAGACCACCAAACTTGGCCATTTGGGAGAACTTTTTCTCCTTTCATATTAGTTTTACATGAAGAGTGATTCTCTACTAGTAGGATGGGATTCTCAAGTCGTGTATCTGATACTGCCTGGTGTATGTAATGTTGCACCAGATTCGTGCACCGAGTTACAAACCCTTCGTAGCTGACTGGATAACCATCAGATCCCTCTGGAAGAGCTGAAGAACAATGGGTCATGACAAGGATGGTGTTAAACCAGATTGCAGAACCAAGAACATCTGTTATAAGCTTCAGTAGTGGGAAATCACTGTAACCCATGTTGATGACATCAAGGCGTTCGAAATACAAAACAATATCTGGGGGCGATTTTTTTATGTACCTCTTCACCAAGAGCATCATCTTCCTGTTCTGACGTTGATTACTGCATGAAGGTAGAAGACCTGGTGTATCAATGAATATGATTTTGATTCCGCTGACAGTCCCCACAACTTCTTGAATATGTTTGGTGGCAGGTCGGAACGCATCAGTCGCTGCCTTTGATTGATCAAAAATTGAATTTATAGTTGCACTCTTGCCCACACCTGTTTTCCCTAGGACAAGAATCTTAAAAGAAAAATCCAAGTCAGCTTGGCCATCTCCCTCTTGTGCTGAAGCTATTGCTCTAGCTTTATCAGTCTTATGTCCAACTCTTTTAACATCTGATTCCCCTGCTCGTATTAGGCTTGCTAGCTGTAACCGGTATAGGACCTGTGCAACGACAAGATTTTCCAATGACAGCCCGAGCCGGCGGACAAGGCGTAAGAACTTGATTTGGAGTGCCTCGATTTTAGCCAATGGGCCACCCTTTTTATCATCAGAAATGTTTTGGTATTGACAAGAATCTTCGACTACAACAGACTGCGGAGGGGGCAGAGATTCATTCATCTGATTATCAGAATAACGGGAAGAAGTACCAGCAGGTGCTGGTGCTGATATACTAGCCCTAGCTGGTGAACCTGAAAACAACATTATGCAGAACCGCATCAAACAGAAGTGACTAGTGTCAACAAGCAGTGTGAAGCTTAATTCAACACCAAAAACGAAGCTTTTCAACTGGTCAGATTTGCCGAACATTTAACATGGCTGATGCTACCTACCAAATGTATCAGATTTACAATCAAACCAACACTAAGCCATGCATGGCAAAAATCATTTTTTGATCACAAGCATGTGATTAAACAATAGTGGACAGGTAGAAGAACAATATGCAGGAATTTAAATTTTCTTAATTGGAGGGAGTTATAATTTTTAACTTTGATTGTAGGAAAATTCATCCATGTATAAAGGATATTTTGTAAGAATCTCTTGCATCTACAGTGAACAACTTGACTGATATTTGACTGACAAGTTTGAGGTGACCTCTAACTCTGGTTGTAGGATATCTACAATTTGGAGTTTAGACAACTGAAAATTTATTGTAGTTCTGCTGGTAGAGAACAATAACTTGGACTGAGAAATGTTTGCCGGTCACTGCAAAGAAAAAAAAGCTAGCTATGAAAGAGGCAAAGGTCTGACACGGAGTGCTACTCTGGATGCTTTAGAGAGGGAATACCATCTTGCATCACCCAAAAGATAACAAAAAGAGACAAACGTTTTAAAAAAATTCCAAATCTCATTAATTTAAAATAAGAATCTCCATGGTTCTTCATCTTGTTTCGACGCCTTTTGATGGCATTTAGCAAATAGCTTTTCACCTATTAGAGGACTGGTAAATGATGATGTAAACATTATCAATCCTTTACTTAAAGCAGTCCATTCTGCTTTGTTTGAATATTTTACGACCAAGGACCAGAAAGATAAAATGACATTTTTGTCCCTACAGCTTGGTGGACTTAAAAATTGGCAGTCGACCTAAACATATTGCCAATATACCCCTACTTATAGGTGCGTACCTCAAGACGCTCGTCCACCATTAACTTTTTCAATAAACAAGGTGGTTATGGAGAGGTTTGGGACAATACATCCCAATGTATTGGGAATGTTGCCGTTGGACCTGGATCCTGTTTCAAGGATCTAAACTGGTTATACGATAGGCCTCACCATGGATGGGGTATGTCCTAAAAAGAAACTCTCAGCTTGAAATATTTCAACACTAAAATCATTTAGCTCTTTTCCTTTGACCACCTTCAACCATTACTTTTCTGGCCATCAATAAATCTCAAAAGTAGAAGATTTTTTATTATCACCTATCCATGATGAGGCCTATCATATAAACAGTTTGGACATCTGCAAATGACCCTGATCCAACTGTTACAGTTCCCATGCAAGAAATAGGAATTCAGGTCCTGTATGGTAGCAAACCTTAGTTTGTTTTTGAGAAATAACAAAATTTTATTGAGAAAACCCAACTTAGCAAGGCTAAGATGGGATATTACAACCCTAATAAGGACAGGCCCTAATAAACATCCACCTCCTTTAGGTCGGAGATCCAATTAGCTACAAGATCTTAGCCTTTCTAACAACCCCATACATGAAATTGCTCCTATAATCGAAGCACCAGCTGTTCCGTCTTCCCAAATGGCCCAAAAAACCCCCACCAAAACCATCCTCCAAACCACCTTTCCTTCCTTTCCGACCCCGACCACCCCAATATGAACGCCTCAATAGTTTCCAGCACAATCCAAAAGCATATGTAAGAGGGAGAAGAAACTCTCCCACACTTTCATAGCAAAATAACAATGAACGAAGAGATGCTCAACAGATTTAGCATTGTTCAGACGCATAATGCATATGTTGGGGATGGTCATAGCTCTTTTAAGGAGTATGTCACACCTTTTCTTTTTCTTTTTCTTTTTTTTTTTCTTCGTCTTCTTTTTTTTAGAGAGAGAGAGAGAGAGAGAGAGAACAACAATCTATTAAAAAGCACACCAAAAAGCACAAACTCCTCAAAAAAAAAAAAGAGGAGATTGACAGAACTACCTACCTTTACATAAGAAGGCCAACCCAACACATTACATTTAATTTCCCTATCGTCTGGGAGCTTGTAAATAGAGGTAAATGGGAAATGTAATTGGAGGTAAATGAATTGAGAGTAAATGGTTTAGTCGGTTGTGTTTGGATGGTAGAAAATGAAATGCATTTGAAATCCAAATATTCTATTTAGATGGGAGCATTTGAAATTCGCAATATATTCACAGGAATATATGTGATATCTCAAATCTACTTTAATGTCCCAACTTAGTGTACATATGTGATATTTAATAGAATGATTGTAATAAGCCCATTGAAATATTTACTTCAACAAAAAATGAGTAAATTTTGAGCCTCGAGTAGAACACAAACGCAAGGATCACAAACAAGCAACCTACCAACGTTTTTTAACCGTCCATTTAGATGGCCAACCTTTGGACAGTTTGGACCATTCTTTTGGTGTATTTTAGTGATGTATCCAATAATTGGATTGTTTTGGAGTATCATTAACATACCACATGTATGACGGGCATGTGCATAGCTACACCTTTGTTTACTCGTGCGACTCTCGAATGGAGCTCAAAAAGGCAATTCATCCCATTTACTTCCAATTTCCAAATCTTCTCTCATAGAGAGGATTTCATTTACATGCTCATTTACTCCCATTTCATTTCATTTCATTTCATTTACATGCATTTAGTCCCATCCAAACACACGTCAAATGCCATTTACCTCCATTTACTCGCAATTCCACCCATTTACCTCTATTTACTTCTATCCAAACGGCCCCTAATAACATTATGAGACGAACCTACAAGCGGGAAAAAGAATTTTATTCTATTTTTTTATTTTTTATTTTAAGGAAAAACCAGCTACAACCCCAGAAAAACTGGAATATCAAAATCCTTTACATCATTCAGTAAGGAAGCCCACTCGTAGACAAAACTTTTAACCACAGACAGGACCACCTCCTCTAACCAAGAGATATTATAGAAGTAACGATTGTTCCACTAAAACCAAATAGCCCACAACACGGCCAAGTGGACAAGGAACTAAATCAGCCTAAGGTGCTTAACCGTACACCCGCCAATGCCATGCCATGCCCAAAGAAGCTTGGAAGAGGATCCCAGCATGACCCGCGTCATGTAGAAGTGGCCAAGGAAGTGTGACCACACTTTAGAGGTCAAAGAACAATGTATAAAAAGGTGGTCAATTGATTCCGCCTCTTGCTTGCAATGGGAGCACATATTGGGGATGAACATGCCCCTTTTTTAAAGATTGTCAATCGTTAAGACCTTTTCTCTACCTACTAACCAGGTAAAGGCAACATAGAACCATAGAACCAGAAGTGGCAAGAGTGATCGTTTCGATGAGTCGGCCCGTCTGTCCGAATCAAACTATAGAAGGAACAAAGCGAGAAACGGTTGGAACTATAAGCAATTACATAGCAACAAATCCCTCTCCCTGGGAGATGGAGTTGGGACGCATTTCAAACGGTCTAAGAGTAGCAAAAAGTCCATCTTCGAATCCACAAGATGCCTTCTGCAAGGGGAGCAATGGTCTAAAGGGCCACAATGCATATGGAGGCCGTTAGGGTTGTACATCGAGCCGAATCGAGTCAAGGTGGAACAAGCTTGGCTTGACTCTTCCGTGCTCTCCTCGAGCTCGAGCTCGCCCTCAAGCTTTCCATTAGAGCTTGGCTTGTCTGTCAAACCTTTCGAGGTAAGCTCGAGGCAAGCTAGTGGATCAAGTCAACGTAAGCGTACTCCCAACCCAACCCAGCCCCAACCTAAACCCCAAATCAAAAATTCAAAACCCCGAATCTCAATTTTGGGATTTGGGTTTTTTCTATTTTCGAACAATTACATAAATTTATTAAAAAAAATAAAATAATAACAATAATAATAATAATAATAATAATAATAATAATAATAAATCAACGAGGAGATATAGATAGAGGTATCTTGTTGTTGAGAGAGAGAGAGAGAGCTTGGGCAAATGGCCGAGTGTGGGCCGTACGGCTAAGACGAGCCGAGCAGACGCTGTGTTAAGCTCGATTGAGTGGCTAAGTGGGGAGAGGATAAGAAAAGAGAGAGAGAGAGAGAGAGAGAGAGAGAGAGGAGCTCGAGCGCGGCGAGTTGGGTCAGGAAAGAAATATGTAAGAAAGTGATGGGTAAGATAGGGTTTTTTAATTTTTAAATATAATATAATATATATATATATATATATATATATATATATATATATTATATTCGAGCCGAGTTCGAGTCAAGTTCCACTCTGCTAGACCTCGGCTCGGTTTCAAAACGAGTTGGATCATATGAAGCTTGGCTTGCCTCAATTCAACGTTCAATCCGAGTCAAACTGAGCTAGTTCGAGCCAAGCAGGGCGAGCTTTTCAAGCTAGCTTGGCTCATGTACAACTCTAGCGGTCACTCACCTTGATGTCCCTAGACAGAGCTAAGAGGGCTAGTCTTGGGAAAGCTTGGGCAAGGGAAGAATCCCCGCACCAAGAATCCTCCCAAAAAACTCTAAAGCCATCCCCTATTGAGAAAGAGATTCCTTTCTTGAAGATCGGCACAATCGAAGATATCGCCTTCCAAATGTAGGAAGCTCTATAGAGAGAGGAATCTTTCACCTCCCATCCCCCTTTCTTGAGACCGTATTTGCCTGCAACCACCTCGCGCCAAAGGCTTTCTTCCTAGAAGGCAAAGCGCCACAACCATTTGCCCAAAAGGGCTATGTTCATGCCACAAAGATCCTTCAATGCAGCATGTGAGAATGCTTTTGGACCTGCTATCCAACAAAAGACTACACTCTAGTAGTCAACTAGAAATTACCAATCGGTTTTTTAAAATAAATTTTTTAAGAAATTACAATTGGAGATAAAAAAAATGGCGGCTTTCACATTATAGTATTTTCTTCTTCTTTTCTTTTTCTTTTTAACCTTAGAATGACACATGTAATGTGAATAGTGACCAAAATGTTAACAGCAGATTCAAAAATGAAGAATAACAACGGTAGTATAGATCATCCAATGGTCCTTTTGAATTACAAATCATTTACGGTATATACATATGTAAGGAGAAAGTGGGAAAATGCCATGAGTTTAAAAGAATATCACCTTAAATTCGTGAGTGGTGGCATCCAAACATTTTTCTTAAATCATAAACTGCAATGATGTTTTCAACACCCCAACTAATGGTAGATGGAGTTTGTTTATGAAAGCCACCAATGCTAGTGCAAATGGTATTCCAAATTGAGACAATGTTCCCAAGGTGATTTTGGGAAAATTAGAGGAAATCCAATTCTAAGAGGATACGTGGTACCAGTGTTCGAAATATCGGTATTGCATTACGTATTGCATCCTTGGGATACAGATACGTATCGGTTATCGCACAGGATATATTGTTTATATCGGGTAATTTATCGCACTTTTTGGGAAACATTGGGAAAATGGTTCAATTTTTCAATGAAACCTCAGGGACTGTTAAAAAAAAAAAAAAAAAAAAAAAACCTCAATACACACTTTTAAATCATAACATCTAAAAAAAGAAGTGCACATAATAAGTTTCGTTTGTATAGCGTCCTAAGCTATGCGTTGTCTGACTTAACTAATGCAACTATATCCATGTTGAATACATAACATTTAGAGTGTATGTGATGATCATTTCATCAAACGCTCCTAAATATTTTGAAATTAGTCTCAATTGATAGCTAGTTGAAGGGAAATTTTGAAAAAATATATATATTTTTTATATAATATTTTATTAATTTTTACTTCAAAATTATTTTTATTTTCTAAAAATTGACAAGGACTTAACAAATCAGTAGGTCAACCCTCATACATGCTTGATTTCATGTTTGAAGTGCAGCATTGCAAGCAATTTGGGAGAAATTGTGGAAATTTTGAATTTTCCCCAAATCAGACCGCCTACACTCAAATGTCGAAATTAGAGTATTGGATGATCATTTCATCAAATACTTCGAAATTAGTCTTAATTGATAGCTGATTGAAGGAAAATTTCGAAAAAAAAAATAAAAATGGAGAACATGAAGAACCAATGGATATCGAAATCAAAGCTCCAACTCCATGATTTTTCATACAAAACATGAAGACCCAATGGATTTATAACCATTTGACACCGATTTAACATAATTTCAAAAAAAAAAAAAAAAAAAAAGATCGAAAATTGAAAATTGAAAATGCTCACTGGATCAAACATGTAGGATATATCGGCACTACTCGTGTGTTTTGTATCGCACACGTAGAATACAAGATATATAGTGGGACATATCGGCCAATATTATCGATATCTAAAACATTGTGTGGTACAACAACAATGCTTTTTGCATTATCCATGCACGACTGTACCAGGAGAAAGAGATTACAGTTTGCTCAATTTTATAATAGGATTGGAAATCTTCTAGTTTGATTGTTGATATTTAGAAGGCCTTCAATGATGAAGATACCAAACAACTCATCGGCCTTATAGAGTTCTTGAATAGGTGTCATTTAAGATTAGGTGAGGGGGACCAAAGAGATAGTTTATAACAGGCTAGGGCAAGGTTCTTGGTTGTTTATAATAGGCTAGGGCAAGGTTCTTGGTTGATGTGGCTCAAAATCTTCCAAGGATGTAAGTGTAACGCATCAAATTGTAGATTTTTGAGGCATGGATCATATTTTCTGTTTAGACTATTCCTCATCATCTCTGGTTGTAATTTCAGCTCTTTAAGATTTCTTTCAATGAACTTTTTCTCAAGAATTATTTTTTAAACAAATACGCAAATAAGGAAGTGGATGAGAATATAAAGAGAGCATTACGATGCTGTTTAAACAAAAATAAGTTTCTAAATGACAAAAAATATCAATATTTCTTAACTCTTGTAAGCAGAGGTTCATTGTCTTCCTAAAAGGCTCTAATTAACTAACCAAGCTACCAAGGGCCCCATAGAGAGGTTCCTTGGTATATGTTGTTTGCAAATAAAGTGCTGTTGGTCAATGAACTAGAGAGGGCACAAAGTTATGATCAAATCTAAGAAAAAAATTACAATATATAGATTTGATTTTGATCCATTAGTAACACAGGGAACATACCTTCCACAATTTTCCAAATCTCAATAGCATGGACAGCTTGTAGATTCACCTTTTGAGCTCTCCAAATTTCATCCAATCCATATGCAAGAGAAATATAAAGCAATATAGAAGCTTATTGGCCAGGCACATCCCTCATGCGGTGGGGTGGTCTGTCATACCAATTCTCATATGCAATCATGCATCCAAAACCTTTGTGATGTCTTCCACTTCTACTTCATTCTAGAAACACGTCCTAAGTTCGTGTTCATTGCTCATGGTTGAACTTGATTCAATCCTTCAATCTGATTAGCCTCCTCCATCCAGTGCATTGTGAGAGTAAGAGAGAATGATTTAAGCTCCAGCAGCTTCTTTTTAAGATCCTTAATTGGCTTTTAGTGCAGTCTTCCATCTTTTATGCATAAAAGCATAGGTATTTGCCTGTTACACTCTTCAATCATACATCAGTGGTCTTCACTATAATGTAACCCACTGCTTTCCAGACAAAAAGGTCACTAGACACCAAATCATATGTGGGAACACAGAATTACAGATGGCATTTGCCCATCCTACAAAATATGAATGCAAGTGCCTTCCACTTTCAACTTATCTTGTTGGCCCATTCTTGCCACACCATATTCAAATTACAATCGCAGTTAATCAGTAATTTGCACACCTCGTCTTCATACTGAACATTTGTATGGAAGATATTGATCTGCAACCAATCTTCCTCTTCTTCCTGTAGGTGCTGTCTGAATTCTTCTCATCACTAGTATGACTTGTTCAAGGCCTTCGAGTATGTCTACTTCTATTTCTTCACATTGTTCCTCTTCTAGTTCCACTTCATTTGAATTCTCTTCACAGTAGCTAATACAATTGGTAGGACATGCATTTGTGAAATGACCTACTCCCCACACTTCAAACAAGAGACATTGCTATTGTGTCTTCTCGTTGTAGTACTTGTGTCACCTTTCCCTTGAGCCCATTACTTTGGATGGGGGAAATGAAATACTGGTTGCTACAGTGTCATTTCTAAGAGTGTTCTGGTTGCTACAACAACAGACATTCCTATTATCTCGAAGAGAAAAACTGCATGTGGTGGAGATGTTTGTGGTACAGATAATGGTGCTGGCCATTGAGTACCCCTGGCCTTGGAAATTGTTGTCTGGTGGCTGTATTATTCATTTGCTCTTTGGATTCTTTGATTTGATGAGCCTCACCCATGCTGTAGTGTATAACGGTTGGCAACTCCCAGTGAATCTCTCGCCGTAGCTCATCACAGTAATAAGCCACTGCCTGACATTCATTCTCAAAAGCTTCACATCAAACCATCAAATCATAGTATTTATATGTGCATGCCTATGTTTAGGTTTCTTTGACATATGACATAAGACCTCGAAAGTGGCCTCTTCATGGTCAAGAGGAAGGAACCTCTCTTTCAACTCGAGTCTCATCTCCTCCTAGGTACTCACAGGAGGATGCCCACCATGTGGTAGGTGTGCTTCCGAATGGCACCGCCAGTTTCATGCAGAATCCTTCAATTTCAACTTGGACAATCATCTCTTCATCTCATCCTTGGTGGCATAGCACTCAAAATAGTCCTCAAAGGGCTAAATTGAATGCAATATTTACAAAAACTACATTTCTCTAAAAATCCAGTCCCTCGCGATCTTAGTTTCATATATCTCTGTTAAGCAAGGTTCAGTTTTTGTTTGTTCGGATGTCTCAACTAAAATCAGATTTCTCATCTCCTATGTCCAGAGTAGTGCATGGGTCAAAAAGAGAGGTATTAAATACCAAAAATTTCTGTAGTATGTTTGGGTTTTTAGTTTATACAAGTGGGCCCATGATTCAGTTATTCAAATTGCTGATGTGGTAGGAGGCTGGGAGCTACTGTAGATGGTCCATGAGACAAACAGACTCTGGAATCTTATGATCATAGCCATAAAACATGTGGCCATTATTCATTAGATGTGGACCGTGGTTGTTTTCCCTTGCAATCTATTTGTTAGCCACCACATAGAGGGGGGCTAAGATTTTCCTCAGGGGAGATATTTGACATATATGGCATCCATTTTGACCCATAGCATCTACAATTGGTTACTGAAACAAGGACCCTTTTGTACAAACTGTGTGCCGTGTATGATGTGAGTCCTCACTGGAAGAAGACATCTAGTAGTAAAAGATTTTCTAAGCCACGCCTGTAAAAGACTCCCCATTCATATACCACCATGTTTACCAATATGGCATACATGTATGATAACCAAGCTGTTGATCAGAACCATGTCATGATGTATGCCCCAGAAGAGACATGAAGCTAGTAAACATATCCAGTGAACCACAATGCTCGAAACAAGCAGGTGGTTGAAAAATACTTGACTGAGTTCTCTAAGGCCTGTTTGGTCTGTGGGATTAAATGGTATGGAATTGTATTAGATGGGATTAACATTATTATTGCACAATGATTGCATGTCTGGAAATACCATGGTATTTTAGCCATCCAATCCCCATGTTTGGGATAAAATTCTTGCTATGGGAAAAACATTGGATTAAGCAAAACCCCATATGGTGGACCATGGAATTGTAATCAACGAACCAAATTTATAACGGATGTCAGTCACCTATACATGTATATAACTAGAATGTCACGTGTAAAGGGCATATATGGATGGACGGCATGGATAAAACCAGTGTTCAAAATATCGGTATCACGTTACATATCGCACTCTTGGGATACAGATACATATCGGTTATCGCATGGGATATATTGGTTGTATCGCGTAATGTATCGTTGTTGTTGGAAACATTGAGAGACATTGGAAATTGGTCGAATTTTTCAATGAAACTTCAGTGATTTTTAAAAAAGACATCAATCCACACTTATAAATCAAAACATTGCAAAAAACAAGTGCACATAATAGGTTTTCTCTGTATAGGGTCCTAATCTATGCACTGTCTAATTGAATTAATGCAAGTATATTCAAAGTCTATTTATGTAATTTATAAATGTAAAAGGACGTGTGGAAACACAAGCAATACATTCAAAAGCAAAAGAAGAATCACTAGATTAGGTCACTTACATGTTTGATTTTATGTTTGGACATAAAGATTGCAACCAATTTGCGAGCAATTGGAAATATATATATATATATATATATATATATATATATATATATATATATATATATATATATATATATATTTCAATTTTCTGCAACTCGGTCTTTCTCCTCCAAATCTCAAAATCGAAGCTCCCAATCCATGACTTTTCATGCAAAACAGGAAAAATCATGGATTTGTAACAATTTTACACTGATTTAACGTGATTTATTGAAGAAAAAAAAAATGATCGAAAAAAAAAAAAAATTATTACTCACCAAATCGAACATGTGGGATATATCCTATTACTTGTGCATTTCATATCGCATAGGTGGGATACAAGATATATCGTGGGATATATCGGCTGATATCATTAATATTTAAAACACTGGATAAAACACATGCATCAATGCGGGGCCCACATGTGTAGTGGATTTCAAAATCCATCGAAATCCCGCATGGGACCAAATGCATTTCCATCCCACCTAATCCCAACCCTTCCCGTCCTCCACAAACACCGGATGGAATTTGAACGGGACCAAATGCATTTCCGTCCCACCTAATCCCATCTACACCCATGTACCAAACAGGCCATAATTAATACAAGACGAATAGCCTAAACTATAATGATGCGAATGAATTAATGAACAGATTATTAAAGTAAATCGAAATATAAATTATTGCCAATCTATCACAAATCTAAAGAAATCAAGTAGTCGACTATGCTCAAATTCAAGGCCACATTACAATCCCGCAGATGGATCTTACGATTATCAATCGGAAACGGACTGATGGAAGGTAGAACTTCCATCTAACATAGGATTCAATCTAAATATGAGGATTCACTTGCGCTTTGTTATGGTTACAAAGAATCAAGGTTTGGAGATTTAAGGATTACAAAATTTGGGAGATTAGGGTTTAGAATTCTATGTTCTCGGGTTAGGGTTTTTAGGTCTAGGGTTATGAAGTTTAAGGAGAAGGATATATACACACACACACACACACACACACACACACATATATATATATATGAAAGAAGGAAAGAAGGGGGGAATGGGGCTGGCCATATCAACGGCCGTACGGACATGTAGGGTAGTCCATACGGTTGTACGGTTGGGTAGGGTTTAGGTCTAGAGGGTTTGGGGGATGGTGAGGATGGGATTTGGGAGGAAACAAAAGAAAAGAAAAGAAAAGAAAAGAAAATTGAGAGAGAAGAAGAAAAGAAAAGAGAAAAGAATACCTTGAAAAGAAGATAGTTGGAATCACTCCATGGCTTCACACCAAACTCCCATCACAGGATGAATTTTGCTCCTAAGAAACAAAAAAAAAAAAAAAAAAAAAATGCAAGAAGAAATTTTCATTCAATAGCCAATAATGCCCTAGGCTTTCACACGTCCAAACCTTATATACTCTATTTGGGATCTTTTTAAAAAAAAAAACACCCTTAATACTATATAATGTCCAAAACATCCATAATATCAACTAAATCATAAAATATATCAAAATAATTAAACTAACTAAACAAAATAACTAAAACTAGTGTCCAATATGAGTCCAAAATCAAGACGACCCAGCCATCAAAATGGTCCAACCGTCAAGATGGCCCATCGTGCGAAATCCAACGGTCCGATAGATGCATCCAATCGATCCAACAGTCCAATACTCTCAACTAAGCAACCCACATGCATCTTCCCAGTTTGGGGTCTTCAAAGATGCACAATCATGCATGTGGGGTCTTCGACGTGGTTAGAAAATCAAATTGGGCCCACTAGGCTCCATGTAATGATCGCCTAGCTATAAAGTAACTAGGGCAGCTCTCCTCCTCCTCTGATAAACTTTAAAACATGCTCAGATGTCCTCATCAACTCCCCTCGGCTGAGAAGAGTTCGCCTCTAGCGAAATAATATTAGGATAACGCTCTAAGAGATTCGGGTCTAGTCTCTAAAGCTCGGTCTCTCTAATCCACGTACTATCTGACTCTGACATGTTCTTCTACTTAACGAGAGATTTCTGGAATCCTTCATGTTTGGTAGAAACCACTTGTTCATCCAAGATATCTTCTATCTCTTCACTTTTGGTAGGTATGGATGGTAAAGGAGGTAAAGGCTAATTTGGCAAGAGCCATGAGTCACAGGACAGGTCGAAAGCACCACCATCTGGGCCAATGTGAGGGTCGGGAGAAAGGCTATCGGGTAGAGTTGTTAGACCCTTAAAAGACACAAGATCTTCCACATTGAATATAGAACTAATTCCCATATTAGATGGAAGATCTACAACATACGCATTGGAACCTAATCTTTTCAATATTTTATAAGGTCCTGCATTATAGGCTCGTAATTCTTCATGGCCCCTTGCGGATACTGTGATGGCCTTATCTGAACCATCACATAATCTCCTACTTGAAATTCTTTAAACCTCTGATGAGATTTAGCAATTAATTTGTACTTTTTATTGTTCACATTAATTTGTTTCTTAATTTTAGCATGCAAGTCATGAATATGTCGTGCAAATGCATCTGGGGACTCTGAAGGTCTTATGGGAGACTGTCATGGGAATGATATCTATAGGCTTCCTGGCTTGTAACCATGCACTACTTCAAAGGGACTCATGCCTATCGATCTATTGACTGAACTATTATATGTGAACTTTGTGACTAATAAACTCAATCCCAAGTCCTAATATAGTCACCCACAAGACATCGTAACAGGTTACCTAAGCTTCGATTGACCACTTCCGTTTGACCATCAGTTTGAGGGTGGTATGCCAACGAGAACTGAAGTCTCATACCCATCATGTACCAAAGTGCCTTCCAAAAATAACTCATAATCTCACATCTCTATCAGACACAATAGTTTTTGGTAAACCATGCAAGCGAGCCCCCTCTCTAAAGAAAAGCTTGGCAATGTTGGTGGCGTGAGATGTTTTGGAACATGGTAGAATATGGGTCATTTTCGAGAAACAATCCACCACCATAAAAGATGGAATCATGCTTTCTGATCATCTTAGGTAGCCCAAGCACGAAATCCATACTAATATCTTGCCACGGAGTGTGTGGCACTGACATGGGAATATATAATACAGTGTTCTGCCTTTTCTGCTTTGCTAGTTGATAAGTCCTATATTGCTCGATGATTTTGGCCATGTCTCAGTTGAGGACGGGCCAATAAAACATATCCTTGACAAGGGCAATAGTCTTGTCTCAATCGAAATGATCGGCTACTCCTTCAACATGAAGCTCTCAAACTAGTAAATCCTGAAGGGAGGTGCGAAGAATGCAGAGTCTGTAGCCTTTAAATAAAAACTCATCAATCAAGACAAGCCCACTATCACTCCTCGACTTGTCATCCAAAAGTGACTTTATACTTTCCTAAAATCTGGGTACATAGAATACCCTTCTTTCAATTATTCGAACCCAGTGACTTCCACGCTCATGGATCGGAGTAACGCCAATTTATAACTACATGCATCGGCAGATTTATTCTCGACCCCAGTCTTGCATTTCAAAACAAATGTATACTCCAGGAAAAACTCAACCCACTTGGCATGTCTTGGGTTTAATTTCTTTTTAGAGTTGAGGTATCGCAAGGCCTTAGGGTCAGAAAATAAGACGAACTCTAGCGATATTAGATAATGTCGCCAATGTGGTAAAGATTGGACTACCGCGTAGAATTCCTTATCATAGGTAGAATATCGTTGCTTCGCCTCATTCAACTTCTCACTAAAATGGGCATCAAGGTGCCCTTCCTGACTAAGTACTTCACTTATACCTACACTAGACACGTCACACGCAACCTCGAAGACTTTAGAAAAGTCAAGAAGGCGCATGCCAGGAGCCTCAATCATTTTGCCCTTAATCTCCTCGAACACCTTAAAGGCACGTTAGTCCATTTGAACTCCCCATTTTTAATGCACTCCGTAATGGAAGCCATAATTGAACTAAAGCCTTGAATGAACAACATTGATTCACCTCGAATGAAATACTTTGATTCTTAAACCTATATTGTAGCCTCCTACATCGCCTATAGAAAGTGGCTAAACCGTGGAGCTATGCACCTCATGAATGTTTTGTGGTTCAGGCCAACTTACTATAGCCTTAACTTTCTCGAAATCTATAAACATGCCCTCAGATGAAACAATGAACACTAAGAAGATAACTGACAAAGAACACTTCTTCAGGTTGGCATATAACTTCTCTGTCCCAAGGACCCCACAAATTTGCCTCAAATGGTGGAGGTATTGTTCCTTTAAGGTACTATAAATGAGGATATGGTCGAAATATATCACCAGGAACTTACCCATAAAGGGCCTCAACACCTGGGTCATCACTCTCATGAACGTACTCGGAGCATTGGTCAAGCCAAAATGCATCACTAACCACTCATATAGCTCATCCTTAGTCTTAAAGGTCATCTTTCATTCATCTCTTAGGCGAATACATATATGATAATACCCGCTTTTAAAGCCAATCTTGAAAAGGATCATGGCACCGGCCATCATATCCAACATGTCGTCAAGATGTGGTATAGGAAATCGATACTTTACATGATTTTGTTGATGGCCCGACTATCCACGCACATGCGCCAAGTGTCATCTTTCTTAGGCATGAGGAGGGTTAGCACGACGCATGAACTCAAACTCTCCTGAATGAACCTTTTTCTAAGAAGCTCATCCACTTGCTTCTTCAATTCTGCATGCTCTGCGAGGTTCATTCGGTAGTGAGGAAGGTTTGGTAAAGTCAACCCAGGGACATTATCAATAGCATGCTAAATGTCCGGCATGGGTAGAAGCTCCTCTGCTAGGTCCTCTGGGAAAACATCACTAAACTCCTTCAACACCAGAATCACTTCAGGTGGCAACTCTACGCTAACCTTGAGTGTAATCTCTCTTGCCACAAGGCCATACACCATCGAATCGGATTTAAGTCTCCCTTTCAAACTCTTTGGCGTTGATTATTTGGAGAGACTTACGCTGGGACTTCCTCACATCTTTTGGGTTACCCTTCTTGACGTCCTTCTTCGGGGTGCTTTTGGGCAGAAGAGTATTTAGCTTTATCCTCTTACCTTCATGAATAAATGAACATGTATTCGAATGGACGAATAGTATCACATCACGGTCATACAACCAAGGTCTGTCCAAAATGATGTGGCCTACATCTATAGGCAAAACATCACACCACAACGTGTCTTTGTAGAAAGAAAACAGAATAGGAATAAAACACCGCTAAGAAACCGGTATCGATGACACATCAACCCATGAAACTCGATAGGGCTGAGGGCAAGGGACGGGTTTCAAACCCAAACAAGATATAGTGCTAGCGAAGACCACATTGGTGCAACTACCACTATCAATTATTACCTTACGGCTTTTGTCACCACACTTGATGTATGGAAAATTGAATTCCTATGCCAATCATCACTACGCATCTAACAACTGCAACTAGCACAGTCTCAATTCCTTATACTTCTTCATCACTAGCACCAATTTCGAACTAATATTCTTCTTATTCGCAATCACCATGATCACCAGCATCATTATCAAACTCACAGATCATGAAGGCCCTATTTCGCTCTTTCATAGGGCAATGGTATGTCAAATGGCCGTATCCTTAGCAATTGTAACACCACGCTTGCTCACCTACCCTCGAGCCGGTACTATCTAGACCTTTGCCCTTAACATCCCTATTAGTAGATTGAGTACCAGTAGGGGCTTTGGCTTGACTCCCAAAATTAGGCTTAGCTCCCTGAGTGGCCCTGACATTGGATTCTCGAGAGTCGAATCGCCTCATAAATTGCAGTTTCAGATATTGCTCCAACTCTTGCACCACTTTATAACCATGTTCTAGGGTGCTGATGTCGTAAAGAATAAGTTCTTGCTGAAGCTCGAGTCGAAGGCCCATCCTAAAACGGGAAAGGGTCATTAACAGGTCATGAAAGTTGACGTTGTAATCAACCACGAGCATTGATCCCTAACGAAGGGATTGCCACGGTTCTGGGCTTTTTATAATCCAGCCCAATTACATGGTTTGTTTTTATAATCTAGCCCAATTACATGATTTTTTTTATAATCCAGCCCAAGCTCCTCTAGTGAAAATTTTCACATAAAGTAATCTTGTCATGGTTTGTTTTTATGACCCTTTTGTGTTCCCAAAATGATTCTGCTGCCAATGTTTATTCGTGTGCTGATCCATTTGATGAATGGTATAGTTTTTTATGTTTAAATATATATATATATAGACTAAGGGATCCGGTTCGAGGTTCGGTTCTATGGTCCGGTTCACAGTCCAGTTCGGTTCTGCAGAACCCCAGACCGAGAACCGAACCAAACTAACCAGTTCTTTGATTTTCAAAACCGGAACTGGAACTAGTGCACTTCAGAACTGAACCAAACCGTGCGGTCTAGTCAGTTCTGGTCCGGTTCTACCGATTCCATGTGCACCCCTAGGCATATTAAGCATGAGCGTCATGCTTCATTCAGCTATACTTTCGACACTCCAACGACCAAGTCTTGGATTTAGCCATTTTGAGATTCTCTTCTCGCAAATGTTTGTCTTTCAATGTCTGGCAAGTGCCATTAGTAAATTGGAAGTAGGAGGGATTCCTTTGGTGAGGGACAAAAATCAAGCACAAATTTCATCTAATGCAATGGAGTGAGAGATGCGAGCCAATGAAGGTGGCGTTGGCATCATTGACTTAAAATCTATGAATCTAACTTTGCTTGGCAAAAGGTTGTGATGATTCAAGTTGGAGGAAGGTTTGTGAGAGACAGGTGATTGCATGCAAATACAAAAAAGAGGGAGATGATTTTCCCAGAGGTCCTTATATAGAGTGTCGACGGAGTGGGGAAACATTTCTAGCTTGGCAAATGATGTCTACAAAGGTATCAAATTCTCAATGGGGAATGGATCACGCATCGAATTTTGGGAGGATGCTTGGTTGTCTAAGAGGCTGTTAAATCTGTGTGACCAGGGCTAGTTCATATTGCAGTGGACCTGAGGGTTGTGATTTCCAATGTTTCTATATGGTGGGTGGTCATGTAGTTTTGGCTACCTCATACCATAGAAACTTATTGATAAGGAAGTGGAGGATATGGTTTAGATGCTAGGCATGCTCCACAGGCTTGCCCCACTGTTCATGGACAGGGATACTTGGATGTGGAGATGGGAGAAGTCGGGGAGATTCTCAGATCACTCTTTCTGTGCTGCAATTAGCTTTACAGGGCAACAGGATGGTGAGATCATAGGGTGGTCCCAAATAGCTGGGAGGGCTATGATGATGACGAGAGCTCCTAGGCAAGGAAATGTTATCAAATGGAGAGAGAGAGAGAGAGAGAGAGAGAGAGAGAGAGAGAGAGAGAGAGAGAGAAGAGAGAGAGAATGAATGAACTTTAGGAGCCGCTGGCTACTTGTCAAGTCAAAATATTCACCGGCCTGGAAAGGCAGAGATAGAGAGAGGAGCACTGGGTATTTTGAAAATGTGACAGCCTCGAAAATGGCCAGGAGATATGCATATAGAGCAGTTTGCCCGCCTATGATAAGATGAGGTGTCTCAGTCCCTTGGACAGCAAAGGCACCCACCCACTGACTGCCCAAGAAAGCTCATGCTTTAGTTAGTTTCTGAAAGATCAAAAAATAAAATAATAAAAACTGAACTAGAACATCGAAAGTAGTGTTAAGAAAAGGAAGAGGAAAGAGCACATATGTAACAGATATCATTGATACTCCATATATCCAAAAAGATGGACACACAAATACACAATTCAGCAAAAATAAAATAAAATAGAGCCAGGCATTGTTATGAGGCACAAGCTATCAAAAGATCTTTTCCCTAGCTATTTTATGTTTCAGCATTCCAACACCCTCAGTTCTGTAGGGCCGTGTTCAGGATCAAGGAAATGAAATGTGAATTTGGTAAATCAACGAACTTGTAAGGAAATAACTTTCTATCTTTTAAAAGAGTCTCTCATTTTGAGTATTTGCCAAGTCCTTAGTTTTTGGGGGGATTTGGATTTTCCCCAAACCCCAAGGAGGTGAGGATTTGGTAAATCCATGGATTTAGCAAATCCCCAACAAAAACAAACAAGGAAGACTTGAAATCCATGGATTTCACAAATCCCTAACCCAAATCCCTCAGCCAGCCAAAAAAACCCTAAAATCAACAACAGCCATGAAGCTGACCATTTCATCACTAATCTTGAAGCAGAGCAATCACATTTCTCTGCTCAACTTATTTCATAAGACCCTGGTTTTTCTGTAGAATCCTGTATGCTTTCACCCCTAATATTGTTTTGGCAAAGAAATGATTCATTTGCCCAGCCAGACCATCTCACTGCTGCCATTTTTTTTCATCATCATAACAGCAGAACTCAATCCCATGTCTTCCCTCTCGGAGATGTATAAACTTTTTTCATCAACACAGCCACATCAACAGAAAGATCTTAAGACCAAGTGAAAAATAATTCTTTTGATTCCGGTCCATCAATGGACTTTTTTCCTTTTCCTTTTTTTTCGGATTTAATTCAAGCATGACTCAACAGGAATGTTGAGTTATGAAACAGAGAAAACATGCAATTTGCAAAAATCAGCATAGCCCACAGTACTGCAATCAGTTAAAAAAAAAAAAAAAGAAAAAGGAAAGAACACATAAAAAAAAAAAACCTGCACGACCGTAATAATTTCTGTTCAACAAACAGAACACAGACTCTAGGGGGCTGTTTACTTTTCGAATTTCCTATGAAATGCGAAATGAGCCAGCATTATCATTTCCAGGTGTTTGTTTAAACAGGAATTATGGCTCGCAAAGTGAGAGTCAAATAAACTTGTATAGGAAGTAGGTAAAGTAAATTGTAATCATTATGTTTTCACAGTATAAAACAGCCAATTTTACAGAGATTTCTGAGTGAAACAAACAATGTAACAAAATCTTCATTACAGTCAAATGTAAGTGATGTTACCACACAATTACATGAGTAAATAATCATTACCCACTTACAGCCATTTAAATTGGAAAACCAAACAGGCCCTAGAGTTAAATAGTCTACCTCGTTCATCAGATTCTTCATCCAGCCGTTCCCCGTCATAGAACGTAATGTTAGCAGATAAAGGCCTTGCTGAAAGCAAAGACTTGGATGCTAACTGGCATGAAATCCACTCCTTAATGGCCTCCATTCTTCATGAAAAGATACATATATTTATATAATTTAAAATTAAAAAAATTAAATTAAATTAAAAAAAAAAAAAGTATCAGCATTCAATAAGACATTGTGGTCAAAGAACGATAAACTAAAAAGATTTTGTTCTCAACTCTAGTGAAGAAAATTTAGGACATAGTGAACAACTTTGAATGAATAAACAACACTATTAAAAAAACAAAGACAGAAAGAGTTAAAAAAAATGCCTAAGGGAAATGACGGAAGTAAAGAAAATAATACATATAAGAAAAGATCCAATGATGCGACTAGTTGAATTGGGAGAAAAGGACAGTCCATTTGTCAACCTAGACTCTTCATAGTCTAGAGAACATTCTCCAAGCCACAGATCAGATGGCTAGGAACGTCTGATCAAAATGAGACCCATAAGCTCTCTCCATGGTGTCACATGATTGAAATGAAATCCTACCTCATTCAACCCTACATTCATCTCTAGAAAAGTTATTAGTTTCTGGCCAGGAAATTTCCAAAGCAAATCCAGCACGCACCGGTCATTTCCATTGAAGCTACTAGTGGGGGGGGGGGGGGGGGGGAGAATGCTAGGTTTCCAGCCATTTCCTTGCCCAAACTCACCATTTTTTCCAGTGAATTAGCAGAGAACTTTGCCCCTTTTTCTCCAAAAAATCTGTTTTTTCTGCATCTGTTAAACAAAAAAATTTTCCCCTTGCATGATTCTCTTACCGAGGTGCCACTCCCACCTCATAGGCTTTTATACTAACTCACATTCTGAAATAGACTTTTACAAAATCCAGCAACTGAATCTACTCCCCCTTGCAATTTTTTAACTTACTAATATCAAAGAATACTGCACCTAAAATCGCAAGAACTGTCACACCTGTTTCCAGGAGACATATGGTAGACCTTACAAGACCCAAACTGCTCATCTGGAGGATAGGCCCTGATAAAAAAATTACACCGTTTGCATGATCCTAGCAACTTGATTTGCTTATTTTGCATAGACAACATGGCCACTGGTCAGGTTTTTTTATCTGCCAATTTTTTGCGCAAAATGGAGCAATTAGGATCGTCCAACCATTTTGACTTTGATACCCTGGGCCCACTCATGCTGGGGCCTGCCAAATGTGCACGTCTACCAATTGTTCTTGTGCTTCAATCGTCTGCAATTAGCATTCCTCTCACTAATTAGCATGCAATTGTCTGCACTTTTTTGGATAAAACACTGAAATAATCATTTACATTGGATCTCATGCTCTGACCAAATGTCAAATAAGTTCGGTGGTGAAATTAGTGACAATGATACTCGATACAGTGTACATGTTGGCTTTTGTCTTCTGTTAGACAATAGGTATTGACATCTGTGGTATTAAGTTTGTTAAGATATAATGAAATGCAGCAATGAAATAGCCACTTGTAAGCATTTTGGTGGAAACTAATTAGACAACGCATAAGTGACCAACCGTTTAAAAGAACATCCAAGAAATATAGCAGTCAGATTCATAAGGAAATAGTCAACAGATTCTAACTACTCAAAACAGAGGGTATGAGTTGATTAGCATTGACAACTTTAATTTTAATGAAGAAGAGTTGTAAAGATCTTACACATGGCTCAGTTAGCATGAGTATCCACTTATCATGGTTGAACATTTTGTGTTTGGAAAATTTCATCAGCCATTCTCAAGCACAATGTACCAAACATCTCCATGAAGCTAACTCATGAAGTTAGCCTCTTTTGCTTTTCTTGTATGCTAAAGAGCCCATGTGTGTAGTGCAGAGAATTATAGAGATGCGCAAGCATCTCTAGAATACTCTACAGTCCTTTGGAATGTCTTCTTTGGAGCCATTCATATAAAGTAACTAGAAGGTTCTTAGCGTTGTGTAAGGGAGAGGGTTCCCATTTGAGAGGCACCTCCGAAGCTATAAGACCATGAGTTCTCTAATGCAATACAAGTTCTCTTCCCATCATGTCTCTCTTGTTTGCTCTTTCTTCTCTTCCAAGTAGCTTGGCTACACTTGGATAGTTGGATGACTCATTCACAAAAGGAGTGGTTCATGAGTTCCACACAGTAAGGTATTCCGTATTGGTAAAGGTGGCCGTAACAGTCACCACCATTACCGATACGGGGGCATAACAACCGTAATGACCCCAGTAATGGTTGAAATCTTTTTTTTTCCAAAAAATTCTGAAAAGAATCTAAAAAATCCATAATAATGTAAATATTCCAAATATATATTTAATGTTTGTTTTGAACATGTTTATGGTAGCATAACGGTCCACTCTTTGGAAAGAGTTTTGTATCAGGTTGCCTGGTGAATTTTTGAACATGGTTATATGTCTCTAATGTTTACACATCACAATCAAGCATTAGAACTAAAAATCGGGGGAAAAAAAGGGTATAAATACCACATTTTTTATTTTTTGAAAAAATAGTCCTCGAAACTTTTATTCATCCAAATCGCTTCAATCTGCAGTTTTAATCCTAAAAACTATAGTACGAGTGGTTGAAATATGTTGTAGATCGATCTAGGAGAGTTTTTGGAATAAGAAAAGTGGAAAAATGAGGAGATTTATTTAAATAAAAAAATTGTGACCGTTTTTTTACCATTATGGGGGTAACGATCGTTATGCCCCATAACGGCTGATACAGTCCCAAAAACGAACTACCCCGCTTCAACCCCGTATCACATAACAGTCACTACCATTACCTATCCATATTAGCCTTTACGGCCATATCGTAATAGATACAAAACATCGTGCCACACGCTCACCACTTGGGGAAGCACTTAGGTTGTAACACGTGTAATTTCAGAGTACTAGTGTCGAAGGTAACCAACAATGACCATGCGCACCACAAAGAGGGTAAGGCAATCCTAAGAGAGAGGTATTGCAACGTGAGGGCAATGATAGTAACATCTCGCACAGGTAGACTTGGTGGTGGGAGATGGGCAAGAATGGTTTGAAGGGATTGGTAGTAGCATAGAGGGCCTCAAGATTTGGGTTAAGGAACTCAAGGGAGATATGTTGAGGCCCTGAATAGCTTGGCTAATACTCAATGTTAGGAGATGGATGCTTTCCATTCTAAGAGACTAGAGACCCTTGCTATGCTAAAAGAATAAGTTGAAGAGATCAAGGATAATTAGTGTTGTGCATTCATGTTATGGAAGGGATAATTACTATTGCTATTGCTATTGCTATTAGCCGTAACAACAATTACAACTTGTATCGTATCAATAATTATGGTGGCCATTGCGGCCACTATTACCGTTCTTGAATACCTTGGCCGTGGTTAACGAAGTGTGGCCACTAGCCACGAGAAAAAAACACCGAGGATCAAACACCTAACCCTAAGTCCTTCAATAGATTAAGGGATACTAAGGAGTTGGTGACATCTTCCCATGGAAGTTGGAGCCAATGTTAGAAGTATCAGTATTGCTACAAGTTTCGTTGGCCAAGGATATAGAAACAATAACGATATCACCAATAATATCCCTGATAACTGGAAATGCGGGGAAACATGGGAAAAACGGTGAAATTTTCAGCGAAACTTTAGGAGATGTTAAAATTTACATATTTGCATATTTAGAAATAAATTAAAAAATTACAAAAAAGAGTGCATATATAACATGTTTTCATTTAATGTGGCCTTAAAAGCATGCGTTATTGTAAGAAATCAGTCCAACCATCCCATCCCGCTATTTAACCATCCAACCTTCCATTCAAACATCCATCGATATTGCAAAATATCAACAACACGTGATATTTACCAAGAAATCATCAACAATTCGAGAGGAAACGAAAGATTGTGCTCTCAATATCGCGCATGTTGCGATATCGATAATATCGAGATATTATCAATATTATCAATGACAAATTGAACACTACATACAACCATGTGCCCATGAAAAAAAAAAAAATTTTGAAATAAATTTTCTCCTAATAAACAAAATTTTAATGATATCAATACATTGGTGATATTATTGAAATATCGTCAATACACTATACAAGCATTACCTAACATTTATATAGTCGAAAATATTGGCAATACATTGGCGATATTGATGCATTGGCAATACAAGCGACATCTAGAATTTCCATAGTTGAAAATATCAGCGATTACATTAGTGATATTGATACGTTGGCAATACTTAGCGATACATTGCTAATACCTGAAATTTCTAATACTACCAACATTATCGGTATCGCTACCAGTGTTATCGGAATCGCTGAGCAGGAGATAAAGACAATATCCGAGATATTTCGATAATATCGGACATAATTTGAACACTAGTTGGAGAAATATTTTAAGGCCATCTCACTGAAGGATGAGAAGGTGAAGATACAAAGTGCAACAATGTACCTCATTGGCATAGCAGGCTTATAGTGGTGTGGCATAGGCGTCATGCAAATGTTGAATGAGACAAGTGCACAACCAATAATTGGAATGATATTGTTCTATGATGACGAGGTGTCCCCGTCCCTTTTTTAAGGCAAGACTATTCCCTACGGATGCACGCAATCACCCGCACAACCAACAATTAGAATGATTATTATGAGGGAGATTAAGAAACACCACTTAAAAAAATAAATAGGGAGATTAAGAAATAGTTTTACCTCGAAAATGCAAAGTTCTTGGCATGCCAAAACCCGAAGTGGTTGAAGTACACGAGTATGTCAAGGAATTCGCTACTCTCATGCTCAAAATTACTAGCATGCTAGAGGGATTGTTCAATTTCACAAATGGTCTACAACTTGGCCCAGCGGAAACTACAACATCAAGGTTTTTAGGATGTACTTGTGACGGCCATGACAATGGTAGATCAACTAATAGAATTCAAGAAGAGCAACTCTTCCAAATTATTATTTTTTAAAAGAAAGTGACTCTTCCAAGCATAGTTGCACAAAGCATGAAGCAAAGAGGTAACAAATTCACATGAGCGAGGGAGGAAGCGTCTCTTTCAAAATGTAAACAAGTATAAAAAGGTGTAGGGAGTGGGAGAGGGAGCAAGATTCCGAAGTGGGGATTTGAAGCGGGAGCAACACCTAATTAGAAGGATCTTATGACTAACCTTACAAGGCAAAGACCCAAAGTGGCCAAGGCAAAGGTGGGAGAGAATGTGAATCCCGAGGGGGGGGGGGGGGGGGGGGCGATTCTTTTCTTTAAAAGCAGTATTTATTTAAGAAAAGATTCCCCTCTTATGACAACTATCGTAAAGGAGATTCACTTAAGTACTCACAAGGCCAACCATTAAATGCTACATCGGGACAAATCTATTTTCTATTGGAAAGGCATGAAGCAACAATCAAGGATTGCATCAAGATTTGTGATACATCATACATTTCAACATCACAAGGTCAAGAACACCTCCTTCAAGCGGCGATTATTTTCTTTAAAAGCAGTATTTATTTAAGAAAAGATTCCCCTCTTATGGCAACTATCGTAAAGGAGATTCACTTAAGTACTCATAAGGGCTACCATAAAATGCTACATCGGGAAAAATCTATTTTCTATTGGAAAGGCATGAAGCAACAAATCAAGGATTGCATCAAGATTTGTGATACATCATACATTTCAACGTCACAAGGCCGAGAACACCTCCTTCATGATGAGGACATCGTGCACACGCACGCCTGCACACCACCACCCTTACGCACATACATACGCAAAGGAGGACCCCAACATCGATTTGGCTCTATAATGACATCCAGGGAGGGCCTCCTACCTAGAAGACAAGTTTTGGTTCAAAAAAAGCGGGCCCGATAGTCAAGAAAAGCCCATCATGGGATCTCATGATCGTGGCCTACTCGTCGAATTGATTTCATATTTTAGATTTTTCTTATTGTTATTATTTAGAATATTGTGAACGCTTTAGATTTCTCTAATTTTTATTTTAGTTTACTTCATCGCCAACTAATAGGTTACGCACATGGTGCGAGTTTTAGGGTATAGGATTTTCTCTATAAATAGGCACCCCTTGTAGTTATTTTGATTCATTGAAGTTAATAAAAAATTTCTGCTTTATTTTTCTGCTCTCTTCGTGAGCTGTGGAAGAATTCAAAAGTGGGTGCGAAGCTCTCCCTTTTCGAAGGGCTAACTACCGTGGTGCGAAGCCGCATCGATCCCGATTCATCCCCATCCTCCATCATCTTTTTTTCATCTTCCCCCACCATTCATACTTTGAATTCGTCCCTTTTGTTGCATCAGATTTCTTCATTATAGTAGGTTTTCAGATTTCGGTCTGCAGGCAAGTTAAAACTTCGACGGAACACCACACACAAGTTGTAGCTCGGATTGACCCGAAACTTCGGGGTTTTGGAGCATCCCTTGGCCTACCAGGGCCAAGGAGAGTTTTTCTGCAAACGACGCCCCCTCGCACATGCGGCCGGGTACCTGCGCACGTGCGAGCGCCCCAAGCCCGCTATCCATACGCAGAATCATCTTTTAGCTCAGGTTTTTATCCTCTTATAGCCATTTTTCATGAATCCTAGCCCTAGATTACATTTTTCCTAAGTTATTTGTCAATTTTCTTACCCTAGGGTTCCCCGAATTGGAATTTCTGAATCCCTTGGATTAGGGAATGATTACAATGCATGTGTGGATGATTATTTTTTATCATTGAGTATCGTTTGGTTCATAATTTTTATTGATCCAGCCCTATCATGTGTAGGCCTGGACCTACATAGATTCTCCTTAATTGAATGTTTGGACTTTCATGTAGGATATGGAATTTGTGTAATTGTTTCTGAACTAACGTGATCTTAAGCCTGAAATCTTGCATATCATATTTAATTTTCATGTCATGCATCAAATTTGGTATCAGAGCCTAGGGTTCTTGTAGGGGAATTCACCACATATTTAGGGTTTAATTTATTTGAGTCCTTCATGCATCCAATCCATCATATATAACTGCTAGAAAACCGTAGTCCCTGATATATATAACTAAATTTTAGTAACGGAGTGTAGTCCCTTTCATATAGAGTCTCGTAGGGTCATTTAGTTTTTACTGAGGCCCGAAATCTTGTCTTGAAGGAGTTACATGCTCGGTTGCGTGAATCTCAAGCTCGTATGAAGAAGATATATGATAAGTGCCATGTAGGAAGGGAGTTCGCAATAGGGGATTGGGTCTATTTGAGACTTCAACCTTGTCGACGGTCTTCTCTCTCTTTCAGAACAAATATGAAGTTACCTCCTCAATTTTATGGGCCATTCCAAATTATTAAGAAGATGGGACCGGTGGCATACAAACTAGATTTACCTTTTGAATCACGTATTCATCCGGTTTTCCATATGTCCTCACTTAAGAAGCAGCTTGGAGCCAAAGACATTGTTCAGCCTTCATTTCCCCCTATCAACTCTGAAGATGAATCTCTTATGCCAACACCACAGGGTATTCCTAGTCATAGAAAGAATAGACGTCAAGAAGAAGTCTTGGTTCACTAGTAGGGCCTTTCACTAACTGAAGCATCTTGGGATAATTTCAATGAGCTTAAACTACGTTTCCCAAATGTAGTCCTTGAGGACAAGGACAAAATCAGAAGAGGGGAATAACTGTCATGTTTACTTTGCTTTGCTAGACCAACACAGGCCTTAGTCTTCCCTTGCTTGCTACGTGAGCTTATTTTGACAAGATTAGAAAGTAAGATTACGCCACGAAAAGAAAATGATTTGGTATACTTCGAGGGAAAACCAACCTCCAAGTATTGCAATTGGATAATTCTTCTAATGTCTTTATTTAACTCTAAGACGCATATTTATAGACTCCTTGCAACTGTAATTCATCCATTACCTTCTGCATAATAGCAACTATCCTAAAGACAATCAACAACTTATTTAATATTCTAGACTTCTTCAACAAGCCAATAACTACACACAACCCATGTATGCCCGGCCTCACAAACAAACCTAATAGATACTAGACTTATTCAAGGAGTGCCCACGTTGCATGCACATGTGGAATTACCACTACATCCTTCACACACATAACAGTTTGGAGAGCTATTTTTGTTGGGTAGGCATAGTGATCCCTTGTTCAAGGAGATATTTAAGGCTCCTCTGATCTGTTTGGATAAGGGTCTGCCCACCAGATAGGGCCTCCATAGCTTGGACAATAGCAAAAATTTCCATATCCACATAGATCTCGACATGTTCAAAATTTCACAAATAAACATGGACATCCAAGCTCTTTCACAAATACACAAGCACCAATAAATAAAATCATGAACTGTGAGGTTCCATAGTTCTAATGACAGAAGAAATAGCAATGTTCCATTGAAGTACACATGAGAATTATGCTAAATTGTCCACACAAGTTCCACGCCGATGCATGGTACGAACATAAAACAGTTATACGATTATTTTTGTTTGTATATATCAATGGATAGATAATAACAGAATAATAAAATCAAAAAGAAAATAGTAATAAAAAAGAAGATGGGTAATAAGTGTCCGCACCTGATGAAATCATTGAGAAATCGAAAAAGTTGAAAAACGCGTCCTTTGTGTTTGCTGAAACGCCATTGAAAGAAACAACAACAGAATAAAGGTTCTCCCTCTGGGAGGTGTTTTAGGGCAGGCGTTTGATGGGAGAATCGCACTTAGATTGGGTTACATCTCTTTTCTTTGTTCGAGATGAAGATTGAAGATGGAAGATGGAAGATGGAAGATGGACGACGGTGATGATGATGGTGATGAGAAGGCAGCGGTTTGGATAAGAGAGAGAAAGAGGGGATGAGGAGCCTCCGTGAACCTCCAAAACGCTAGGTGCTTTTACCTCTATTTTTGTCTCGTCTCTCTCCGTGGTATTACATTTGGGAAGGCAGATTTGCTGCGACTGCGAATACAGGCAGGTGGGGCGACCCTAACCGTGGGGCCCACCTCGATGTATGTTTTGTATATCCACACCGTCCATTCATTTTTCCATCATATTTTTAGGCTATAGCCCAAAAATGAACCAGATAAAAATCTCAGGTGAACCACACCACTGGAAACAGCGGTTATTGAACGCCCACCATTAAAAACTTAGGGCCCACTGTAATGTTTATTTGCCATCCGATAATATGACACAGACATGAATGAAGGGAAAACACGAATACCAGCTTGATCCAGAACTGTTGGGGCCTAATAAGGTTTTAGTGGTGGGAATTCAATCCCTACTGTGCGGTACATCTGAGATTTGTATCGAGTCAATTTTTTTAAGCCATGTCCTGAAATAGGCTGGCAAAATGAATGGACGGCATGGATATACGACAAATAGAAGCCCCACGGTCAGGGACGCACCCACTTAGCTGGATCTGCACGGTTCGCCTGCGCCGCCAGCCGCCGGAAGTTACTGCGGTTGGAAACTAGAGAGTCGGTCCCTGTTTGTGATAAATTCTTCTCATCCATCTTTTTTGCTTGCTTACGATAGGATATGAGTCCAAAAATGATATGGATCCACAACCCAAGTCGACCACACGGCAGGAAAAAGTAATGAGGAAAATGCCTACCGTTGAAACTTTTCAACGTCCACCGTAATGTTTATATCCCATTCAAACCGTTCTAAGATAATTCTCACTAGGATGATACGCATAGTATCGTGGATGATACGCAGGCACTTAGAAATTACTTGTAATTGCCTACGGAAGCCAAAATCAACTAAGTTATGGTTATCTGTGTGGGCAACCAAAAATTGCAATTATATGATTATTTTAATATCAGATTGGTGGGCATTTAGTGGGACGGTTCAAATTAAAAGGTATCAAAAGTTACTATTTCAACGGAAAAGTGTCCGCCATTTAGAGGGTAGAATAGTTTAAGCAATGCAGATCTTGGGGGACGCGGCTTATGCAGAGTCCCGGTGGATGACTGATTGTGGGGCCACTGTGACGCATGGACCTTACATTCACACTGTACATCCGTTTTGACGGATCATTTTAGGGCATGATGCCAAAGAAGCAGATCATAATCTTAGGTAGGCCATAACACTGGAAATAGTGGTGATCGACCATTAGAAACTTCTTATGAGCCACGAAAGTTTTAGATTACACTGATATTTGTGTGGTCCCTTCATTTAGGATTTTATATATATATATATATATATATA